>CM062810.1:864424807-864832013 GCA_031772625.1 Pinus tabuliformis
CTGTTGCAAGGAACGCGCCCCGGTCCAGACCAATGAGCGAATCTAAGGCAAATGAGCAGTCTGTTAGACCAGATGGTGAGGGGATGACCAGACCACCAGTACAATGCTGGGGTTGTGGAGGACCCCACTATGTTAAAAACTGCCCACAGAGGAAAGGAACAGACCAGATATCTCAGATACATGAGGCATCAACGGTTGGGGACGTGGCACGTAGTGTACCCAGAATCAATGCAGCGCTGGAGGACCGTCAAGCGGAGTACCAGCCATCTATGATGAGTTCAAAGGTAAAATCTCAAACCTATCCATAGCTGTTCTTATAGACCCAGGGGCTACCTTAAGTTATATTAGTCCGAAAATAGTAGAACAGTGTAAACTGCAAGCTGAAAAATTCAAGAATCCGTGGCTGGTCCAACTAGCTACAGGAGCCAAGAGACGAGTCTTGGCCAAGGTAAATAATTGTGCCTTAGCCTTAGCAGGGCAGCCAATAGTGGCAGATTTGAATGTATTACCGTTGGGCTCCTATGATATTTTGATTGGGATGGACTGGCTGGAGAAACACTGGTCCTTGGTGAACTGCAAGACCAAGACCATATATTATAAGGATGACCTGGGAGATCAGCAGGAATTGCAAGGAATCAGACACCCCGTGCAGATCCGACCCATTACAGCTACCCAGTTAGCTAAGTGCATCAAGAAGAAATGTCAAATCTACGCTATCCAGGTGGGATACGCAAATCAAAAAGACAAAACTGCCATGCTGGGTAACATTCCGATAGTGCAGGAGTTTGCAGATGTTTTTCCCGAGGAAGTGCCGGGATTACCACCAAAACGGGATGTGGATTTCACTATTGAGCTAATCCCAGGGGCAGCACCTGTATCACGGGCACCCTATCGTATGAGTGTGCCAGAACTAACAGAATTAAAGATGCAGCTACAAGAACTGTTAGATAAAAATTACATCCGTCCCAGCGTGTCGCCCTGGGGAGCCCCAGTGCTGTTCGTCAAAAAGAAAGATGGAACCTTTCGGATGTGCATTGATTATCGCCAGCTAAATAAGCTTACAATCAAAAACAAATATCCTTTGCCTAGAATCGACGAGCTCTTTGATCAGGTGAAGGGAGCAACGGTATTTTCAAAAATTGATCTGCGATCTGGTTACCATCAGATCAGAATAAAAGAGGAAGATATCGCTAAGACCGCCTTCAGAACGCGGTATGGGCATTATGAGTTCGTGGTGCTACCTTTTGGGCTGACAAATGCACCTGCCACTTTCATGTGTTTGATGAACAGTGTGTTTCATCGGTTTTTAGACAAATTTGTGCTGATATTCATAGATGACATTCTGATTTACAGCAAATCAAGGAAGGAACATGACGAACACCTTAGATTGGTGTTGCAAACTTTGCGGGAACATCAATTATATGAAAAATTCAGTAAATGCCATTTTTTCAAGGAGGAGATACAATATTTGGGCCACGTGATCACTAAAGAAGGCATCGCAGTGGACCCTGAAAAGATTAGAACTATAATGGAGTGGCCTATACCAAAGGACGTGGCAGATATTAGGTCCTTTATGGGGTTAGCGGGGTATTATAGAAGATTTGTCGAAGGTTTTTCGAGGGTAGCATACCCTATCACCTCTTTGCAAAAGAAAGGAAAAATATTTAAGTGGACCTCAGAATGCCAGAAGAGCTTTGAACAGCTCAAGCACTTACTCACTACTGCACCTATATTAAGTATAGCTGATCCTAACAAGGATTACGTGGTCTGCACGGACGCAAGTAAAGAAGGTGTGGGAGGAGTGTTGATGCAGGAAGGAAGAGTCATTGCTTATGAGTCCAGAAAGCTGAAAGAGCATGAGCAGAAATACTCTACTTACGACATGGAGCTGGCTGCTGTCATTCATGCCCTGAAAATGTGGCGACATTACCTTTTGGGCAGAAAATTTCTGTTATTAACAGACCACCACAGCCTAACGAATTATTTCAGTCAACCCACCTTAAATACGAGACAAGCTCGCTGGGCTGACTTCTTAAGTGGATTCGACTTTGAAATTAAGCATCTAAAGGGTAAGGAGAACCGAGTAGCGGATGCATTAAGTCGGAAGGTGCAATGCGTGTGCAAAATTTCAGTTAGTAAGTGGCAAAGTACCTTATTGGAAAAGATAAAAATAGCGGCTGAACAAGATGCTGTTTATCAGCACATCAAACAGCAATTACAGCAGCAATCTGATAAGGAATTACAACAAGGGTACAAACTAGATGATGCTGATATGTTGTGCTTTAATAATAAGTTGTATGTTCCCAATGAAGACAGCATTAAGAAGCTGATTTTGGATGAATTTCATACCAGCCATTATACGGGACATCCGGGCTACCAGAAAATGGTTACCGCACTCCGCAAAGAATACTACTGGCCAAAAATGAAGAAGGAGATAGCTGAGTATCTAGCACGCTGTCTAGAATGTCAGCAAATTAAGGCAGAACACATGCACCCAGCAGGGCTGTTAGAACCTCTACCCATTCCGGAATGGAAGTGAGAGACTATCTCCATGGATTTTATAACGGACTGCCCAAAACCAAGAAGAATAATGATTCCATTATGGTGGTAGTGGATAAGCTGAGTAAGGCAGCACACTTCATACCTGTGCAATCGACATATAAGGCTGTGCAAATTGCCCATATTTTCATGCAGCATGTGTTCAAATTGCATGGACTGCCGAAGGTGATTATCTCTGATCGGGATGTAAAATTTACATCAACCTTTTGGAGGACATTGTTTGCTGAGCTAGGAACACAGCTGAACTTTAGTACAACTTATCATCCTCAAACAGATGGCCAAACAGAACGAGTAAATCAAGTTGTGGAGGACATGCTGAGAGCATGCGTTATGATTAAGCCAACCCAATGGGAAGACTATCTCCACTTGGTCGAATTCGCATATAACAATGGATACCATTCCTCAACTCAAATGAGTCTGTTTGAGGTTATGTATGGGCGGAAGTGCCGCACACCCGCAAGTTGGGGTGGACCGGAGGACAGATTGCGAATTGGTCCTGATATGTTACAGGAAATGGAGAATACAGTGAAAAAGGTGCGTACCAACCTAAAAGCCGCTCAGGACAGGCAGAAAAGTTTCGCTGATCGAAAGAGAAGATTTAAGGAATTCCAGATTGGGGATCATGTATTTGTGAGGATCCAACCAAGAAGGAGTACCCTGCAGTGGAGCGGATGTGCCAAACTAGCACCTCGCTACTTTGGACCTTTCCAGATCTTGGCCAAAGTGGGGCCGGTAGCTTATCATCTTGCCCTACCAAGCCATATTAAGATTCACAATGTGTTTCACGTATCCGTATTAAAGCAATACGTTTACGATCCTAAACATGTGATTCAATGGCAGAATGTTCGGGTAAGAAGTAATCTGGTCATTATAGATAAGCGTTGTATCTAAACTGAGAAATAACTAAAATCTATTGCTGTTTGCAGGTCGAGCCGGAAGGCGAGGTTCTGGTCGAACCACTGACCATTCTCGACCGGAGAGAAGTGCAGCTGCGGAAACGAGTTATTTCCCAAGCTAAAGTGCAGTGGCAGCACTATGGACTAGAAGAGGCCACTTGGGAGGATGAAGAACTCCTTAGGGAAGCTTACCCAAACTTGTTTAAAGGAGATAGACATCGGGACGATGTCCAATCTCAGGAGGGGGAGATGTAATGACCCCAGATTTATGTAAAATTGAGAGTTACTGTGGTAAAAGACTAATACAGTTGTTGTTATGTTTTAAACAAAACTGTGGCAAACTAATTCTGAGTTAATAATTAAATTTAAATATTTTTCTTGGAATTGCTGGCAGCCTCTTAGAGGTGAAATTTAAAGAAAATGATCAGTTGTGATAACTGATGGAACTACCCTCTAAAGCAGGAAAAGTCCTGGCTGAGGGGTTTCTGTGCTGTAGAGACAGACAGAAGAGAGAAGAAAAATCTTTCCAAGAAGAGGAAAAAGAAAAAAGAAAAGAAAAGAAATGAATGGGTTAAGTCTGATGAGGATCAGATAACCTGGCACAGAAGTGCACAAAACCTGTTGAGGGCTGAAGGCCTGCAGGATGGCTCGGGGGGAGAACTCCATCTGAGTGATGGGTCTCAAGGCTGGGTGGACGAGCAGAACTAAAGTTCAGGTGACTTATTTGTTTGAGAACCAATTCCAGTTCGGGTGAACCAGGTACGGTCTCAAAACTGTAAAACCACTGAATAGTAATGATATATGCATTTATTACTAAGATAATCATTAGGGAATATACATTATAATTTCCCTAGAAGCTGTAGCTTTAGGTGATTACGCAGAAGTGGTTCCTCTCTTTATGATAGAATGTCATTAGCGAATGTGAGTCGCTGCAGAATACCCAATGCATTAGGGTAATATAACCAGAGATAAATTATCAATAATTGATATCAGGGACAGAGACGAAATACCCGTCACGGGTTGAAATATGAACTCTGTTAACAGTCATTATAATACCAAACCCTTGCAGGGAACCGAAACTTGTCAAAGGTGAACCTCTGAAATAGGTGTAGAGGTACCGTCGAGGAATGAATTGAAATTATCGACATAAAGAACCGCGAGACCCTACCGAAACTAAGCACGAGAGGTCGTGACGGAACCTGTAAATGTTTAAATAATCATGGGTAGCAATAAACTGTATGGTAGAAGTAAGGATACGCCATTATTCCTCGACTGTGGTCGGAGGTGAGACATGAGCGCATAGCAAAGGGTAGCTAGCTCTAACTTCAATACAGAAAGAAAATAACATGTATTTCTTGTAAGTCCCGTAAATGTAAATCTATTAAGGGCTTACGGTTATATTACAGTCCATGCATTTATATAAACCTGTGATAAATATGCAAGTAATATATTTACCCTGTGCATGAGATTATAACCAAAAGAACACAGTTATGTGGATAACTATTTGTATAACTGCGAAAGAACCCATAAACCATATGCAGAACTATGCATGCAACCGAATGGTACAAAACCCAGAATAATTGGAAAAGCTATGCGTGCATTTCTAGAGAACGAAAGAACAGTAAACGAGCAGTGCCGGAGTGCATGCATTGTAACCGATACAAATTAAGTTGCACAGAGTAAAGTTATAAATACTGATAGTACAGGAACAGTGGGGGTTCGCCGCCCTTTGAAACATGTAATCATAGCTGAAATGAACAAATCCTATGATCAAACATGATATTAAATAAAAACGAGAATAGAGCAATGTTCGTTAACCAAATAATAATAATGCTATTAGACTGTATAAGTCTAATACTCTGTTTATACATCACCGAGGGATAACTTGGCCATCTCCTCGGCCGCAAAGGCAAAATCCGAATAACATAGAGAGAAAACCCTGAACTATAAAGAACGAAAAGTCATGGCAAGTATAGGCTTCAGTAAGCCGGTTGCAGGGTTTGAGCGCGGAGGCTCAACCCTCAACTAAAGTCGAAACTATATAAATGTCTCTGTAAATCTAGCAAATATAAACATTGGAGCTGAACGAAAGTCTTCGAAAACAACCAGATATCCATAGTGCCCTGTTAAATAACCTAAGGGCAGGAGAATGCAACCAGGAGGGTTCTCGACAGAGAGTACCTCAGCAGATAATACAAGAAGGCCCGCGTGGAAGCAGAGGCCTGCACATCCAAACACCTTGTCTTAATATCTAAAGACTTCTGTGGGTATATGACAGACAGTGATATAAAACTTTGCTTACCTGGAATCCGGAGGGATGAACCATCGTGGGAAACCAGCTTCGTTCCATGGAAAAGCATGCGCACGCTGGCTGAAGCAAAGCAATGAAAAACTAAACGTTACTGTAACAAATTGATAAATTCTGTAACTCAAAGGAGCATTATGAACCTTGAAACCATCGCCACTAAACTGAAAACCTATACCTGTAGAGATCAGTGGGCGGGATTGAACATCTGTTGGACATTCGCTGAGCAAAGCGGTGTTACTGGTAGAGGAAACCCCTGACTGGTATGCAGAGCCGGAGCCGAATACAAATGAACAGGTAAATGAACCCGGAAGCATAGGAAGGGGCATAAATATCCTCATAAACCCTTGACCAAATATCGTCCGTTGGATTGCGGGTTTAGATCTGGGCCGTAGAGTTAAGGCGGGAATAGGGATCGTCAAAACCGAGATCCCCGCACCCAAGGTGTCACATGGCTGGAGAAGCCTGAGACTGCCACCTAACCCTCTCCGGACTAGTGTCTTTAAGTTGATAGTGCAGCGGTGGTTGTAAGTCCTGTGGTCGGACCATCACAGGCCACGCCACATTAACACAAATGTACAGCAAGTGACTGTTGATATAAACCGTGAAAAGAACCAACTATATATGCCTACAACCATATAACACCGCAAGTTTACCTGTACACATGGCACACGAATGTGGAAAAACATATGTATGTAGTCGACCCTGTATGGTTATAGTGTTTAAACATTGAAACATGAATAAGACAGTTGATTGTTCTTTGATGTATATATATAAGGTTGAATGCTTATGTTTACAAATACAAATACAACTGTAAGTACCGAAACCATATGTGCTATATGCCAAGTAATTATAATATGTGCCATATGGGTCGAATGCTGAATAGTTATAATGTGTGCCATAAAGTGTTAAATGTCCAGGTGAATATGAACTCGACGTGCTTAATGAGGATATGGGTTTGACCTATGATAATTTTTATTTTTATTTTTATGTATTTAGTAACAGATGTGTGACATCAACCTAGGGAAGTCTATTTATTTCAATGGCAATCATACACTATATATGCTCAATCTCAAAAGAAATCTAGAGTTGTAGTAAAAGTTACACTAATCACACCTTGCTTTGAATCAGACTGAAGCTCTACTTTGAATTACAGTAAAACCAATCTTTCTATTGCAGAATTCAAGATTCAAAGGAAAATAATTATCAGAAGAACCCTCGATTATATTAAAAAACATCAACCTAGGAAAATGAAACCTTTCAGCAATCTGCAAAGAGAAGACTAACTATGTTGTAACAGAGAACATGACCCTATTCCCCAAATTAGGAATCGTCAACACCTATCTCTGACTATCACACTTTCATAAACTCATTCTGCAAACAGAATTACCAATCGAAGTAATCAACAATTACCTAGGAATGAATTGTATGAAAACAATGCAACAATTAGTTGAAACAGAGTTTCAACAAACAAAGCTTTAACAAGGCATGAATAAAAACAATAATTAACACACTACAGAACTAGTGGGTGAATCTTGTGAGGAATGTGGGCCCTCTCCTTCTCACAAGATTCCCCAGAAATACACGGGAACTAAGAAGAAGTGCTCAAAGTGAACTTTTATTCATATGTCAAATGTAACATGTTACAATAAGAATAAACACACCCTTCTCTGTAATTCCGCTGTAAAAATTTTTGTATTCCACCCGGTTTTCAGTTTCACCTTATTTCTCCCGTGTAGTTAAATTCCCTTTCCCATATCCATACATTCAACAACTGAAAAAATATTTTTTTTTTTTTTCTAGAAACACAAATTCTGGAAATTTTACAGAATGATGGAAAATGTTGAAATAAAAATCAACAGGTACAAACAGCCATTTGAAACATTTAGACACAGTGATTTTTGGTCAATGTGACCCTGGAAAAACCCCCTACAACTCTTGGGGAAACCAGTTTGAGAGCTCTTCTTTATTTCTGCAAAAATGCCTTTTACAGTGAGAAATATTCAGCAAAAATCAGCAAGCAAATTTACAACTTATCTCGATTTCTGAGCCTCACAGTCCACTAGAAATTTCCAAACAGCAACACAATGATGTACGGCTACTGTATGGATTGTACGAATGGTACATACAGATTGTAAAAGCTTCGATTTTTGTGTAGAAAATCAGCTGCCTCAATTTCTGTGCAAAAACAAATCTGGCTTTTACTGTTTACTCAGCAAAAATCTGCCTTTTACTGCTTGTTCATTCAGCTGTAAGGATTTGCTTAAATGCTACCTTGGTATGTGTGCCAAGTTGCTACCTCCTTCTCCTCCTTGTCCAGAAATCTCCCTTGCTCTCTTGCTCTCTCTCTCTCAATCTTCTCATGAAAGAATGAATGATATTTTCCTCCTTTTCCTCCCTTAATCCAACCCTAAGTGACTTTTGGGTGATCCCTAAATCCAATGGTTGAAATAGATTTAGATCTAGGGGTGAGATTAAATACACATTTAAATCTCACTTTCTATTTTTAATTCATCCCACTTTAATAAAGACCCACTTAGTCATTTATTTCCAAAGTCACTTTTCCTTTCTAATTTTTCATTGACTTTATAAAAGTCACTTTAAAATTAGACTTTAGTAACTTTATCAGTTAAAGTCACTTTTAAATTAGATTTGAATTTATAAAAATTATAAAGTCACTTTAGGAGAAAAAATAAATTCTTTTGGACACTTTTCCCTAGGCCAAAGATCAAAGCCTTAGGGAACCACCTGTCCTCCAGTACCAAATTTCAACACTCCCTCTTACTGAGGAAGGTGTTCCTCACCACACCCATCTTGTCTCTGAAGTAGTCATTCTTGCCCCGTGGTAAGGATTTGGTAAGAATATCTGCAGCCTGCTCATCAGTGGGAATATACTCAAGCTTCACAGTGCCCTTCTGAACACAGTCTCTGATGAAATGATATTTGATCCCGATATGCTTTGACTTGTCATGAAATACTAGATTCTTCGTGAGTTTAATGCAACTTTGATTATCACAGCAAATCACTGAAGGTCTTAACGGCTGAGCAAATAAGCCAAACAACATCTTTGCGAAGCCAGATGGTCTCACAACTAGCTAGACTGGCTGCCATATACTCTACTTTCGCTGAACTCAATGCTACTGACTGTTGCTTCCGGCTGAACCATGACACTACTGCTGAACCCAACCCAAAACAGCACCCTAAAGTGCTCTTCCTATCAGAAGCACAACCTGCCCTATCAGAATCAGTGTAACCTGCCAATCTCACTCCATCCCCCTGCCTGTAGTCCAAACCATAATCCACTGTCCCCTACAAGTACCACAAAATGTGTTTTGCAGCCACCGAGTGAACCTTCCTAGGCTCACACATAAACTGACTCATCGTGTTGACTACAAAACAAATATCTGGTCTAATGTTGACCAAATACATCAAGGAACCAATCAGCTGCCTGTACAATGTGGGATCCACCAACTCAGAATCTGAAGCATGAAGCTTCTTCCAGTTGGTGATCGTCGGTGTCGACATGGGTCTACAATCCTCCATGTGGAACCTGCCAAGGATGTCCACAATATACTTCCCCTGCCCCAAGAAGAAATGCCCCTCCTCCTACCACACCTCCAAACCCAAAAAGTAATGCATCAAGTCGATGTCCTTCATCTCAAACTCCGCTGCAAGATCTCTCTTGCAGTGCTCTATGAGTCTCTCTGCACCTGTAATGACCATGTCATCCACATACAACACCAGAATGAGAGGCTCCTCACCTATGCCTCACTCTTTGTGAAACCCAACCCCTGCAAGTAAGTATCAATCCTCGAGTACCAAGCTCTGGGAGCTTGCTTCAGGCCATAAAGGGCCTCCTTAAGTTTGCACACATGGGACTCCTTCCCATGCACCTCAAAGCCCTGTGGATGCTCAATGTACACCTCCTCCTGTATGAAGCCATTGAGAAATACAGTCTTCACATCCATCTGGTGGATCTTCCAACCCATCTCTGCTGTTATCGATATAATGGAGCGGGTCAAAGTATATCAAGCCACGGGAGCGAAGGTCTCCTCATAATCAACTCCCTCTACCTGGGAGAATCCTCTAGCTACAAACCTCGCTTTAAATTTCTCAATGCTTCCATCTGCAGCATGCTTTACCTTGTAAAGCCATCTGGAAGTAACCACGAATTTGCCCTCAGGCCTCGGCACCACCTCCCAAACATCATTCTTCATGATAGAAGAATACTCCTTCGGCAAGGCCTCTCTCCAGACCTGCTCGCTAGCTGCCTCCTCATATCTAGGAGCCTCAGAGTCAAGGATGCTAGTAACCATTGCCATATAGCTGCAAAACCTCTCAGGTGGTCTACTCTCTCTGACCAGCCTCTTTGGCTCAGCAACAGATGTGGCACCTCTCAAGGTGTCTTGAAGCCACTTGGGCTTCCTCTTCCCTCAGTGCACTTCTCCCATAGGAGAATGAAATTCCTCCTCCCCATCATCATCAGGAGCCTGAAATCCATTGTCTCTTTGTTGTCCTCATGCCTGCACCTGAACCTGTAGAAGCTGAGGTACCGTGTGAACTGTCCATCAGTGGACTCCCTAGTGAACTGCTCTGTGAACTGCTCTTCATGCTGCCCGGAGCACCACCCCTCTGGCTTGGTGAGCCACTGCTCACTGACGAACCTGACATCCTCATAGTTGTACCTCCAGATCCTCCTGATCCCTGCCCACTGGATCCCTGTGACTGACTCAACTGCTGCTAAGGGTCTGGCTGATCCAGATACTCTAACTCCCGTGATATCCTAAAGGCCCTGTCCTCCTCGAACTTCACATCCCACCTAACAAAATTTCTCCTCTGTGCAAGAATGTAAATCCGAAAGGCCTTTGAGGTCTCATTGTAGCCCAAAAATATACCCTTCTCTGCAGTGGGCTCTAGTTTGGTCCTCTTCTCCTTGGGTATGTAGGAGTATGTAATGCATCCAAAGATACGAAGATGACTGTTGGTGAGGTAAATCCCCTCTGCAGACAAAGGCGATCCCACTAGCCTATCACAGAACTAGCCACAAACAAACCACGCTGCTACGCAAGTTCCTAGTTATGCATCAAAGGTGAATCAAGAAGACTAACCTGGAGTCCAATGCTATGATTGAAGCAGAGTTGATATCCTCGCTCCCTTGCTCCAACAGATCATCAACGAACACCTGCACATGCAAAGGAAGAGACAGATACCAACATAGAAACTACCAAGGCACAACTATATTTCAGTCAGAAAGGAAATAAATCAACATATCACCATGACAGATAATGAGATTGGAACTATAATAGCAGTCGCTCATCAATTAATAAACAGGAAAAGTTACAACCATTGTTCTGACGTCGACCCTTCTCCTGGCTGGGCGAATAACTATATGTGTCTTGACATGCATCTCCTCTCCCGCAGCATAACCTCTCTAGCACTCACTAGCATTCCTCCAAGAACTCAACATCTAACACTCCATGACCAATAATCATCACTACTATAACTCAATCACCAAATCACTAGCATAACACTAACACCAACACTAGCTTGTCCAATGCATAATGACAAGCTTATATAGATGAAGAAGGGAGGAGGATGCGATGAACCGGGACACCTTTCGTGGATTAGCAAAAGCCATAAAGATGGATAAAGCTCGACAAAAGACTGATTTTTTATCCTTAGAAAAGCTCCATGTAATGAAGGAAACAACAGTCGGACGTGCATTAAGGCAAAAAGCACGACTAAATTTTTGTTGGCGCGACTGTTGCTCTAAGATAGGGCGCCAATGGTCGCGCCCTCTTTTGAGGATCTCCACCATTGGTGCGGGTAGAATACTGTGAACTTGCGCCAATGGAAAAAGGTCACTTTTCAGGGATAATCTGCAGAAGATGTCTTCAGGGAACATGGAGTATATACTCAGGGGAACATAATGCAAGTGTTTTTAGTCTTTGTCACTTCTTATAACTCCCAGGATGGGTCCTCCAAGGTACGACAAGAGGAGTAACAGGGATGGTGAAAAATTACTGTGTAACAAATGCCCCCTAAAGCATGAAGCCCGAGAGGTGGAGAGGGGTGAAATGATTTACAAGAACACACATAAGAGCACATATAGTTACTGCCGCCGAGGAGCTGTATTAAGAGACATGACTGATAGTTCAATTACATGATGTACGTGGTATGGTCGCAGCCATCCATAAGAGAGTACATAAATAATCTGGATCCATAGTATGGACGCAGCCATCTGGTTAGGATCAATGAATTGACTCAGGTATGGTCACAGCCATCCAGTGAATGAGTCAAGTATCAAGAATCACGCCTGGATTACAACAGACACAATCCAGGGTCTTGCGCTCCATCTCGACCTGAACAAGAGTACATGTCCAAGCATGTGAATATATGAGCTGAAGTCGAACATGCGTGAACATCGCCTGATTACCAGTCAATAATGGAAACTGTTAACAGACGCGAAAGGTACCACCAATAATGACAATGGCCCTCAAGGTACTATAGGTACAATCTACGACGTGTGAATCAATGATCTGAAGTCGAACACCCGTAGAATCATTCGATTAGAGGCCAATGATGAAAACCTCACGTCGAACACGAAGAACCTGCCATTGAGGCATGCAGGCTCGAAGGCACCGGAAAGGAGTCTCTAGATCAATTCCCTGGATAATGAGTTGAAGTCGATAGGGAGTGACCTTGATCGAAGGTGGGCCATAATGTTTCCCACATCATCGACACGAGACAGAGAGATGAAGTTTGTGAATCAAGATTGTGCGAACTATCAGAAGGAGGTTGTTGTTTCAGAGGTCAACTTCTCTTGAACATATCGGCGGCACATTAACGGAATTGGCAGTATTTGACATCAATGTATCAAAGGTCATTATGACGAGGCAATGAGTGAATGAGAGGTCAAATAGGGTACCCAAGTCCATGGAAGCAAGTGAAAGATATGAGATGAAATATCCCCACCCGGACACGAAAACAAAAAGTGCCATGTTCAAGAGCGACATACTGCCTTTACAGTAATAACTATGGTTCAAAATTTTCTTTTCCCCCCACCATTTCTGGCGAGTAGCCCAGTTACTTTTAACAAGCTTGATGGGGATAGCATATGCTTGTATTGTGATAAAATCCGATGTCATTAAGCTTTAACAAGTCTGACAAAGGAAGAACTCAGCGTCTTTTCATGTTTAGAGAGTTTGAAAAGACAGCAGAAAAGGAAACTCCAGGGATGTCCTTTTTCATAAAGTTGTGTCTCTCGGACCCGAAAAAGTATAAAATAATACCCGAAAGAACCGCCCGATCATTACGATCGAGGAGTACTTTTCATGATTAGTGACTTTGACCTGAAAAAGTAAAAAAGCGGTCAAAACCACGTCGTTTCATAACCACTAACGAGTTTGAAACGACAAAAACCCGGTAATCTTTTTTATGTTTTAACGGTCGACAAAAAGAACTTAAAATGACCGCCCCTTATCACCATTTAACGAGTCAAGAGGAGAGACTCGGCAATCTTTTCCTCTTTAAATGGTCAAAAAAGAGATGAAAGCGGACCTCCATTTTTATTTTCTTTAACGAGTCAAAAAGGGAAAAATACTCGGCAATCTTTTCATATTTTACGAGTCAGAAAAGAGCGTAAAGGCAACTCGTCCTGAAGGAACGAGTGGTATAAGGGATAGCAACTGGTTCCGGTAATGGTGGAACTCACTTGAAACACATAAAGGTTAAGAGGCTCGCTAATAAAACCACTCATCGTTGCGGTTCCTCAGGAAAGGAAAATAACCAAGTGAAAGCATATGATCAGCCAAAAAGATGGTAGCGATGGAATGAAACAACCAAGGCTCATCTAGCAGGATTTAGCGGATAAAAGGCAATCACGGGATGTAAATGGGTTCATTTTTACACAAGCTTGAACCATGGAGAACTTTGCTTGTTAGAAATTTTTTTTTGTTGCATGCCTCCAGCATGATGCCCCCAGCATGATCATTTTTTTTGTTGCATGCCTCCAGCATGATGCCCCCAGCATGATCATTTTTTTTTGTTGCATGCCTCCAGCATGATCATACAAATCGAGGTACATGCCCCCCAAGCTTCATGGCATTCACGGAGTGGATGGAATGAAGGTTCACTTGGAAAGACTCGATTTTGGAGGAGGATGCATGCCCCCCGGGCTTCAGTCACGCGCCCGGGTGAGCTGCCGTCATCAGAATGACGGAGTGGGTGCTGGGGCATTTCCTGTGGAAATAAGACCATTTAGGAAAGGCAGATGACTATATGTGAAGTGTGAACCAGGGAATGAAAGTTGGTCTACGACTTTGATCGTTCTTCCTTCATGCGGAAAACACATCACTCTGAAGAGTGAGGACACAATGGCACGTATGCGATAAATATAGTCTCGTCCAAGGAGTAAATTGTAATCTAACGGACCTTGGACTACCATGAGACCCATTTGGATAGTCTTCCCTTCTAATGTGATAGGCACATTGGGAAGAATTCCTAAAGGTCGAGTGATTTCTCGATGGAAACCTATGAGGTTTCTCATCTCAGGCAGAAGCAGTGGGGAACCAAGTGCTTCCCAAGCTGTTGAAGAAAGGATACTCACAGGAGATCCCTCATCAATAATTGTACCAGCCATAACCATGCGGTAGACATGGACTATAATTCGAAATGGTATGGCGGCTGGTAACCGAGGATTGACTAGTTGATCCCAATTAAAGGAAACAACTAGGTTGCTTGGAGGTGGGACTGGATAGACAGCCGGATATGATTCTAATGGACTTTCTTCTTGGTGTGAAGAAATGAGAGGGATGCTCACTTGATCATTAACGTCTATGTCAATGAATAGAATTTGGATGGTGGGTTCTTCATTCTTGGCAGTGACAACATCATCTAAGGAGGTAACTTCTGAAGGCGAAACCGGGTCACTTGTAATCCGGACCGTTCGACTGTTGTCTGGTTTGGATTCAGATGTAGGATCATCTAGGGTTGGAAGTTCTGAAAGCAAAACCAGGTCACTTGTAAGCCGGACCTTTTGACTTTCGTCTGGTTTGGATTCAGGTGTAAGAGCATCTAGGGATGGAACTTCTGTAGGCAAAACCGGGTCACTTGTAAGCTGGACCTTTCGAAAGACCGGGTCACTTGTAATCCGGAACTGTGGACTTTCGTTTGGTTTGGACTCAGGTGGTTCATCTTTGATGATCAAGTGGTGCGTAGATGATGAATATAAATCACTCGTTCCGACCAGGGACTGGTCTGGAGCAGGCGGAGCACAGGTAGGTTCAGGAAGAGAAAGCCGGACTAAAGAGGAATCATGTTTGATCACTTGGTTAATGGAGAGATGCTCTGCAGGTGTAAAAAGACGCTGATATCCAGCGGGTATTTGGGGTAAGGGATCCGACAGACTTTCCAAAAGACGGGAAGCTTCATCCATAAATGGACAAAGGCGAAGGAGATGATTACCTTCACAAAGTCGACAAGGGAAACGAACCTTCCCTTTTCTGTTACCAGCTAGTAAGGTATCGTCGATTTGTGACAGTAAGGGGTGAGTCGGGTCACGGGACCATATATCTAGGATCCTGGGAATGCCAGGACAATCAGAAAGAAAATGGTCCCCTTTGCATAATCGACAAGGAGACCGGAGCTTCCGCGGAGGAGCAGAAGGTGGTTCCACTTCTAATAGCTTCATGGTAGATACGACCTTTCCATTAGGAGACTTCTTCTTTTTTGTCTTCTTCTTCTTCTTCTTAGCCACCTGGTTAGTGAAATCCAAGGTTTCACTAGGCGAAGTAGAAGATGAGGACGCAGCAATAGGCGAAGAAGGGAAGGGGTCCACCTTAGAATCAACATGGTGTTGTTCGGGTGGAGGAGGTGGTGGTGGGACAGGAGTCATCACACTTGAGACCACCGAGTTTGAAAACAACCATACGGGTAAACCAATGGTCAACCCAGGCAAAGACAATGTTGCGATATACTGAACACCAACATTTCCAACAGAAGGAAATGGGCGAGGGTACCCATCAGGAGGAACACCTTGGCCGGTGGGCACCGGAAAGGCTGCCATTGAACGAGAAATAACCCTACCCAAGCTAACGCAAACAAAATCTAATTGGGTAATGTTATCGTGGCCAATAAATTTTAAGACACTGAACTTAACCTTTTCATTTTTTAAGAGTCGAGAAAAGGATAAAAGATGACTCTAGTCTCCTTCGAATATTTAATTAGCACAAAGTGACAAGACGCTCACAGGCACCTTTTCGTTTAGGGAGTCCGAAAAGGATCAAAAGTGACTGCTCCGGAATGCTAGGTAGAGGGTGTGCCAAACTTTTCGCAAAACCACAGAATACTTTTTAGGGTACGGGTGGTCGATCTTCGTGAATGTTGTGTTCACTGCATTGCGAATCGTAGGGCGGCTGATACGGCTTCCTATGGATAAAGGCTTTATTCCTATATGGGTCTCCCAATATATACTCGACGGTACATGGGAGCACAGTCCGTATTGGCACCTATCGTTTCACCGTGGAGGAATCACCCAACCACTCGACGATAAACTACCAGGTTTAAAGACGCCGGAACACGTCTCTAACCTAGACCTCTAGAGTGTTTGCGTTATGTTCCAATGCGTTGTTATGTTCATTGAGTTCATTTTAAAGTTTATCTTTGATTATGTTTCAGTTTTTTGGTCCTACCGTATGTGATATCTCAAAAACTTCTTACATGCAAACTATATGCCAAAATTAAATCATTTGATTCAATGAATTCTATCTACAGGAGGGTTGAGATCTTTTTCACAAACGAAATGATCACTTCAACAAAGATCCTAATGCAGCTAATAACAAGAAACGAAATTTTGTCTTTTTCTTTTTAATAGCAACAAATAACAATAAATGCTAACTACTATAATGCAAGAGATTTTTGGTTTTTCTTTCCTTTAAGATGGCATGATGCATGTAAACAAATTCTAAGAGATATGCACAATCCAAGTTCAGTTAACGAAATAGAACCAATTCTGAAACACTAAAATGAACCATGCAAGCAAGGAAAAACACAAAGACTAGTGAACTTCAAAGAGGCTAGAAGTGAAGTATTCAGAGTATAGAAGATCAAACTTTAACAAAGCACTGGATAGGTGCTGAACACAACCAACAAGCTGACTGGATAATCAAGAGATCGAAACTTCCCACAGAAGGCTAGACATGCAAATTCACTAGATATCCTAGGATTGAGACGAAAATCAATAGAAATGAGCAAACAGCTGAGAGATACAAGCTAAGACCAGTCAAGCAGAGGTTCAACACAGTTCCAGAGGCTGAGAGAGATATATAAAGAGACTGAAAGAGCTTTCCACCCACACACAGGCAAAATTTACAGAGGTGGCGCGATTGTCAGCCTGCAACTTGTGCTAGCACAGGATTGGCGCGAGTTGCTTTTGAGCAACATGCGCCAACTGGCGCGACTGTCAGAGAAATAACTGCGCCAATTAAGCTTGCCAACTAGAAAAATGAATGGTACGACCTCAGGTCGGGTTGACAGTGCTTAGATGGGTCAAACAGTAAAGAATAAACTCAAAACTGACTCAGGAAGCTCATTCACTGAAGCAAACAGAAGAAAATTAACATGCAAGACAAAAATAAAATAGTTCCTCCCCAGCGGAGTCGCCAATTTGTTGGTGAGGTAAATCCCCTCTGCGGACAGAGGCGATCCCACTAGCCTATCACAGAACTAGCCACAAACAAACCACGCTGCTACGCAAGTTCCTAGTTAGGCATCAAAGGTGAATCAAGAAGACTAACCTGGAGTCCAATGCTATGATTGAAGCAGAGTTGATATCCTCGCTCCCTTGCTCCAACAGATCATCAACGAACACCTGCACATGAAAAGGAAGAGACAGATACCAACATAGAAACTACCAAGGCACAACTATATTTCAGTCAGAAAGGAAATAAATCAACATATCACCATGACAGATAATGAGATTGGAACTATAATAGCAGTTGCTCATCAATTAATAAACAGGAAAAGTTACAACCATTGTTCTGACGTCGACCCTTCTCCTGGCTGGGCGAATAACTATATGTGTCTTGACATGCATCTCCTCTCCCGCAGCATAAGCTCTCTAGCACTCACTAGCATTCCTCCAAGAACTCAACATCTAACACTCCATGACCAATAATCATCACTACTATAACTCAATCACCAAATCACTAGCATAACACTAACACCAACACTAGCTTGTCGAATGCATAATGACAAGCTTATGTAGATGAAGAAGGGAGGAGGATGCGATGAACCGGGACACCTTTTGTGGATTAGCAAAGGCCATAAAGATGGATAAAGCTCGACAAAAGACTGATTTTTTATCCTTAGAAAAGCTCCATGTAATGAAGGAAACAACAGTCGAACGTGCATTAAGGCAAAAAGCACGACTAAATTTGGTTGGCGCGACTGTTGCTCTAAGATAGGGCGCCAATGGTCGCGCCCTCTTTTGAGGATCTTCACCATTGGCGTGGGTAGAATACTGTGAACTTGCGCCAATGGAAAAAGCTCACTTTTCAGGGATAATCTACAGAAGATGTCTTCAGGGAACATGGAGTATATACTCAGGGGAACATAACACAAGTGTTTTTAGTCTTTGTCACTTCTTATAACTCCCGGGATGGGTCCTCCAAGGTACAACAAGAGGAGTAACAGGGATGGTGACAAATTACTGTGTAACAATGACCAATATTAGGCTTCTTCCCAGAGAAAGCCTCCTCCGGATTCATGTGCCCCAAGGCAGGATGCAGACTCCTATTCTGCAAGTAAACAGCTGTGTTGCAGGCCTCTGCCCACAAGAACAATGGCAACCCCTGATCATGTAACATGGCTTTGGCATCCCCTACGATGGATTTGTTCTTCCTCTCCGCAACCTCGTTCTGCTGGGGGTTGTAAGGAACAGTGAACTCCCTCCTAATGCCTGCCTTCGCACAATAGTCAACAAACTCTCCAAGGGTGTACTCTCCCCCATTGTCCGACCTCAGGGACTTGATCTTCCGACCTGTCTGTGTCTCCACAAGAGCTCTAAACTCATGAAACCACTTGAAGACCTCACTCTTGGTCTTCAAGAAATAATCTAGGTCCTCCTGGAGTGATCATCAATGAATAAAACATAGTACTCATATCCAATCAAGGAAACATGAGACATCTGACTGCTCACATCGGAATGAATCAAATCAAGTATCCTAGTCGCTCTGTTGTCACTGCTGGGAAAAGGGGATTTGGCAAACTTGCCCATCGCACATCCTCTGCAAGTATCAAAATGATTAGTACTGAAATCTGACACACCTGTAGTGATCTCCCACAATGTCCTCAAGGCTCCATGATACATATGTCCCATCCCACGGTGCTAAATCTCACACAACTCAAAACTGCTAGCTCTGCTGTCGGTACTACTACTCAATGCCACAAGGGACTGGAATGCAAACTTGTACATTTTTTCATGATGTACACCTATCACTCTAGCTGAATCAGCTGGTGTGCCCCTGGAATACATCAACACCTGTCCTCCCCTAAAAATTACCTCATATCCCCTATCCTCCAAAGTTGAGACGGATATAAGGTTCTTCCTCATCTCTGGCACATAAAGAACGTCTGACACCTTCAAGGGAGTTTTGGACTCCCTCTGAAATTTCAGTGTCCCCACCCCGACTGCTCTGACAACTCTGTCATCACCGAGTACTACCTCAATATCAGTGCCAATCTCTGAAAGCTCTGAGAAGTACTCCCGGACTCCTGTCATGTGACGTGAAGCCCCATTGTCCACATATCAGATACCTGAAGATGCTTCGCTAATCGAGGGAAAAGCATGCTCCCTCTGAACCTGTGTGGTAGGTGATCCTGCACTAGGGGATTCATACGCAGTGAACCCAAAATCTCGGTCAAAATGAACTGCAAAGTCCTCAACCTCTGCTGAAGCTGCCACGTTCTGGTTCTTCCCCTTCTTCTTCTTCTTCTTCTCCGGACACACAACTGCATAGTGTCCCATATTTTGACAATTCCAACACTTCACCTTGGAATAGTCCTTTTGTGTGTCACCCTGTTTACCTTTACCTTTGCCTTTGCCCCCACCATTGCTTGTGGAAGCCTGCTTCTTCCCTTTTCCTTTCTTGCCTCCTGTCGACAGTGCTACATCCTCATCCTGCTCAACTGGCTTGGCTGCCCCAAGCTGACCTTTCCTAATCTTTGTCTAAATGCAATCATCCCAAAACCTCTCCCATGTGGGAAGGGTCTCACGTGCACAAACCCCATCAACAAAGTTCATCCATGAACAGGGGAGGCCATTCCCTGAAATCTGCACCAACTCAGTGGGTGGAATGTCCTCTCCAACTGCTGCCAACTCATCTCTCACATTAGTAATCTTTGTGAGATATCCAACTGCACTATCATTACCCCTTTTTATAGTCTTAAGCTTCTCCTTTAGGACCATTTTCCGGTTCTCATTGGTACTCTAGCAGAGATTGGACAATGCTCTCCACATCTCATGGGCATTTCTCTTTCCTCTCACATGAGGAATGCAATGGTCTTTGACTCCATCTAGAATCAGTCTCTTACCCTTTTTATTCCTTTTATTATACTCAGCCAACTGAGTTGCATCAATAGGCACAACAACAGGGTTCTGTGAGGTATGCACCATAATATCTCAAACTTCTGCCTCCTCAAAGATACTCTACATTTTCTCATTCCAAACGCTGTAATTTGTATGCCCATCTAGCCTATCCTCCACCCTCAATCCCAGTGACATCCTACTATCCTAAAACTGGAAAATAGCACTGCTGTAGTAAAGATAAAACTGTTATTTGTGAAAAATCAGCTTGCTGGAATTTTCTGAGTGAAAAATCAGCAGGTTGTAATTTTCCTCCTTGTTGTCCCAAACTGCACTTCAGCACTCAAGCTCTGATACCATGTAAAAATTTATGTTTCCCCACCCCGGTTTTCCGTTTCACCTTATTTCTCCCATGTAGTTAAATGCCCTTTCCCATATCCATACATTCAACAACTGAAAAAATAAATTATTTTTTTTGCTGAAAACACAAATTCTGGAAATTTTACAGAATGCTGGAAAATGCAGAAATAAAAATCAACAGGTACAAACAGCCATTTAAAACATTTAGACACAGTGATTTTTGGTCAATGTGACCCTAGAAAAACCCCCTACAAGTCTTGGGGAAAACCAGTTTGAGAGCTCTTCTTTATTTCTGGAAAATGCCTTTTATAGTGAGAAATATTTAGCAAAAATCAGCAAGCAAATTTACAACTTATCTCGATTTCTGAGCCTCACAGCCCACTCGAAATTTCCAAATAGCAACACAATTTTGTACGGCTACTGTACGGACTGTACGGACGGCCGTACGGGATATACGGACGGTCGACGGCCATACAGACGGTACAGATAGACTCTACGGACCTCGATTTTTGTGCAGAAAATCAGCTGCCTCGATTTCTGTGCAAAAACAAATCTGCCTTTTACTGTTTGCTCAGCAAAAATCTGCCTTTTACTGCTTGCTCATTTAGCTATAAGGATTTGCTTAAATGCTGCCTTGGTATGTGTGCCAAGCTGCTACCTCCTTCTCCTCCTTGTCTAGAAATATCCCTTGCTCTCTTGCTCTCTCTCTTTCAATCTTCTCATGAAAGAATGAATGATCTTTTCCTCATTTTCCTCCCTCAATCAAACCCTAAGTGACTTTTGGGTGATCCCTAAATCCAATGGCTGAAATAGATTGAAATCTAGGGCTCAGATTAAATGCACATTTAAATCTCACTTTCTATTTTTTAATTCACCCCACTTTTTTTTTTCTCTGTAAATGCTAATTCTATTAAGAAAGATAAAAATATGTACAAAGAGGTTAGAACCTCTGAGGAGGCCGCGACCATTCCTCTACCAAAAACTCATGGACCTTACAGTTCAGGCTTGATACCAGATTTACAAAACATACTGTAAAATTTATAGTTCGGGCACTAACATACTTAAAGAGATTACCCTAACTGAGTTCATCATGCCCTGTAATGACCACAAAAATTAAGACACAACTAACAAAACCATATTTGAAACAGAAAACCGAGACTGGAATGACAATGTCCCCTCTCCGTAGCCAGAGTGTGGACTAGACAAAGACATCTATCCTCAGAATTAACGACACATACCCAAAATTACTTAGACCCCCCCGACAGAGAGTAAACCATTCTAATCTGCATGCTTGGATGAGTATGGAATTTCCGCTTCTGCTTGACTGGTAGAAGCAACCCAGGTCACAAATCCACCTTCATCATAAACAGGTTCACCACCATCAGGAGTGGTCACCAAATTTAAAACACTGCATGCCCACTGAGTCGGGCCACAAGGCACAATATCATCTTGAGCCAGATCCACAGGATGATGTGGCACCTCCGCGTCATGGCCACCTTCATGCTGGTTATCTGCCTGGAACACCAGCCCAGTCAGGTCCCCAAGCAGCATGCTATCTCCCTGAGACTGAGAGGGGGTAGTATTAGCCGAGCTCACCTGATTACTATCTTCCTCCGCGAGAACAATAGTGAGGCTTGCAGTCAAAATGGGCCTATTAAGCCGGCTTTGGAAGGTGAATCTGGCAGTCTGGAAAGAGCTATTCAGAATGGGCCTGGCTTGTTCCGGAGGCGGAGAAGAAGGAGATGCAGAGGCAATAGGAATGACATTTTGAGGAACAGGGCGAGACGGTTGGCCTCTGTCCCCTGTGTGACTTCCTCTGCGAGGAACACCGCGTCGTCGAGGCATTCTCTAAAGAACAAATTGACCAGTAGATAGAATGAAACAGAGAAAATCAATTACCTGAGGAACGCAAGCTGCTACAATGAGTTTTCCAATCCACGCTAAAAGCAGATGCAGCAAACAAGACCGAGGTTCTGAGACCTCTCTGCCGCACAATGAATTACTCCAGGGACTGAACCAGGTATGAAGAACCGATCCATAGCAATATAACAAATTCTCTGCCAAGCATACATGCCTGCATTAAATCCGGCCTGCTGAACCCACATTCGAGACTGCCCCGCAATGAATTCACATATCGTTAAACGTTGCTGCTCACTTGCTACGCGTCCTCGACAGACATTCCATCTGCCACCTGTGCTGCCAACTGCCTTTGAAGTGTGGCCTATCATTAAATTGACTTGATACCACCCGCATCCGGGTTTAATTCACCCCACTTTAATAAAGACCCACTTAGTCATTTATTTCCAAAGTCACTTTTCCTTTCTAATTTTTCATTGACTTTATAAAAGTCACTTTAAAATTAGACTTTAGTAACTTTATCACTTAAAGTCACTTTTAAATTAGATTTGACTTTATAAAAATTATAAAGTCACTTTAGTAGAAAAATTAAATTCTTTTGGACACTTTTCCCTAGGCCAAAGATCAAAGCCTTAGGGAACCACCTGTCCTCCGGTACCAAATTTCAACATCCGTATTCTCTCGTCCCCCTCTAATGCCGATTTCTCCTCTATTTAAAGAGGAGAAATCCTCTTAATACAATGATTACATGTGGACATACAAATCCTATTCTTAGTCTGATCTAATCTTCTATGCTGGAATAGGATATTTCGATCTTCCATAGAAAAATTTTGTTACAGTGGTTGTAATGGTGCTGGCTTTAAGGTACAACTATTGCAGCCAGTGTAACATCTCCTTTAATTATCCTTTCTTGTTACTGCTATATATGAAATATTATTTCAACATCGTAGATCACAGGCCGTTTCAACATCGCAGATCACGGACTGTTTCAGCATCGCAGATCGCAGGTTGTTTTAGCATCACAAATCACAGACTGTTTTAGCATCGGGATTTGCGTATTGTTTATTGTTTCAGCAACGTGGTCTTCAAGCAGAAACAATATATTAACTACAGTCTTCAAAATATTTTAGCAACTATATATTTTCGATTAGTGGCTAAGTATGAAAGTAATGTAAATTTACATGTAAAACAAGTTAAACATATAGCAAAGAGAAGAAACATTTTATACCATTGGAAAAATAGATTAATGTGATAATTTAGGCTTAAATATGAGTAGTAAAAGGATGTAATGATAGAAAAAAGTATGAGCAAAAAGGTACATTATAGGGTCCTAACATGTATAGAGGAACAAAATGTAGATATTTTAGCATTTCACTCTGATAGAGGAACAAGATGTAGATATTTTAACAAAGGCCTTGTAAAGAGGAAAATTTGAGTTCCATAGAAGCAAGATTGTGGTATCTGATAATCCCTTTCTTGCTGAGAGGGAATGTTGAAAATGCAGCAATAAATTCCTAATTTAATTTTTCCTTGATTAAATATGGAAAAATTCAAATTTCAGTTTCAGCAAAACACTTGGAGGTGGTTAATTGACATTACATGGATCTTGTCACTTAGTTAACTTAGTAAATTTCACTTGGAGACACTTGAGTTTAGTTTTACATGATTAATTTCTAATTTGTAGAAATCTATTACAGTTAATTTGAGTCATTGTTAGTGTAACTAGTTCTCACTATTAGTAGAACTAGTGGAGGTTTAGTCAAGGGTGTGTAAGTCTTTTCACACTAAGTTACAAGGGTGTGTCATTTCTTGCACATTGAGTATTCATCCAGTTAACTAATCGATCGGTTAAAATTAACTCATGAATGAGGAGAATTTGAGTTACCCAGTTGAGATTGGAACTTAAGGTAAGCATACTATAAGTTGTAAATTATTCAAAGTTTTACAGGTCATGCATGAAGTGAGAGAAGGACCTATAGAAATCACGATAACCAAATTGAGGAATTTCCTAATTAATAGGGGCTAATTCCTTGAGGAAAAACACAATGAAATAGGATATTGAGTGCTTGTAAAATTGGCTAAGTATTGGCCAATCGTTAATCAGGCAGGAAGAGGATAAAAGATACAAGTGCAGGTTGAGCTCAAGCTTGAGAAGAGCATATTGCATTCATCTAGATTCTATGAGTAATGCAATACATATAATAAGGGGTTTTGAGCACTTGTTTTCCCCTAGATAAATATTTGTGTATGTGTGTTAAATATTGATGCATGTTAATGATTTATGTTCTCAATCATGAATTTACTTTCGCGGATGAGTATAGTAGCTGCAAGTCTTGTGATTTAGCAAATTTCATGAGAATTTTTGAATCTACACATTAATTTATACAAAATAAAGTTCATTGGGCCAAGCATGCTCCCCAGATGAGGTGGACTCATACAAATCCCTCTTTGAAGAATATAGGGATATATTTGCATGGTCTTACTTGGAAATGCCATACATTAGTCTTGTAATATTGGAGCAATATATCGACACATGGCTTGACACGCAACCTATCAAGAAAAAGCATCATCAACTCCACCTCTTCAAAGAAGAAGTGAATAAACAATAAGCCAACAAGCTTCATAAGGTCAGTTTGATATACCCTATCGCTTACACCTCTTGGGTTTCTAACCATGTACCCTTCATGAAGAAACAGGGGCCCATCCAAGTTTGTACTGATTTCAAAGATATAAACAAGGCATGGCCAAATAAAATGATCATATACCCTGATCAATTAATCGATGCATGTACTGGACACTAAGACTTATCCTTCATGGATGGCTTCTCTTAGTATAGCTAGATTTAGATATGTTATACCAATCAGTACAAAACAACCTTCCTAACTCCATGGGGCACATTCCCCTATCAAGTCATGACTTTCGACCCTAATAACATTGGTTCCACATTTTTTTGGGCCATGAACTACATCTCCCACAAATTGGCTCATCTTATACTAGCCTATTTGGAGGACCAGACAGTGTGATCCAAAAACCACTCTAAACATCTCGAGTATCTCCACCTATTTTTTTAGAGATGTCGGCAATATAACCTATGTTTGAACCCCTTCGAGTGTGTCTTTTGCGTCAATATGGTATGACTATTGGGATTCATCATTCCCAATAAGGTATTAGAGTAAACCCTAATCCACCCTCTAGAAACATTGAAGTAATTAAAAAGAATGCAAGGTAATGTCAATTTCTTACATCAGTTTGTCCTTGATTAGGCCAATTATGCACACTATTTCTTGTGCTTTCTTCACTAGGACATTCCCTTCCACTGTGATGAACAAACCCAAAAATAATATGAGGCCTTAAAAGATACATTCTCTCAAGCATTGTTGATTATCCCTCTTGAAGATACCAAGGATTATACTTCTCTACTTATGAGTATTTGAAGTAGTAATAATGGGGTTATTAGTCCAAGAAGGAAAAAATATTTGTTTACACTTAGTGCAAAATTTTTGACATTATAACATCTTACGAACCACGACTGTAATAGAAAACATTAACCCCATGAAATATTTTCTCATCACTGCATGATGAACCATAAGTATGTCATATGGGTAGTTATTTTTCAAGAGTTCATCTTATAGTTTCCGTCCCCTAAAATTAAGAAATCTCTTATACTTGTAGAATTCATCATTGATCTCCCCATAGAATCCCAAGGGTCTTATTTCAACTATTATTTCCACAACAAACACTTGTTTCTCATATCTACAGATAACCCTTGGTACGTCAATATACTTCTCTTCCTTCGAACTCCAAAGTTCAACCTTCAACGCACTCATGACGATTACAGGTACATTTATGATTATGCTGCCATTACATTCTTATGGGGGATTTCCTCTATCATCGAGGCATCAACACCATTATTTGTAGATGCCATACATTTTGAGAAATTTGAGTAGGTCTTAAATGATTGCCACAATGGAGCCTACAGTAGCCATCTATCTAGGAGGGTGACTACCCAAAATTTCCTCTGTGCTAGTTATTTTTGGCCCACTTTGTTTGGTGATTGTATTCAAGTAGTCAAGACATGTGAACACTGCCAATAATATACTCACAAATCATGGGCTCCACTGAGTCATTAGCACAAGCCCTTTTTGCAAATGGGGCATAGAATTCATGACATACAGAGCACAGTTTCAAGATTGCCACAAGTAAATTATTGTCACAGTAAACTACTTCACCAAATGGGCAAAAGCCATGCCCACTTATAATAACATCGTAGAAGCCACTGCATGCTTTTTTCTATAACCATGTCATCACAAGGCTTGGAGTTCTTAAGGATTTAGTCTCCAATCATGGAAAACACCTCAAGAATGAGATATTTCAAGAACTATCCAATCACCTTGGTTTTTCACATGAGTATGTTTCTCCATATTACCCGTGGTCTAACGTCTAGGTAGAAACTACAAACAAAGTCCTTAAAATATTGTTTCAATGCATGTTGAACAACCACAAAACCAATTGGCATCACATGGCTTTTTTAGCCATATGGGCATATCACATAGTAGTCAAAGCATCCATAGGGCTCACACCTTTCTAATTAGTGTGTGGAGTTGAGGTTCTACTACCTATTGAGTGTGAGAATGCTAACTTACACTCAACCTTTGAACTTCTCTCTCACATCTCACCTTTAGAGAAAAGCCTAGTACAGTTGGCACATTTTGACAAAAGTCAGTGGGAATCTCTCTATCATAATGAAGACCACAAAAAGAAGACAAAAACCTCCTTTGATCGCAATCTCACCCTTCATTCATTCATATAGGAAGATCTAGTCCTTTGCTACGATGTTACCAAAGAAGCTTTAGGACTAGGGAGATTTGAAACTTTATGGACATGACCATACATAGTTAAACATTGCCTCCTAAAAGGAGCATATATGTTACTAAAGCCTAATGGGACTTGCCTTAAAGACCATGTTAATGGGCTCTATCTCAAAAAATTATATCAATAACACTAAAATCAGTCCTAACATGTAACTGTATTGTACCTTTGCTTCTATTTTATGACTTTTTTCTCATCATCGATGTATGCTAACGCTATACTCTCATCATGTGTCATAGATGGATCATTTCCTTCTTGGACCTTGTTATTTAATCTATTGTATCTCTGTAATTTTAGATCATCAAATTCTGAAATTTTGTCTTGCGATAACCCTCTGAGTCCTCTTTCCAACCACATAAATTTGATCAAGATTGGATTCTTCACTAAATAGTTATGCCCAATCTCCCACGATTCCCTGATTATAGACTGGTTCCTTACAGCTAACCTGTATGGAGTGTCACGTTTCACTGTTTTGATCTTCGGCCCTGAAAATCATACCCAACAAACTAAAGCTCGCCATATTTCTATAATTTTTTACTAGATCTAAATCCAATGCTTAGATAGAAATTTATGATGATTTTCCCAAGGTCAAACAATCCAATGCTCAGACAAAAAGTTATGATGATTTTCCCAAGGTCACCTATTTGAGATGGAATTCTGGAGCCTGCAAAAACCCTAACTTCCTTAGATCATATCTTTGAAAATATAGTGAGACAAGATCTGAAATTCACACATGAGGTTCATCAAGATTTTGGCTCCATGGGGTTTCAATTTCAACTTCTGAAGCTTCGTAGAAAGATAAATTATAGAGAAAATTCAATGATGACCTTTTTAAAGCAACGAAACCCTAGAATCCAAACCTCTGATACCAAATGTTATATAACCAGTTCACAAGTAGATAGATCAACAACTTCAAAATTATCATCTTTTAGGGGAGAACCTCCTTTACATTACATAAATGAACAATTCTTGGCTGATTCAAACAACAAAACCTCCTTTCTAGATATAAGAGTCTAATAGGTCACAATATAATGAGGGCCGACATAAAAATAATAATGTAAGTGAATAAGAATAACAATGGTGGGATTCTATGGGGCCACTAATAACAATATGGGGAAAACATGGGCATAACAATAATAATAAGTTGGCTAGACTGGCAATAACAATCACGGAATACACTAGTATGATAGGGACCTAACAATAAGATCTTACAAGGAGCACCTTGCAAGAGAGTTTGAGATGAAGGTCATGGGACTCATGCATTGTTTCCTGAGTTTGGAAGTATGGGAAGGAGATGGGGAAATTTTTGTCTCTTAGGGAAAGTATGCCAACGAGATATTGAAGGATTTATACATGAAGAGTAGTAAACCCATGGACACTCCTCTAGCAGGTAACTGGAGCAAAGAGGATGCCACCTAGTTGAAGAAGTGAAGGCTACCATTTACAGGTAGCTTGTGGGTTTGCTCATGTATTCGGTGAACACATGTTCATAAATGTGTTATGCATTTAACCAAATTAGTCAAGCCATCATTAAGCCAACCAAACTCTATTGAAATGAATCAAAATGTGTGTTGAAATACCTTAGAGGCACTACTCAATTTGGTCTTTGGTATAGACAGACACAGGGAGTGAAGTTGCAAGGCTTCATGGATGAGAATTGGGTGGGTAGTCCATGAGACAGGAAGAGAACTTCAGGACGAATTTTTAGCATTGTGTCAGTAGAAGTTTCTTGGTACAACAGGAAGAAATGATTTGCGGAACTCAAATTAGTGGAAGTAGAGTTCATGGCTACAAATAAAGCAGCGTGTGAGGCTATCTAGATGAGAAAGATTTTAGTTGGGTTATTTGGTTAGAATATGGATCCTATGGTGATTTACTGTGACAATCAGAGCTATATGAAACTCTCCAAGAATCTGGTATTTCATTATTGATCCAAGCATATCGACATCTGGTACCTCCATCTAGGAGATTATTTGTAGAGGTGGACTATGTTGTTGCATTTCATTTTGATAGAGGAACAAGATGTAGATATTTTAACAAAGGCCTTGTAAAGAGGCAAATTTGAGTTCCATAGAAGCAATATTGGGGTATCTGATAATCCATTTCTTGCTTAGAGGGAGTGTTGAAAATGCAACAAGAAATTCCTAATTTAATTCCTTAATTAAATATGGAAAAATTTCAATTTCAGTTTCAGCAGAACACTTGGAGGTGGTTAATTGATATTACATAGCTCTTGTCACTCAGTTAACTCATTAAATTTGAGTTGGAGACACTTGAGTTCATTTTTACATGATTAACTTCTAATTTGTAGAAATCCATTAGAGTTAATTTGAGGTTGTTAGTGTAACTAGTTCTCACTATTAGTAGAACTAGTGGAGGTTCAGTCAAGAGTGTGGAAGCCTCTTCACACTAAGTGACGAGGGTATGCCATTTCTTGCACATTGAGTATTCATCCAGTTAACTAATCAATCGGTCTAAATTAACTCATGCATGCAGAGAGTTTTGGTTACCTAGTTGAGATTGGAGTTACTATCAATTGTAAATTATTCAAAGTTGTACAACTCATCCATGAAGTGAGAGAAGGACCTATAGGAATCACGCTATCCAAAATGTGGAAGTTCCTAATTAATAGGGGCCAATTCCTTGAGGAACAACACAAGGAAATAGGATATTGGATGCTTGTAAAATTGGCTAAGTATTAGCCAATTGTCAATTATGCAAGAAGAGGATAGCAGATACAAGTGCAGGTTGAGCTCAAGCTTGAGGAGATCATATTGTATTCATCGAGATTCTATGATTAATGCAATACATATAATAAGGGGTTTTGAGCAGTTGTTTTCCCCTAGATAATTTTTTTTGTATGTGTGTTAAATATTGATGCATGTTAATGATTTCTTTTCTCAATCATGAATTTACTTCCGTGGATGAGTATAGTAGCTAGAATTCTTGTGATTTAGCAAATTTCATGAGAATTTTTGGATCTACACATTAGTTTATACAAAATAATTTTCATTGGGGCAAACATGCTCCCCAGATGAGGTGGACTCATACAAAGCCCTCTTTGAAGAATATGGGGATATATTTGCATGGTCTTACTCATAAATGCCACACTTTAGTCCTATAATAGTGGAGCACTATATCGACACATGGCCTGGCACCCATCCTCTCAAGAAAAAGTATCATTAGCACCACCTCTCCAAAGAAGAAGTGAATAAACAATAAACCAACGAGCTTCATAAGGTCAGTTCGATATACCCTATCACTTACACCTCTTGGGTTTCTAACCATGTACCCTTCATGAAGAAACAAGGCACCATCCATTTTTGTACTGATTACAAAGGATCTAAACAAGGCATGGCCCAAGGAAAATGACCCTATACCCTGATCAAGTAATCGATGCCTGCATTGGACACTAAGACTTATCCTTCATACCGATCAGTACAAAACAACCTCATAACTATATGGGGCACACTCACCTATCGAGTCATGCCTTTTGACCTTAATAACATTGGTTCCACCTTTTTGCGGGCCATGAACTACATCTCCCATAACTTGGCTCATATTATACTAGCCTATTTGGATGACCAGACAATGTGATCCAAAAACCACTCTAACCATCTCGAGTATCTTTGCTTGTTTTTCAGAGATGTCGTCGATATAACCTATTCTTAAACCACCTTAAGTGTGTCTTTTGCATTAATGTAGGATGTCCCTTGGGATTCATCTTTTCCCAATAAGGTATTAGAGTCAACTCTATGAAGGTCCAGGCCATCTAGTAAATCCCCCCTCTAGAAACTTTGAAGTAAATTAAAAGAATGCAAGGTAACATCGATTTTTTACATCAATTTCTCCCTGATTAGGCCACTTATGCACACGGTTTCTCCGGTTTTCTTCACCAGGACATTCCCTTCCATTGGGATGAACAAGCCCAAAAATAATTTGGGGCCTTACAAGATACATTATCTCAAGCACTGCTTAGTATCCTTCTTGAAGATGCCAATGATTAAAATTCTCTACTTATGAGTATCTGAAGTAGTAATTATGGGGTTATTTGTAGAATAAGGAACAAATATATGTGTACACTTTGTACAAAATCTTCGACATTATAACATCTTATGAACCACGACTGTAATAGAAAACATTAACCCCATGAGGTATTTCCTCACTCGCTGCATGATGAACTAGAAGTATGTCATATGGGTAGTTATTTTGTAAGAGTTCATCTTATAGTTTTCTCCCCCTAAAATCAAGAAATCCCAATAGAATTCATCGTTGATCTCCCCATAGAATCCCAAGGGTCTTAGTTCAATTATTATCTCCACAACGAACACTTGTTCCTCATATCTACAGATGACCCTTGGTACAACAATATACTTCTCTTCCTTCAAACTCCAAAGTTCAACCTTCAACGCACTCATGACAATCATAGGTACATTTATGATTAGGCCGCCATTACATTCTTATGGGGGATGTCTTCTATCGTCGAAGCATCGACACCATTATTTGTAGATGCCTTACCTTTGAGAAAGTTGAGTAGGTCTTAAATGATTGCCACAATGGAGCCTACAGTAGCCACCTATCTTGGAGGGTGACTACCTAAAATTTCCTCTGTGCTAGTTATTTTTGGCACACTTTGTTTGGTGATTGTATTCAAGCAGTCAAGACATGTGAACACTGCCAATAATACGCTCACAAATCATGGGCTCCACCGAGTCATTCGCACAAGCCCTTTTTGTAAATGGGGCATAGAATTCATGACGTACAGTCCACAGTTTGAAGATAGCCACAAGTAAATTATTGTCACAGTAGACTACTTCACGAAATGGGCAGAAGCCATGCCCACTTATAAACACATCGTAGAAACCACTACATGTTTTTTCTATAACCATGTCATCACAAAGCTTGGTGTTCCCAAGGATTTAATCTCGAATCATGGAAAACAACTCTAGAATGAGATATTTCAAGAACTATCCAAACACCTTGGTTTTTCACATGAGCATGTTTCCCCATACTACCCTTGGTCTAGTGGCTAGGTAGAAGCTACAAACAAAGTCCTCAAAATAATGTTTCAATGCATGTTGAACAACCACAAAACCAATTGGCATCACATGGCTTTTTTAGCCATATGGGCATATCGCATAGTAGTCAAAGCATCCATAGGGCTCACACATTTCTAATTAGTGTGTGGAGTTGAGGTTCTACTCCCTATTGAGTGTGACAACCCTACCTTACACTCATCTTTCGAACTCCTCTCTCACATCTCACCTTTAGAGCAAAGCCTAGTATAGTTGGAATGTTTCGACGGAAGTCAGTGGGAATCTCTCTAGAATAATGAAGCCCACAAAAAGAGGACCAAAACCTCCTTTTATTGCAATGTCACCCTTCATTCATTCACATCGGGAGATCTAGTCCTTTTCTATGATGTTTCCAAAGAAGCTTTAGGACCAGGGAAGTTTGAAACTTTATGGAAATGACCATACATAGTTAAACATTGCCTCCTAAAAGGAGCATATATGTTACTAGAGCCTAATGGGACTTGCCCCAAAGACCACGTCAATGGGCTCTATCTCAAAATATTATATCAATAACACTAAAATCAGCCCTAGCATGTAACTGTATTGTACCTTTATTTCCCTTTTTTATTATCATCTCATCATGAATGTACACTAAAGCTATACTCTCATCATGTGTCATAGATGGATCATTCATAAACCTATCTTCACGGGTTCATTGATGGTGCTTCTCGATGGTCCTCAAATCTCGTCATCATAGTCTAGGCCATATACTCTCCTGACCTGACACCCTTCCACCAAAATGGGCTTTGTATTGGGTTAGCCACAAATAACCAAGTCGAACACGATGTCGTCATAGGCCTCTTGGTTGATGCCTCCAACCTAGGTATTAGTCATCTGCATGTGTTCCTTGACTCTTATGTTGTTGTATCACAATGGAACAAAACCTTCAGGATATGTGACCCTTGCGCTTTTTCAGAATTACATGCATGCACAAATATTAGCTCGTGGTTTTGATCATATCACATTTATAAATATACTAAGAAATCAAAATCATGTAGATGACCGCATAGCTAATCAAATCCTGGGCTGGCATGCATCACATATATATCATTATTGAGACACATAAAAGCATAAAGAACAGATCTATCAATAAATGTTAAAATACATCACATGTATAAAAAGCATACACCTAGAGCTATAGTGAAAATCTATGCTTAAAGAGATTCAATTTGGTAGTTTCAAGGTAGGTTACACATTCTCTAGAGACACTCTCCATTGTTAACCCTAAAAAATATTTTTTATTTATTATAATATGCGGAAAAAAAAATTTAAAAATTGGTATTAATATTTACTAAGAAGGTTTATTTATATTTATTTATTTATGACGTTTCGAAAAAAATCCACATATCAACAATGTGACACACAAACACTGGCTACATTAATTTTTTTTCTTTTCACAAAGAAAAACCATGTTGTACCCCACACGTATTCCCCGGATTCCCTATGGCACATGTTAACGTCCCCTGCCTGTGCAAAAATACGGTCGCGCACTTGCATTTTTCACTGTGGTTGGAGACGGGAGTCGTTGAATTTCTCATTCATTTTAATTATTGAAGAACTGTAGCGGCTGTGATTGACGCGCGTTGGCCCGAATGGCTCAGCATGTTCTTTCCTTCTCAAACTGAACACTGTACACGCAAATCTCCAACTGTTACATATGTATTTTGAACCCTAATCACTCAATGCTGGGGAAGAGAATCGGAGGCAACCGAGCACGCCCTGTCTGTCCTCAGCTCCTCTGTGGAACCAAACGAAACCCAAGCGGGTGAGTGGATCACTCGCAAACTTCGCACCAGTGGAAATAACTGGCAGCGATCGGGAATAACTCGCTTAACAGGAAGAAAACGGCGGCGACTACCCTCCAATCGCCGACGGCTATTACCATCATAAACGGAGGCGATTACCCTCAAATCGTCGGCAGCGATTCGCATAAACGGCAGAGATACCTCTTCTATCAGCGTAATGACTGGCAGATCTTGTTGTGATAACCCCTGTATCAACTGATAATTCGCATATCCGCTGATAATTCGTATATCCAGTGATAATTCGTGTATTCGATTATAAGTCGCGTATCTCCTCGTGATAACTCGCATAAACATTGTGATAACTCGCATAACTGGAGATAACCCGCATATTCGACGCCTATTACTCAGATTTTCCGTCAGATCCCTCGCATAAACGGTAAAAACAAGTGGCATGTCTGTTAATGATCCGCATATCCTGCTGTGATAACCCGCGTATCCCTCAATAATGCACATATCTGGTGGTGAAAGGCTGCATATCAGCGTAATGCTGAGCATATTCTGCAGTTATAATTCGCGGATTGGATAATTACTCGCGTATACATTGGTTAAAATTAGCATATAGACAATAACTCGCGTATGCGCTGGTGATAACTCAAAATATCTTGTGGGAAATTAGCATATAGACGATAACTCACGTATGCATCGGTGATAACTCAAAATATCTTGTGGGAACCTGCATATCAGGTGATAATTGGCGCATGCACTGGTGATAACTCAAAATATCTTGTGGGAACCTGCATATCAGGTGATAATTCGCGTATGCACTGCTGATAACTCAAAATATCTTGTGGGAACCTGCATATCAGGTGATAATTCGCATAGGTAGTGATGATTGCGTATCCGAAGCAGTTAACTCACATTTTCTGCGGTGGTAATTTCAAATAGGACCGCATAATAGAGAACTCACAGATGCCACAAGATAACCCACATATCCATGCCCCGAGATACCTCAAAAGTAAAAACCGTCATGTACCATAAGATCGGAAGCTCCTATCTCCTTCGGTTTGGCTTGAACGCCATGTACCATCGAGTCGATAAGGAATATCAGATTCTGAAAATGGAGGCGCAGAGAGGAAAGGCGGAAGTGTTTTTGTAAATAGCCACATCCTCCATTCACTTCTGAGGTTGGACTAACCCATCTGAAGGAGTTTACGTTGGCCTGCAAATTTCTGTCAATTCCATTTTTAATAGTTGGACTCGTCATGTCGTTTTGGGTAAACAAACTTTTTTGTAGTTTCTTTTGCGAGGAACAAACCATTTTGTAGTTAGGGTTTAAAATAAATTTGTTTTGATTTAAAATAGAGTCTGACTATCAGAATGAGAGTCATCTAGTTCGGCTCTGATTGATCTTTCAAACCAGAATTTCGATTTATTTAACGTTTTGGGAACCATGTTTGGAAATGGCTCCGCCCTTATTCAGAAGTTTCAACACCTCCAAAATACCTATCAAGACATTTTTCTATGTGCTTGAGGTGTAACATTCACTTGCGTGCACCACAGAATCCTCCCTCCCACCCTTTTTACTTACACTTGTATATGTCGATTAGCTTATTAAAGGAAACCTACATGGTCTTCCTATATATTAATGGATCCTTCCTCTTCAGAAATATAAAGAAAACATATATATATGGTTTTCAACGGATCCTTTCCTATAAATATATATAACCCTATATATAATTTTTCTCAGTTACAGTTATATGGAGTTATATGGAGATATATAGTTATAGTTACGTAAAAAAAGTTATTTTTATCTTATAATTTAAATACAATGGAATGTCAAATCTTACAATTAAATAAAATTTTATATTTATAAAAATATAAAATAATAAAAAATATAGATAAATTAGTGGGGAAAAAATATAATATATTCAAAACATGTAAAGCAAAATGATATTAATACATGTCAATATCTCTGTGGATTACTGATTGTAGACTTCAACACAAAATCAAAAATATATCTAGAAATTCTATTAATAATTTATGATATTGTTTAATGAATTTAATATTTCAAAAAAAATATTTTTATATTATATAAATTTAACAATTTGAAATTATTAGTTTTCAAATTTATAACTAAATTTTAAATAAATATTTATTTCGAATATAATTATTAAAATAAATATTATTTTTTAAGTATTAAAATGAAATCATGGGTAAATTAAAAAGTAGATGCTAGGTCATATGGAGAGTCCAATATTCTATATAACATTATTAAATTTAAACATGTATATATGATAACAATTGTTTAGTACTTTTTTCCTTAATAACTAACTTGGTTAGACTTTGCACCAACCCACTTATTATATAGAGGAAAAACAATCAACCCATAATCAATGAATAATAAATAAATGAAAAATTTTTCTTTTTAAAAGTCACTGCTAAATACTATCATGGATATCGAAATTATTTGATCGTAAATAACTTGTAATTTTTACTTTAAATTTATTAATTTATTCAAGAAAATTAAAATTATTACTTATAAATTAAAATTTTAAATTACATATATATGAGAAAATTTATTTATAGTAGCATTCCAAGTGAATAATTTTACTATGAGCATAGATTTATTTTAACCATGGACTATCAAATTTGTAAGTGATCAAATTTCTTGGAATACAAACCTTGGTTATATTGCAAAATTTTAAAACAAAGGTTTGCACCTCTCCCTTTTGGCCCTTGATAGATACACAGTTAAAGTTATATATATATATATATATATATATATATATATATATATATATATATATATAAACACACACATACACATACACATATATATATATCATGTGTCAAATCCAAATTAAATGAAGAAATAGTTACACGTCTCTCCCATTTTGAGTCAAAACTCGTTAAAGTGTTTTAACATATGCGTCATTCACATTGAAATATATATATATATATATATATATATATATATATATATATATAAATAAGGAAATATTTACACATCTCTTTCATTTTTAGTAACACAACATTCAATAATTAATTTTTTTTCCAATTCATTTATATAATCTATGTATAATTAAGATTGTTTTTTTTGTTGAGTTTAGGATTTTCTGATCCATATATACATTATGAGAAAATATTTGAGAAATAATCACATCAATGAATATTTGTTCAACGCTTTTCTAACCAATCAAAAGAATTATACATTGTGATGTTATGAATTAAAGAGAACATATTAATTAAATATCAATCTCTTTATTCTTTTTTTGTTCACATTGAATTTAAATAATTAAATAGATTTCACATCTCCTTTATATTAGAAAGTGGAAAATATTTATTAGGGGAGAAGATTTTTACATTCAAATATATATATATATATATATATATATATATATATATATATATTTGATATAAAATTATTTTATTTATTGTTGGACACCAAAAGAATTAATAATAAAGGAATTATACATCTTCATTATCTTGAAAAGTAAAAAGATAATATTATTTTTTTTTTTTTATAGCTCCCAAATTGACATAAAATTATGTTAATTATTATAGCCATTAAAATATTTTATGTTTTAATTATGATTATACAATGAATATTTTATTTTGTTCATTATGTAATGAGAGTATTGATATGACTTGCATGCCCAACACTGTGGATTCAAAATCGGGTAAGGAACATTAAAAATATGTGTATTTGGGGTAAAAGCGGCAGTGGCATGGGGCACTGGTGGTTCTACAGTTATGTTGTGAAAATATATAAGAAATCCCTGGTTCCTAGGTCATTTGTTTGTAATGTTTAATTTGCCGAGCAAGTCGCTCAGTCTCTAGAATTTGGTCCACGGGTGACAGCTGCAAGTGATCTTGGTTGTAGCTATCTAAGACTGGGTGGAGAGTTGTAGTCCCAAACTCATTTTCCCAAACACTACAAGATAAGTTCTCTTATGTATCTACATTGCCCATGAATATGTTTTCATTTCTAGATTGAAATGGTATGTGTAAATGAACTGAATATTAGTTGCATCTCCTATATTGGCATAATATTACAGAGAATAGTTTAGGACTACATTTTATCCTTAAGATTATAAATGGTAAAAGATGCAATGTCTATACATAATAAGTAGGATCGTGTTACATTGATGTGTTGAAATAGTCTTCTTACGAAATACATGAATGTGATTTGGTATTACTTAATAAAAAAACATATATTGTGAAGCCTTGAAGGCATTGAAAGGATCAACAAGGATCTGATCCAAGAAACATGACAGAATTGTATATGAACCTCTGTTGTTAAGGAATAATTGTCACATCGGAGAGGCATGTGTTAAAAAGGCCAATGTATACATATTTAGATGTATAAATAAACATATACATATATTGATTATAAGTGTGTGCTTCAAATTCTAAGGCGTTGTGGTCATGTAGAGGAATCGCTCATCATATAAATATAATGAAAGGAAACCTTACATCATGGGATTCATCAGCCATCCACTTTCAGCAACCCACGTTCTTTCCCAAGGGGACACCGATGTTGGGGACTGTAGGTCCCTTCAAATATCTAAATGCCCGAGAAATCCCTGAGTTGCACCATAGAGCAACTTAAAGGCTTGCGCTGGAGCATGGAACCCCTGGCATGTGGCATAAGAGGTTAAGTCCCTTCATTAGTTCACAAAAAGTCTCTGGCAGAGGGTAGCTAAGAGATTTCCAATGCCAACATGCATGGAATCCCCTATCCCTAAGACGAGAAAACCTGAAGGTCAGGAACTTGTTGGAGTGGCTTTAGTGTAAGTTCCATAGGGTTAGTGTTTGTAGATACTTTAGTAAATCATTGCATCCTTTATTGGAAGTTGGTCCATATCTTAAAACGCATAGAACCATCGTGGCCAATTCATGGCTGAATGGACTAGTGGGAGGCTAGGGATGTGCAGAAGAGAGTGAGCTCCATTGAGAACCTTTTTAACCAATATTGAATAGGTTTCCTAGGATATAGAAATCCTCCCTAATTGGTTCATGGCAAGCATCAACCATGATAAAGGTTTGGGTGAAGTTGAGTGGAGCCTTAAGATTATAGCTCAAGAATGAGAACATTATCCCTTAACCTGGAGGAACCCTATTCGTGGAAGCTTGGTATTGGTGTGGCCATATTTTCCTGACCATGATTGGAAGAGTAAACGATGACATGGCCTCGAAGCCCTCAACCCAAATGGATTAACCTGGAGATTTATATTGTGTTACAAAAGTATTCACTAGGATGACACCAGCTAGGATGAATTGTCTAACACATATACCTGGAAAGTATACCATTGGCTAAAGGTGGTCCCCACTAAACAATGCATCCTAGAAGCGCTTGCTTGATAGTGCCAAGTGCAGGCAGAGTGATGTCAACTTCCTCAAGAGCTCGGTAGTCACGCAATTGGTTAAGAGGAGGCCCTACTGCCATATATTCTCAGTGGTCCTCACCTAGAGGTATGAAGGAGTGAAACTGAAGATGATAGACTAGGCTAGATTGGCTACCAATAACTGAGAACAACTCAATCTACAACTCTATATTTACCCCAATTCTAGAATTTCAAGAATTATTTAAAATATGCAATCAAAATAAGAATGTGGGTTTGTCTTAACAAATTCTATGAGAGGCCTTTCTCGCACTTTCCAAACCATTGTATTTACCTCATCCAATTTACATAGGATTCAACTTATCAATTGGTGCAATAGGAAAGATAAAACTGGAATTTAGAAACCAAACACGGAGCACTGAAACTGTTGGTTGTAGGTGCACAAAATAATTTCCTAGCACACTGAAAATCTTATTCTAATTTTTTTCATATTTTAGGAAGGTGAAATTACTCAACCTTGTTTTAATCAACTTCTCAGGGCCTTATATTTATCCTTGACACTCTCAATGACTTAATTTACCTCTCTTCATTGTGATTTACAATGCTAACCCTAACTTTACATTTAGGAATGAATCTCAATGGGTTTTGAAAACATTCAACAAAATAAGTGCTCTATTTTCTTCTGTGACAGTGCTCAATGATTAACATAAATTCATGCGGCCACTGTCCAAGGCGTGGATACACATTCTTCTACAGGATTTCTAATAAGAATCCCAGAAACACAAATGGGCAATCACAATGTACACCTTTCCAATAAGAAATAGTAAAAGGAATTTTAACAGTGTTTCCAAAACAGAATTTTGTGTTCTATGGTAACAACACTTAGTCAGTATAAATCTCACACAAGCGCTATATCAAAACATAGGGAACATTTTCCCATGGGCATTTGAACCAAAATACAAAAGAACCGTGCACAACTACACAATGGTTGAGGCCACAATATTCAAGTTTCCTTTAAATATCATCTTACCATACACTATATTAGCACCAACAACATATCAACAAAAAGTACTGAACTATCCATGGATATATAAGGACCAATAACATGGATATATAAGTCCCAATAATAGTAAACCATCAATACATAGCATTTACAACCACTAACCTTCTCAGCATATTCAGATTCTTAACATAAATCGACTCAATAAGTGTAGAAAAATAACTTCATTAAAAATAGATTGATCCTGGTGGATGTTGGTGGTCACCCACCTATCCCATTTGGACCCCCACAACTATCCCTTTAGGCTTTTTAGTTTCTGTAATTGTAGCACAATTTACTATTTTTGGCAGTTTTTAGGTCTTGAACTTCTGGAGCCGATTTGAGGCCGTAAACGACAATTTTTGGGAAATTTGGGAGCAACATGGGTCCATGGATTGATGTTACTCTTCCCAAAGTTGTAGTGCTTGGATAAATCTTTCTAACAATCTCTTGTACGTGTAAAATGGACATTGTATGCCAAAGTTACGACCCTGGGAAATTGATGTACCAGTTTACCCAAAACGGGGCCCACAATTTGGCATTTCATCTTCTAGGGTAAGATTTTGGGATGTTAAGGGTTTTCCATTATTTATCAACAATAAATAGACCTTCGAGCCTCATTGTAACACAGTTCAGAGGCATTTACCCTGCACATCTGTTCTCAGAGATAATCTACCATTGCCCTAGCTAGTTTATTTCCATTTCTATTTGTAAGCATATTTCAATATTTTACATTAATGAAATGAAGTATTATTTCTATTGCATCCTCATGTATATGGTTATCTTTATATTTGTTACGTTCCTATTTAAAATCTAGATCAGTGGCATCAGAGCAGTCTAAATTTTCTCTGTTTTACTTTGCATGTCCCCAACGAGGTTGGGATATAAGGAGTTAGGGCTTGAACTAGTCGAACCTTTGCAAGACCAGCCTCATAAATCTTGACGACCTCCCATGGTTGATGAAAAGAAATATGAGGGGGCAAGATATCCTATCAAAATCTTACTCGAAGAATCCCTCGAGTGGCAAAGGAATGTGATGATGGATAGCTTTGCACAAATCTTTCAGCAGCTACCGAGAGGTGACGCATCAACTTCCAGTAGCTACTCTGGCAACTCCACACCATTTAAGGTACAAGTTAATTTTGAAATCCCCATCTTCGAGGGTAAAATAGATGCAGATGTCGTAGATAAATGGTTAAATCTGCTAGATGGGTATTTTTCTATTCATGAATTTTCGAGTTGGGAAAATATTGTTTTCGCTCTTCTCAAAGCAGGCCCCCATGTCAAGGACTGGTGGTAAGCCTATTGAGAGTAGAAGAATGAAAGTACATGATCACTATTTTCATCCACACCCACTTGGGATTCATTCCGGGATGTCATCAAGGAGCAGTACTACCCTGTCAAAAGCTATGAGGACAAATACATCTAATGGAGCAGACTGCGGTAGGGAAGGGACCAAGATGTGCCAAAGTTCACAAACATTTTTCATACCCTTCACACAAAGTTGCGTATCAAGGACTCTGAGCCGCATTTGGTACTCAAATACCACGGTTTCTTACACAGATACATCCAGGAAGAGATGGAGTTCCTAAACATCTCCTCGCTCGGCACGACGTACTGATATGCTGTCAAAATTGAGAAAAAGTTCATACAAAAGAAGTGAGACTTTGTATCTGCAAATCCAAAGACCAAATGACAAAGCCAAGGCAGGGTGACCCAAGACAACCCGTTGAATCTGCAAGAAAAGAAAAACACCATGAAGTCGAAGAAGGACACAGGAAAGTGGTGTGAGTTCCACAAGGGTCCCACTCATAACACAAGTGAGTGTCGGACCAAAAAATCACTTGTGGCCGAGTTGAAGGCTTCAGAATTAGAGGCAGGTTCCGACCCTGAGTCAGAACCCGACAAGGGGAATGGAAAATGGAAGCATATCATTGATGCAGAGCCTAGCATCACTGTTGCCACCACCAAGATCCAGAAGAATGAGACCGAAGATCCATAGGAGTGGGAACCAAGGATAATTTTAGGGGCGAATGTTCGCCCTTTGGCGAAATTAAGGGGTTTTAAATTTTTAGTGGGCGAATATTTTGTATCATAGTATATTTTTACAAATCACCTCAAATAGCCCACCTTATTTTAAGGGAGAGGATAAAAAAGGTAAATTTAGCCCTTGAAATTAGGACTTACAACCTTCCATTCGCCCATTTTCAAGAATAGGTTTTATTTAAGTGAATCCTATGGCCAAATACCATATTTATAAAAGAGGTATGGTAAATTAATAAAAATATAAAAAAATGAGAGATATCGTAAGTAAATAAAACATTTTTTATATTTACTCCATAAGTCACCTTATATACATGTAAGGGTGTAAACAAATAAAAATATAAGTAAAGTGGAGGTATGGTAAACAAATAAAACGTCTTTTTATACTTACTCAAAAGGTATGGTAAATAAATAAAAATATAAATAAACTAGACGTATCGTAAATAAATAAAACCTCTTTTTATATTTAGTCCATAACCCTCATTCTATTTATGAAGGCTCAAGAAAGAGGTTTTATTTAAGTGAATCCTATGGGCCAAATACCATATTTGTAAAAGAGGTATGGTAAATTAATAAAAATATAAATAAACGAGAGGTATGGTAAACAAATAAAACATTTTTTTATATTTACTCCATAAATCACCTTATATTTACGAACACTCAAAAAATGGGTTATATTTAGGTGAAACCTATGGCCAAAATACTATGGGACAAATACCATGGACTAGATTGTTATTAATACCATGCAAAAAACCATTATTAACCCTAATATTAGAATTAATAAAAATAAAAATGGCACATGGTATTGACCCATGGTATTCACCTGGAATGTAGCCTATTTAAATGGGGAATTAAACCAGCATGTAGCCTATGCTAAGATTCACTAGGACTTTACAAAGTTTTATTATTTAGTGAAAGACTCGCCAAGATCTTAGAAGATTTTATAATTGAGTAAAATATTCGCCATGCCTGGTGAGAGATTCGCCTACATATTATATTATTGATAAAATCGCCTTTCATTTTTCCTATATACCATGGAGATTCGCCCATTTATTATATTTATAAATTTAGGGGGGTTCTTAAAATTTTCCCTGGGGGGAACGTCTTTTCCACTCACAAATGTAGGTGAAGGGTTCACAATTACAATTCATTGTTGATAGTGGCAACCAAAAGAACCTCATTCAGTAGAGGTTGTGAAGCATTTGGGCCCACCAACTACACCACACCCGTAGCTGTACAGTATCAGGTGGCTTCATGAAGGACGAGATCTCAAATTTTTCCAACAGTGTCGCTTTCCCTACAGCATCAAACCCTTCATAGATGAGGTATTGTGTGATGTTACACCTCTGGATGTTGTGATGTACTATTAGGCCATCCATACTTATGGAGGTGACATGTTGTGTATGAGTAAAGGCCTCGTGCTATCATTATTTCTTTGTGTAATTCAGTATACAGGATAGTTGAGGTAGCCCCACCTTCCACCACCTCTTTGATCACTGCTAAGAAAGGCAGTAAGCTCATCTCCCAGACTAGGAAATTCATCTGTCTTGTTCACTACCAAAGTAAGGGGAAGATAGTCACCACATCCATGACCTCTGCGAAGGGTTCCTCCATGTAAAAATAGCAGCAAAGCGATATGGTCATGACAAAACACGGGAACAACTTCTCCTCACCCACGGGGGTACCACACAAGCTTTAGGTGGGCAACAAAGTCTAGTTGCATCTACAAAAAGAACACCTTATAAGATCCCATCAGAACTCCGACCACACCGACATGGTCCTTACACCATTACCAAGGCCGTGGGAAGTAATTATTTGGAGCACAACATTCCTCCATTCCTGCGCCTGCACCAAGTGTTCAATGTGTACTACCCTTGACCATGCTTCCCACCATTACTGGACACATCCGAGATTGCAGAAGAACTCACCAAGGACCAAGTTCAGCAGATGGAGGAAATCAATACAATGGGGGCCATTGCTTCCTAAGGGGGGAGGAATGATCCAGGTGGATGTTGGTGGCCACCCACCTATCCCATTTGCACCCCCACAACTGTCCCTTTCATCTTTTCATTTTCCGTAATTGTAGCACAATTTAATATTTTTAGCAGTTTTTCACGTCCTGAATTTCCAGAGCCATTTTGAGGCCCTAAACTACATTTTTTGGTAAAACTAGGAGAAACATTGGTCCATGGACTGATATTTCTCTTCCCAAAGTTGTATTTCTCGGATAGATCTTTCTAACAAGCTATTGTACATGTCAAACAGAGATCATATGCCAAAGCTACGACCCCAGGAAATTGATGTACCAATTTAGCCAAAAAGGGGCCCACAATTTGGTATTTCATCTTCTAGGGTTAGGTTTTTGGATATTAAGGGTTTTCCATTGTTTCTCAACAATAAATAGGTCTTTGAGCCTCATTGTAACACAGTTTAGGGGCATGTAGCTGCCACATCTCTTCTCAGAGATAAGCTACCATTGCCCTAGCTGGTTTATTTCCATTTTTGTCGGTAAGCATATTTTAGTATTTTAGATTAATGAAATGAAGTATTATTTCCACTGTATCTTTGTGTATATGTTTATCTCTATATTTTGAAGCGTTCCTATTTAAATCCAGATCACATATAGACAAATAAGTTAACAAACATAGAGGAATATATACAAACTTCTCACTAGTCAAATTCAATTATGCATTACATTGGCCAAATACATAATGTGGGTATATACATCTCAGTCCTCTCAACCTTTGTCTCTTCTCCTCGTGTTGGAGCTTCTCTTCTTCTCCTCGTCTTATTCCTCCACTACACTCTCTCTTCCTAAACACTCTTCCTTTTTAAAGATAAAGCTAACATGGGACAACCAAGAGTCACAAGATGAAATTTTCCCCTTCTCCAAAAAACAAGGGAAACTGAAACTTCATTTACATTAGGAAATAATTCCTCCAATTATTCTAAGAAAAATCTCACTTCTTAATGTAAATATCTACAATTTCTTACAAAAAAATTAAATTTCTCCTAACATCATCATGTGACCATCCCATCACATTAGCAAGCTTCAATCTACTTTTCAGTGAATTTTGTGCTCCATCTATGCACCTACATCAGACTCCCAAGGTGCAAGAATTTATAACCTCTTGGTAATATGCATTCAGTCTTCTCATAGCAACCTCAACTTGTGAGCTGCAATATGCCTCTGTAGTAACAAGTCTCCACCTTGCTACACAATATCTCACCAAACTTTCTCTTTTATTTTGGCTTTTGGCATGTTCTTGGTTCTATTCTTTGGAAACCTTCAAGCACTCCTTACTCTAGGCTGCTGCAAATATCCTCACCTTCCTCTATTGTCACCTACATAGTGAAACATAAAATCTTACTAGATATTTAATCAACTTGTACCTTCTTTTACTGCTTTTGTTGCAAACTTTGACCTTTACTTGTTGTCAAATTGTTCAAAATTTCCTTAGAATCATAGGTTGTCTCTTCATACAACCATCTATACATTTCTACTTTGCTATTTCCAACTTCATTTTTTATCTTTAGGTTGCTCATCAAATATTCATTTGCTTCATCACATGTGTTCATCCAAGTTAAGTTGTTCTTCCATGGCAGCAACTCAACTCTATTTAGCTTTTTCTCGCACTAAGAATTTATCCATGTCTGAACTTCACCTGCAACAAATTCTATTTTACATTCTTCCGGAGACTTTCTCTATAACCATAGTATTCCTCATCTTTTTGTTGTATTCATCTCATCATATCTAGTTGTAATTTGATTTTAGCTACTTCTCTATCAAGTTTTTCCTGACTTGACATACTATGGATTCTCTATGAACCTTTACTATGACCCTCAGTACTCACAAATTTCCTTCTTCTACGAGCTTCTCCTATCTCACTATGAACTGCACACAAGCCACTGCAAAAAAACTAAATCCATCAACTTGTTTGTAAATACCATATTAGTTGCATCCATGCCTCATCTTCTCCTGGTATTTTTGTTGACTACTTCCTCTAGAATATTCATCTGAGCATTCTCTTCACTTTTGGATTATGCATGTAATCTAATCACCTTCTTTCTCTGAGAACCTTTTTTTTCTTCCTCACTTTATACTACAAGGTTCCTTGTTGTCATCCTCAATTTCAAACATTAATCACTGCTACTTGTAATGAGTAATTAATCCAAAATTTACTGGAGAAAAAACCTTACTTCCTTATTCAATCTTTACTTGAACACACAATTATTGTTGCAAAATTATTCTTATTGTTTTCATCCCTTAGCCTATTGCAGACCTTCTTATTCTTTAAATCGACACCATTCTTCCTCTTGATCACTCATTATCAAACCATAACTCTAGTCATATTTACTTTATTGTAGAAATTGTTTCACATGATTAAGTCTTTCTTTTAACTCAACCAACTCCTTCTCAAATCCTTCATCACTCATTCCTTTGGGCCCAAATGCTTTGGAAATTTTGTTCTTATTCTTATGGCTGTTCTAAACCCCTGTTATGACTAAAAATAGTCATCTTCATCTCCTCCTCTTGTGAACTCCCCTTTTCTACTAGTGAGTTGCAACAAGACATTCTTGTCTCTATAATAAGCCTGCTACTTGTCACCCATGCCAAGTCATCCTCCTATTATCTTCTCCTCTCTAGGTTCTCTATAGTAGACCCTCTACTTGAGCGCTCTTTCTCCTCCACTTTCAAAGTTGTTGGTTGTCGCATCTTCAACTACTCACTCTTCTTAGTTTTCAACAAATTTATTTTGTTGTTGGGTTCTTTCACCATTTCTTCATCTAAGAGCATTTTGTACTCATTCTGCTTTGACATAGCTTACTTTTTAGGGTAGATGTTACCAATGCAGTCCCACAAACAGGATTATTTTGATTACCAAGATAGTATAAACATGACATTAAATTTTATTATAATATCTATAACAAGATCTCATGTTCCGCAATCTTTCATGGATCTACTTGTTCAACCAATTCATTTCCAACCAATACACATGTTTTTCCTCAAGAGCATATCAACTCTTCACTTCCCTTCAATCATCTCACTTACAGTTGTAAGGTTATTTTTCTCTTCACGCTCTTTTCCTTGTCAATTTGTCTTCAAATATGGAAATTCCATTTATTCATGGATCAACCCTTCTTGACATGTGAGCATATACTATCTCTTCATTTCACTACATTTGTGTTGTAACTCTAAAATCTAATCTTTGTTATTCAGACTACATCACCAAAGAGAAATATGTCTCTTTTCAGGTTCTAATACCACTTAGCAATGATAGACTTGGTTACTATGACTTTGAATAACCCAGGAAAACTCAATCTACAACTTTTTATTTACCCCATTCTAGAATTTCAGGAACTATTCCAAATGTGCACTCAAACTAAGAATGTGGATTTGTCTTGATAAATTATATGAGAGGGATTTCTCCCACCTTCCAATCCTTTTCCTTTGCTTCATCCAACTTACATAGGATTCAACTTATCAATTGGTGTAATAGGAAGGACAAAATGGAAATTTAGAAACCAAACACACATTTCTAGAAGTATTGGTTGTAGGTGTTGTGAAATATTTTTTTTGTGCAATTAAAATATTGTAGGCGCTATGCAATGATTTTGTAGTGCCCTACGAAAAGCTATGTTTCGCAATTTCGAGAATTTGAAATGACTCGTCCTTGTTCTAATCGACTTCCCATGGCCTTAACTTTCTCCTTGACATTATAAACAACTTACTTTACCTTTCTTCATCGATATTTACAAAGCTAACTTGAACTTACCATTCAAGAACAAATCTCAATGGGTTTTGGCAAAATTCAATAAAATAGGGCATTCTACTTTCTTCTGTGATAGTGCTAAATCACTAACAGAAATTAACCCGGCCACACATTCTTCTACTAGATTTACGAAACTCCGTAATTACCACAAATTCCACCAGTGTTGATCCACGAATTAAAAAATATTAATGGGTAATCAAACCATACACTTTACCAATTGAAAATAGTCAGAGGGGTTTTTAACAGTGTTTCCAAAACACAATGTTATGTTCTATGGTAACAACAATTAGTCTCTATAAATCTCACACAAAAACTATGTCAAAACATAGGGAAAACTTTGTCATGGGTATTTCAACAAAAATACAAAAGAACCGTACACAACTACACAATGGTTGAGGCCACAATATTCAAGTTTTCTTTCAATATGATCTCAGCATATGATATACTAGCACAAAAAACATATCAATAGTAGGTACTCAGCTATCTATTAAAATATAAGGCCTGATAACATTACATCATAAATACATAGCGTCTACAACCACTATGCCTTTCAACACATTCAAATTATTAAAATCAATTGACTCAACATGTGAAAATAAAAAACTTCATTAAAAATATATAGAAAGAGAATTTAACAAACACGGAGGCATACAAAAATTTTTCTCATTAATCAAATTCAACTATGAATTAAAATGGCCAGATATACAATGTGGGAATATGAAACCCAACCCTCTCAACATTTGTCTCTTTTCCTTGTGTTAGAGCTTCTATTATTCTCCTCCTCTTCTACCTCCACTTCACTCTCTCTTCCTAAATGCTCGTCCTCTTTAAAAATAACGCTAACATGGGATGACAAAGAGTCAAAAAATGAACTGTTTCCCCTTCTCCAAAAAATAAGGGAAATTGAAAATGCATTTACATTAGGAAATAATTGCTCCAATTTATTATAAAATAAAAACTCACTTCCTAATGTAAATATCTACAATTTCTTAGAAAAACATTTAAATTTATGCTAGCATGATCATGTGACCATCCCATCACATTGGCGAGCTTCTGTCCAGTCTTCATTGAATTTTGTGCTTCATCTACACACCTACATCAGACTCCCAAGGTACAAAAATTTATGAACTCATGGTCATATGCATATGGTATTCTCATAACAACTTCAACTTGTGAGTTGCAACATGCCTCTGTGGTAACAAGTCTATGCCTTTCTACACGATACCTCACCTAACTTTCTCTTATGTTTGAGCTTTTGGCATCATCTTGGTTCTATTCTCTAGAACCTTACTCTAGGATGTTACAAATCTCCTCACCTTTCTCTACTGTCAATTGCATAGTGAAACTTAAAATATTACCAAACCTTTAATCACTTGTACCTTCTTCTATTGGTTCTGTCATGAACTATGCCCTTTACTTGTTGTCAAACTATTGAAAATTTTTCTAGAATCATAGGTTGTCTCTTCGTAAAACCAACTATACTTATTTTCTTTCCTTTTGTCAGTTTCATTTGTTCTCTTCAGGCTGCTCATCAAATATTCATATGCTTTATCATATGTGTTCATCACCCTTAAGTTTTTCTTCAATGGCTACAACTGTACTCCCTTGAGCGTTTCCTCACACTCAGCATTTATCCATGTCTTAGCTTCGCCTACAACAAATTTTATTTTTCTTTCTTCATCATCTCTAGCCCCAATTTGATTTCAGCTAATTCTCTATCAATTTTGTCATGACTTAATATACTATGTATTCTCTCTGAAACTTTACTATGACTCTTGTTTGTCACAAATTTCCTTCTTATATGAGCTTCTCCTAGTTCACTGTGAATTATAAACAATCCACTACAAAAGGTCGACTCCATAAACCTGTTTGTAAATACCATACTAAGCTCATCCATGCTTAGTATTCTCTTGCTATTTCTGCAGATTCCTTCCTCTAGAATCTTCATCTAAGCACTCTCTGCTCTTCTAGCTTCTTCATGCAATTTACTCACCTTCTTTCTCTGAGAAATTTGTTGTTCTTCCTTGTCATTATCCTCAACTACAAACATTCATCACAACTACTTTTCTTTCGTTAAATTTTTTCATATTAAAAAACAATAATAATAGTAACGACTCCAGCATCTACTATAATAAAATAGATGGGGTTAAAAAAAACATTATAATAATTTAGTGGGAAAAACAAAACGATAAAATAAAATAAATAATGGAGAAACTATTAATCTAGTTCGCAATAAATTTGAATGAGAATATTACTTCACCTAGTAAATAAATGCTAAATGTGTATGAATATATTGTGAAAGAAAGTTGAAGCTAAAAATAGGCTCTATCTCACTTTGTCTATATCTCTCTCATGGTGTCTCTCAATCATTCTCTCCGTGACTCTTACTATGTGTCTCTCTCACTCTCTCTATATTGTATCATTCTCTTTCTATATTGTAGCACTGCAAAAACTATTGTAATGGAGAGTCTACTATTGTTTTCACAATCCTTCTTCTCTTTGCTTTTCTCTCAACCTCTTTCTTTTTTCTTTTGAGTTTTTTTTTCTTTAATATAACCAACAAGCCCATCATTTTTAGTTTCGGTACTTTCTTGATTTTCGGGCATTTCTTTTCCTCTACTTCCTCCTCCTTTCCCCGCTTTCTCCATCTCTCTTTCCCTCCATATTTTCCTCTATCTCTTGATTTCTTTCTCTCACTTACTCTCCCTCTCTTAGTGTATCTTTAACAATGCATAGAACCCATACAACCACTACATATGAGCACTGCACAAACTATTATAATGGAGAGTCTACTATTGTTTTCACAATCCTTCTTCTCTTTGCTTTTCTCTCAACCTCTTTCTTTTTGCTTTTGAGTTTTTTTTTCTTTAATATAACCAACAAGCCCATCATTTTTTGTTTCGGTACTTTCTTGATTTTCGGGCATTTCTTTTCCAGGTTTGTTTTATTTATCTATATTTTTTGAACGCTTTTGGTTTGCTTGATTTTTTATTTTTCTCTCTTGATTTTTTTAGACGGTTCTTTTTTTCTTTCAATTTATTTATTTATGATATAAATATAATCAATATATTTATTTATTTTTAATGTAGATATAACATATAAAAATTTTATTTTTGATTAAACGTTTTAGTATTTTTTTAATGTTTTTTAAAATTAATTTTAATTTTAATTTATCAAATATCAAGAAAATAAATAAAATGTATTTTTCAAATATATAAAAGAAATTACAACTTATCATAAAAGTATCATTATTTTTTAATTAGTATACTAATGATTATTATTATATAATTTAGGTGATTCTATATTATTAATTTTATTTTTTATTTTTTATTGAAATTTGAAATTTTTATACATAATAAATGTCCCCTTACTAGAATTGGCCATTTTAATCATTCTTTTGATTAATCATTTTGATATTATGGTTTAAGTTGAAAGATACCAACATATTCTTGTCCTCCCCCACTACATCAACTAATAGAAATGTAACTGCTAACTTTACTGTATATATAAATAAGTGTTTAAAATTTGTTTAAAATAGTTTTTTATGAAATGATGATTACAAATTTAAGTGGCTTGAAGCCAAATATTTTTAGAGGTGTATCACCTACAAAAATAATTCATGTACAGAAATAATTCATGTAAAAATTGTTTTAATAAATCTGGAAAGACTTATTTTGTAACTTTTATTTATTTTTGAGAAATCAAAAAGACGTGTTGGAATATGTTTTATTTAATAAAATAATAATAATAATAATAAAGAATGAAAATTTATCCTAGAAGATTAACCTTCACAAAAATGTTAATAGGTTAATATGAGAGATTAACCAATAAGTTTCAGGGGAAACAATTGAAGTTAGCTATGCCTAATGAGGTAGAAAAACAAAAAGAAGAAAAGAGAAATACATTTTTGTCTTGCATTTTTTTTTGTTTCTAGAAGAAATGAAACAAGGTATTATAATGACCGACGAGATTCTTCACAGGGTTGTTGGGGTAGACAACTCCAATAATATTCCTACATTTACTTGACAGTTGGAGGGAGATCTCATGCAAACATATTTATAGGGTTGTTGGGGTGGAAAACTCCAATAATATTCCTAGTTTTACTTGACCGTCGGAGGCAGATCTCACACAAACATATTTGTACAAGTCAGTTCAACATTGGGAGGATCGTTGAATCCTATGAACTATTTCTGAAAGGAAATAGATAAGTATTTAGTCTTTCAAGTACTTGTGTAAGATATTTGAATTGTGTATATATGGTGTGAATGAAAAATTTAATTAACTGATAATTAAAGAAACTTATTTGGAATACAAGAGATAGAAATAGGGTCAAAATTAGGAAGCCAGTGTCTACAGATGAAGGTAAAATCGTAGATTGTTTTTTAATACATAAACACTTCGTGTTTGGTAAAATTCAATTAAAATTCAACTTGAATGGTAGAATAGTTGTCTCTGACAAGTGTTTCTTTATTCTATGTAAAAACTACTAAAATAATAAGGTCAAAATTCTGGGTTTTATGCCCAAGTTGGACTCATGAATTGCTGAGAGCAAAATATGACCTTCAAGGTTTCTGACCTGGATTGGATCGTTATATTTATTTTTCATCCATCTCAATGGTTTCAAAGTGGAAAAAGAAGAGAAATCCTAATGATTATGTAGTTGTCTTCAAAGATATATAATGATTATTGAAAGGTGCATATAATTTATTTTTATTTTTTCTTAGACTAAATACTTGTGGGACTAAATGTAAGTGAGAAAATTATAGTCTACACATCAATACATTTTAGGAAAATGCTCAAACATCTGGTTATATCTCAAAGTTTTGTGATATTAAACACCCATGACTCAATGAATATTAAGTAGTGTGAAGTGACATAATGTACAAGACTACTGATTCGTTAGCAAAGGGAAGTGGAAAATCAAGATAGAAGAATTCATTTAGTCAAGAATTTCACGGAATGTTAAAAAATGTCCAATCCATTCAAAATATAATAAGAAATCTTAATAACCAAGAAATTGAAAAAAAATGATTGATATTTTTTAAATGTTAGTTTCATTTATTTTATTATTTATCCCATAATTAATTACAATCAACTTTTTCCCAATTCACCCTATATGGGACATTAGGAGTAGAACTTGACTATTCTTGGGAACAAACACGTATAACATTCATGTATAGGAGGAGGTGAGACTAGTGGAAATACCACTATGCCAATGAGGATTTGCATCCAATTAAGGTTCACAGGAGAATGATGAAGCAAATATTATACAAGACATCATAGGGGTTATGTGAGATTATGGTTGTCTTCTTCCAAGTTAGTTCAATTCTCATGGTCGCCCACACAATTCATAATATGAGCCTCCCTATTGCACTCCATCTTTCCAGCATGTGCTAGAGGAACAAGGGAATTTTATGGGTTTCTTTGGAAGCAACAATTTAAAGGACTGAGGGCTCAAAGGAGAGCATGAATAATGGGCACCCATCTTGGTATTTAAATCAATACACTTAAGAAGAACAAGAGGAAAGAGAAGTGAAAGTAGTTCACTAGAAGAAAAATAAGGAAAATCCCATCCCCGACTTACTAAAATACAGAGGAAGAGGAAGGTTCCCAAGAAAAAAGCTCGTGGAAGCACTACACACAAAATGCTAAGACAAGAGGCCGCAACATTGAGGCATTCTGGAAAGCGCAACGATTTGAGGGTAGACACAAGACATCCATAGCTCAAAACTTGGAAACAATGGAGGAGAATCTTTGAGCCTGTAGAGCTGCCACTAGACTGTCCTAGACATAGGGTTATGATGGAGAAAAATCACTAGATATTTACTTACACTAGGGCCTAGGTATTTTTTAACACATAGAGGTATTGATAGCTTTCCATATGGACTTCATCTGGAAAAAGAAAACAACCCTCTCCTAAGCACTATCTTGAAAGAGCTAAATCAGATAAATGAAAAATATTACTGTTTGCAATATGCCATCCAAGGTTTAGAGAAAGAAGTTGAGGACAATGACGAACTAGGAGACAAGGTGGACACCAAAGATAATACGGCATGAAAGAATTCCTAGCACCCCAACTCCCCTGCATATGATGAAGATTAGTTCAAAGAATCTTTGGTTCACCTCTAATTTTGAGGCTATTGTCTATATGTTTCTCTATGAAATTATAATATCAAAACATATAGTGTCTATAGTCCAAGTTATCTCCATTAATTTCAATAAGTTTACGCTTTTCTATTTTGTAGAGATATATTGAGACATTCAATTTTTTAATATGTTTCTGTTCAATTAATAGAACGTTATCTAGGAATTGGCTAGAAGGTTTATTAGATGAATTTTCAGTCTGCGTGTAAATATGTCACTGTCCATATGAAAAGATAACTAGGGTTTGGTTGGTCCAATGCGCTTGAATGAAGTTTTGATTCAGAACATCAAACATAGATCTTTTAAGAGCATATTGAACAGTGATGGGACAACAATCAAGATATCGAAGATACAATTTATGTTAGGTCCCCTAACCTCGCCTTGGGCTCACTGATCACTGAACCATGGTATTTTGGCAAAACCGTAATCCATTTTGGGCCACACGCTCAAAATGTGCTTTCCACCATCATGTGCATCTACTATGTAGACAACCCATCCAGCTATTGAGGTTGAATTTTCTTGAACTATTGTTTCTCCTCACTTCAGCTGTTGCATACTTGATTGATGATTTATACTAATAAAATATTAAAAAATTCTTTGCAAAGAACACAAATGAGTAGGTGCACTAATTATAACATAACCTTTAAAATAATGCTTTGCAAAGCAGGCAAGCGAGTAGATTCATTAAACATAATTTTTAATATACGGAACATAACTATGACGAGATTCTTTTAGATTTTCATCTTTTATTTTTCTTTGGAGTTACATAACCTTTTTTTAAGACGTATATTGTAAATAGACAAAATTTCCCTTGGATAATATAAATCATGGATTATAATTCAATAAAAAAAATAAAATTCCCAATAGTCAAATAAATAAACTAATAGAAGGAATCAAGAAACTTCAATACTCCATGTATATTTAGCAACATAATTTTTACAAATCTATTCAAAATTTTATGAGCAAGTACTATGTTACAAAATTTATGCAAAAATTTAAAACTCTATTTTCCTAACAATTCTTATATTATTAAATTTATGTAAAACTTAAAACTTTATTTTCCAAACAAATAATATGTTAAAATCATTATCTAAATTTCATATTCTATTTTCTAAATAAACATTATATTAGTCATGTCTTAGTAATTCTAATTCATTTTTTAGGCTTGAGAAACCATGCCCATTATCAGCCCTAGACCACACCAACCCTAAGTTTATTTGATTTTAGCATAACCTCCTTGAGGTTTGATCCTAGGTATCCTAGCTAACTAGGGGCATCATCACCCAGTTGTGCTAGCCACCTCAACTACTTGGGCTAGTGAGACATGACTAATGTTAATTTCTTTTATATATAAAATAAACCATATTTAAATATTAAAAAATGTGAAAGAATATTTAAAATTAAAATTAACATATTAAAATTCCTACATCTAATATCAATATAAACCAATTTTATATGTAAAAATAAAATTAATATATTAAAAATGTCTAATAAGACTGCTGTTAAATATTTTTATAGTTGTGTAGCGATGAGTGCCACAGAGATATATTAGTATTTAACTTGTATTTTTAAATAATTAGATATATAATAAGTTGCAAAATATTCTTTAATTCACAAACATATTTAAAAAGTAAATATTACTATTTATACGACACTTTTTAAATTTTAAATTAATATTGACACCTTAGATGAAGTTGTATTTTTATAAATTTATATATATTACAAAAAACTACCATAAATGTTTATAATGAGATTTAATTTAATTTTAATTCTAATTAATCATTTTTCATATTTATATTAATATTATTTGAATTTGAAAAAACAAAGTATTAACTAATTGTTTTCTTTATTTTTAGTAGTTTCTATTTTGAAGTTCAGTTTCTCTGAGAGCTTGGCATGTGAACACATTTCATTGAGATCTTTCCCATTTGATCCTAGACAATTTCATGGATTTGTTGGGGAATCTCTCAACTTCTCTGAGATATACATGATGGTCATCTAAGAAAATCCCAACAATAGCCTCCAAATTGACGAGCATTAGAGAATTAACTGTGGTGCAGGAAGCACTCTAGAACCTTTGTTTCTCCGGTGCAGAGCTTACAGGTAGATTATGTTGTTGTAACGTGCAACTCTATTTAACAGATAAAAATTATAAAAAGCCATTGCAGGGCAGAAAAAGGTCTGTTGTATGATCAAAGAAAAGAGGTTGTCCCAACATAGTATGGATCATCTTTTTTTGGTAAGGAAAAGGCAAACACCACCATAGAACATTCATCATAAATATCAATTCAAATTCTCTTATAACTTTCATTCAAAAGAAAAGTGTTTCGGCACATTGATATTACTATTGATATTTTGATAGTTACACTTGAGATGTAACGAAGCTCTGCGTGCATGGAAATATGTGAATGGCATCAAATCTACGTAAGTAAATAATTGGATCAAGTATTGTATAATTATATGAGAATAAATTTTCTAAGCTGATATTTTTTAATTTAAATGAAAGACATTGATGAAGATTTTTATTTGTTTATAAAAATTTAGTAGTAAAGTAAGTTGATTATTTTTTATTTTTTTAAGGTTAATTATAATACAATAGTGTAAGATTTATTATTATTTCATTAATAATTATAAATTAATCATATCTATAAAAATTAGAAGAAAAAATGTGATAAATTTTTAAATATGAATTATTTTATGGTTTTATATAGATATGGAAAGTATAAAATTTCATTGAAATATTTTATTTGAAAAAAATTTACTATGAATTTGTAATCTATATTATATAGTTATTTATGTTCAATTAATAGGATCTAAATATATACTTTATTTTGAGAAATGATGATGGTGCTTCTAATTTTTTTTATTTAGGTACTATGTTACACTTTGGTTCTTATTGCTTAAACATTTTATGGTTTTTTACATGAGTGTGTCCTTTTTGAAGCATGTCAATGCCCCACTCCTTGTCGGAAAAGACATTATCTTTCAATGACGTTGAATGATGTGGTATTTTTTTTGTCAAATAACCATTGAATGGAAAGAGTTGTGCAAGGAAGGATTGGATACCACCATAGATGCACTTGGTGAGAGGAATATAGCCTTAAAACTACATAGTGGTTGCTTGGCCAAAGTGAAGGAGAACCTAAAGTATGATGGCACATCTCCAAATGTGGGCAACCACATCTAATAAAAGGGCCACATATTTGTTGTATGGTGATTTGGCCCTCTTGAAAATACCTCACGTGATAGGTGAATACTACATGAAAAATGGAAGGACAAAGTGATCTCAAACCAGGCTCCAAAGGTTTCTTCACCTATGTGGAAGACAATGAGCATATTTTTAGAGGGCGCTATTTTTTGTAATTAAACTAGTCTACGTATGAGACACTGAAAAATATGATTTAGTCCTAATAAAGAAACATTCATTAAAGTCTTTGTTTGTAAAAAAATGTATTACCTTTGGAATTCTAAGAACAAGAATCTATTGAAGGTGTCTAAAACACCCTAAGTTCCTTTGTTAAAGTTTCATAACTCACTATAATCGATGATTACACCTCATATGTTCATATTTGTGTGTATGTGAATGTGAATGGAGTGCTTTGTGAGTCTATCAACATATGCTACCAAGATATAGAATGGATCCAAACCATGGACTATGAGGACATTCCATTTTAGTGCAAAGCTTGGACTATGAGTAGAGCCCTTATTTTTCACCAAAATAAACCCCACACAACTCCAAAAGGAAAAAAAACTTGAGAAGAAGGAAGAGGAACTTCACGAGTCTAAGGAAGAATCACATAAAATAGAAAGGGATACCTAAATGATGTAGATTGACATTGTAGCTCTCTTACTAGATCATGGAGAATATAACTTGGAAAATATATAATTTCAATAATTCTAGTAGCTGAAAAAAGAAATATCTCGGAAGAAATATCAAATTTTTTAAGTCATCGTAAAAATCTAATGAAGTTAAAGGACTAGGTATTATGACCTCTCTCAAATATCAAAGTAAGATAAATGAATGCATGGGAGAACAATGGAATATGACAATATATAAAATAGAAACTAAATAAAGTCAAAAGACTCTTAGTAGAATGATAATAGGCCATTAACCTAAAAGATAAGTACCTCCCTTCTCATCCTAAGTTACCAATGATTGTTCTCTATTTTAATATACGAGGTCTCAACACACCTAGAAAACATCACATGTTAAAGATAATAATCAATCAGGAAAAACCCACTATGGTGTTGAACTACAAGAAACAAAGTGTGACAAGAAAAAAATCATTCTCTCTTGTGAGGATATGTTAGAATACATGTAAATTAATAGTGATACCATCTAGAGGACTCCTCAATGGATTGAGAATTCTCTAGGATCCCAACTTAATCAAAATAGAAAACATCATGTGCTACAAAGGGAGAGCACGATATGTTGGAAAGGAAAATAGGCTCCTCTATAATGGATGACAGTAAACCATGGTACCTATGAATAGTGGATCAAAGTTTTTATGTTCGCTAAAAGAATTATATAATCAATGATCAACAAAATCTAGTTCTCTCCTATCAAATAGTGTAAATAGTTTAAAGTTGCTATGTGAGTGACTATCCTTATTGATATGGTACCTATGAATAGTGGATCAAAGTTTTATGTTAGCTAAAAGAATTATTTAATCAATTCTCAACAAAACCCAGTGCTCTCCAATCAAATAGTGTAAATAGTTTAAAGTTGCTATGTCAGTGACTATCTTAACTAGTGTAAAGTTGCTATATCAGTGACTATCCTTATTGATATATTTATTTAGTAGCTCCGGTTTAAACTATTTCATCCAATGGTAAATTTTGAATTTGTCATTTTGGAAAAAAACATTGAATAAACCTATTTCATCCAATGGTAAATTTTGAATTTGTTATTTTGGAATTTTTTTTTAATAAACCTCGTGTCACAAACCAGTCCAAATGCCTAAAAGAAGTAAATGGGAAAAATTTTAATTACTTCAATGGAAATTCTTACACTACCCTAACCTAACCTAGCCTACCCTACCCTATCTAGCCTAGCATAGCCTAGCCTACCCTAGCATAACCTAGCCTACCCTAGCCTACCCCAACATACCTTATCCTGTTCCTATCCTAGCCTAACTAAGCCAAGCCTATCCCATCCTATCCTAGCCTATCTTACCTTAGCCTAAACTACCCTAGCCTAATCTATCCTAGCCTAAACTACCCTAGCCTACCCTAACCTAGCATACCCTAGCCTGCCCTGGCCTACCCTATTGTAGCCTACGTTGGCCTATCTTACCCTAGCCTAGCCTACCCTATCCTTGCCTAGCCTACTCTACCTTAACCTAGCCTAGCCTACTCTACCTTAACCTAGCCTAGACTAACCTAGCCTAACCTATCCTAGCTTAGCATATGCTAACCTAACCTAACCTAGCCTCGCCTAACTTACCCTACCCAAGCTTATCCTAACTAGCGTACCCCAGCCTTTCTTATCGTAACATAGCCTAGCCTACCCTAGCCTACCATAGCCTACCTTGACCTACCCTACACTACCCTACCCTACGTAGCTTACACTGGCCTAGCCCAACCTACCCTACCCTAACTTACCGTAGCCTACCTAGCCTAACTTAGCCTACCCTAACCTATGGTAGCCTACACTAGCTTACCTAGCCCAGCCTAGCCTAGCCTAACCTAGCCTACCATACCCTATCCTACCCTACCCTACTCTACCCTAGCATAGCACACCCTACCCTACACTACCCAGCCTAGCCTATCCCACCTAGCCTACCCTAGCCTAGCGTGACTACCATACCCTACGCTAGCGAAGGCCACCTAGCCTACCCTAGCCTAGCCTACTCTAGCCTAGCCTTCTCTAACCTAGCCTACTCTAGCGTAGCCTAACCTAGCCTGCCTGAGCCTAACCTAGCCTGGCCTGCCCTAGCCTAGCCTAGCCGAGCCTGCCCTAGCCTAGCGTAGCCTAGCCTAGCCTAACCTAACCTAACCTAGCCTAGCCTAGCCTAGCCTACCCTATCATAGCATATCTAGCCTAGCTTAGCCTAGCTTACACTACCTTAGCCTAAGCTACTTTGCCAAGCCTAGCCTACCTAGCCTACCCTAACCTACCCTACCTTACACTACCCTAACGTAACCTACCCTACCCTAACTAGCCTATGCTACCCTACGTAGCCAACCCTTGCCTACCCTACACTATCTAGCCTACCCTACCCTACCCTAACTAGCCTAGCATATCCTAACCTACCCTAGCTTACCTAGCCTACCCTAGGATAACCTAGCCTACCCTAGGCTACCCTAGGCTACCCCAGCATACCCTATCCTAATCCTACCCTAGCCTACCTAAGCCAAGCCTATCCCATCTTATCCTAGCCTAGCCTACCTTAGCCTAGCCTACCCTAGCCTAGCCTACCCTAGCCTAACCTACCTTAGCCTAAACTACCCTAGCCTACACTAGCCTACATTAGCCTATCTTGCCCTAGCCTAGCCTACCCTGCCCTAGCCTAGCCTATTCTACCTCAACCTACCCTAACCTATCCTAGTGTATGCTAACCTATCCTAACCTAGCCTCGCCTATCCTACCCTGCCCAAGCTTATCTTAACTAGCGTAACCTAGGCTTTCGTACCCTACCATAGCCTACCATAGCCTACCATACCCTGCGTAGCCCACACTAGCGTAGCCCAACCTAGCCTACCCTAGCCTAACGTAGCCTACCTAGCCCACCCTAACCTACCTTAACCTACGCTAGCCTACCCTAGTTTTCCTAACCGAACCTAGCATAGGCTAGCCTAGCTTACCCAATGCTGCCCTTCCCTACCTTACACTACCCTAACATAACCTAACCTACTCTACCCTACCCAACCCAGCCTAGCCTAGACTAACCTAACCTAGCCTACCCTAGCTTAGCTTGACCTACCATACCTTAGCCTAGTCAAGCCCACCTAGCCTAGCCAAGCCTAACTAGCCTACTCTAGCCTACCCTACCCTAACTTACATAGCCTAACCTAGCCTAGCCTACCTAACCTAGCCAACCCTAGCCCAAGCTACCTAGCCTAGGTAGCCTACCTTACCCTACCCTATCCTAGCCTAGCCTAACCCTAGCCTATGCTACCTAAGCTAGGTCTACCCTAGCCTACTTAGCCTACTCTAGCCTAGCCTACCCTATATATATATATATATATATATATATATATATATATATATATGTTCAATTAAGTAACTAAATAATAAATTTATAAAAATAAATAAACACTTCAAAAGATAAAATCACTAATATAAAATTCATATATTACATCATTAAAATATATAAAAGCTAAGAAGAATCATATAAAAGATATGAATGCTTAAGAAATTATAAAAAGACAATTTACTTTATTGAAAGCATACAATTTTCTTTTTTTTCTAGTAAAGATGTTTTTTTACTAAAAGCAAATTAATATAAAAATAACTTTCTATATTAATTAAGAAAAAAAATCCTATTTATTATTTTAGTAAATAAAACTATATAAATAAATACTTATAATAAGAAAAATAATAAATATAAATTTTATAAGATACTCAAAATATTTTCATCATGGAAATACAATCATTTACTTCTGACTCGACTAAATTACTGAAAAAGACATAAAATGAAATAAATTAAAACAATATATATATATATATATATATATAAAAGCAATGGGATTATTGGTGCCAATAAAAACCTATTGCAACAACAAAAATTAATACATATGGCACAATTAAAATCTGCCATCATTAAATTTCTGAAATCACTGTATAAGAAATTAAAAAAATAGTAATAATGAAAATCAAGAATATATTATTTTTATTTTTTATTTAAAAAAAAAAAACTAAATACAATGAATTTGATATTTAATTTAAAACTCTAAAGTGTCCATAAATCATAAAAAAATAAGCTGTTTATTAAACTCACATCATGATAGTGATTCATTCGAAATCGCTGTTAATTCATTCGAAATTCAATAGTGATTCATTCGAAATTCAAGGGAGTGCTGAGCTCGGCTTCTTGACGGCAATTTCGCCTAATTCTAGGTTTATTTGATATTCCGTCTATTCTCTGACAGCATATTCGAAACTTATCTTCTTGATTCTCGGTTCGAATTCAATGGCGTGAAGCTACCCGACATGCCTACTGGGCCTAGTACACAAAGTATCAAATAAACCCAAAAATTTGCCGTCAAGAAGAGCGTTGCCGTCAGCAAATCATGATAGCGATTCATTCGAAATTACAATCATACGAAAATACAGGTGGGTTCAGATTTAAAGAAAATCCATAAATTGCGTAAAGCCAGATGGATTCATTGAAATAAAGAAATAATAGGCCTAGCTTTAAGGTTAACAATAAAATTAACACATAACATTAATTTACACAATAGACGAAAACACAGAATATTAATTTACACAATAGACGAAAACACATAATATTAATTAATCCAAACCAGCGGATACATGGAGCCGTGGCAAAACTATTAGATCCATACATACCTGTAGCTTGATTTCAATTCTCAACCATTGAACTTCTCCACCGGACGATCTGGTTGCCGGTTGCCTCCGATCATGAATAAACTAAAATCGCTGAATTATTTCTTCAAGAAATAAAGGCAAAAAGAGAAATGATTGATAACCATTGATCTGGTTGCCTCCGATCAGTTCTCAACCATTGAACTTCTCCACCCGACGATCTGGTTGCCGGTTGCCTCCGATCATGAATAAACTAAAATCGCTGAAGAAATCGAGGCAAAGGGAGAAATGATCAATAGCCATTGATCTGGTTGCCTCCGATCTGCTCCACGGGAAGTACAGGGTTCTGTGTCCGATCTGCTCCATCGGAAGTCCAGGGTTCTGTGTGTAGTCAACAAAGAAGCAGGCTACCTACAGTAACATATGATTGTCTGATATTTGCAATCAAAGGGTTATACACTATTTTGAACCACAATCAAAGGGATATAAATTTCTGAACCATTTTCAAAGAAATGAAGGGTTTCTCAGAAATTGAAAGGGAAAAATGAGAAGTGATCAACCAGTGAACTTCTCCACCCGACGATCTGGTTGCCGGTTGCCTCTGATCATTAATAAACTAAAATGGCTGAACTATTTCTGAAGAAATCAAGGCGTTCTCAAAAAATCAAAGGGCAAAAAAGGAAGTGATCATTAACCATTGATCTGGTTGCCTCCGATCTGCTCCATCGGAAGTCCAGAGTTCTGTGTGTAGTCAACAAAGAAGCAGGCTACCTACAGTAACAGACAACCAGACAAGCATGCCATATTCTTCGGCGTCCTTTCAACGGATATTGGTTAACTTCTTGGATGCTTTTCTGCCAACGGATAGTATCCACGCTTTTTTACCAGACAGTAAAATGTTTCAATGCTTTTCTAAATATGGCAATTTGTTAGTTATGGATTTTTACGTTTTTCTAAATTTGTTTTTGACTTTAATGATTTTTTTGCTTTCCAAAACTTGTTTTGAATTTAATAATCTTTTAATCCAATTGGATACTAAGTTACAAATTAATAATTTTATTTTTAGGCTTTTAATTATTTTTATTGATTTTTTTTTGAGAACAAATATGATGCAATATCTCATTGATTATTTTTAAATTTAATTAAATTTTTTTTTTTTTCCAATATTTAATACAATACTATAATTTACAAATTTTACTAGATATTATTATTTATTTATTTATTAAAACCGAATACATATACAATTATATATATGTTTATATTTTGCTCAAAATCATATAGTATTAAGTACATCTATATGTAACATGGAAAATTTAGTTTAAAATATATAGTGAGCTCCTACTATACTAATGTTTGAGTGTATCTTTTTGTTTTATGTTTTTAACTTATAATATTTTAAAAATGTGAAATATATTTAACATCATGAAAATACAAATGTATATATATACTAATCATCTCAATTTTCATGTTTATATTTTTCTCAAAACCATATCATATTAAGTTTGTCTACATGTAACATGGAAGATTTGGTTTATGGTATATGGTGGACTCCTAATATAGTAGTGTATGAGTGTACTTTTCTGTTTTTCTTTTCACTTATAATGTTTAAAAATTGGGAAATATTAACATCATGAAAATGCAAATGTTTGCTATATTTATACAAGGTTTGGTTGCATTTATATTTTTTATTCTTTTATGGGATGAATTTATAATAAAATCTCATAACTAGTTACTTATAAATGTGTTATGGTATTTTTTTAAATATATACTTCATTGCTTATATAATTTTATGATAGCCACTATTGTACTAGGATTGTCACCTATGACAAAGATTTATAGATTTTATTTGAAATATATCATGGTATTGTAAATATTTTCTTTAAAGAGTGTGAAATTTATAATTAAAAAAGTGTAATAATCCATTACTAAGATGTGACTTGTTATATATATATATATATATATATATATATATATATATATATATATATATATTGTGCCCATGCTAATGTAACTAAGGATTATATTGATGATTGTTTCATGAGTGACGGTACTAAACAATTTTTTATACAATCACTATTACTAGGGTAGAACATGTGGGTTAGTTTTGAATTTCTCTTACTAAAAAACTTCCACTTGAGCTAAATTGATGCATTTGATAGATTGATGTTGATTTACTTGCCATCCATTGAAATTGAAACTACTCTTTTGAGTTGCAGTGGTTAACATTCAAGGGAGGGAATTTTTATGATGTGTCAATCTATGCCTCATCTCAAGAAATGCATCAAGATAGATTTCGAAGTATTTGTGTCTATGTAACCACATTGTAACATGTTAGCCTTCAATCTCCATTGATATGTAACTATATTCAATTATCTTAATGATGCTTGTATAGGAAGCTAAACACAAATGGGCTAAAATATCCAAATTATATGGATGTGGGCAATCGAGAGCTAAAAATGCCCAAAGAGAAGATAAAAATGCATAAAGAACCATTTTATTAAAATAAGGAAAATTGTTCTAGCTACATTGTGTGGACCAATCTACCCTTTTACAAAGTGAGGCCCAAATTTATAGCCTTTTTAGTTACAATACATGGGTAATTACCATGACTAGATACCATGGGTAATTACCATGAGCAGATACCATGGGTAACTACAATGGGGTGATGCGACTTTCCATTTATATTATTCCTCCCTCATTAAGAAGCAATGGTCTCGTTTGCGTAAATTTCCCTCAGAAAATTTTGTTGGACATGATCCAATGAATAGGACAGTTTTATATGGTTGACCCATAACTTCAAGTTTGCAGATGACCCATAATCATGATGAATGAAGATCTGAGGATAGAGATACCTTGTAATGATTATGAGCCAATTATGATACTTACAATGTGTGGCCTAGGAAATGGACTTCGATGGAAATGGTTTCATGTGGTCGATCCATAACCGCAAATTTGTGGATGACCCATAAGAATGATGGACGAAGATTTGAGGATAGAGATACCCGGTAATGCATGTGGTCCAACTTTCATGTTGACAATATGCAGCCTAGCAAATGGAATTCAGTGACATGGTTTTTGTGGGGTTCACCCCTTACCATAATGATCTAGTTCACTTTCTAGTCTTCATTGTCAAAATCTGGATGTGCAAAGGCTTCCTCCAAGTTTTCAAGTTTCATAGTTGTGATTCCCATTGTTGTGATTTGATAGTCCCACCATCACACTAGCTTGGCATTAGAAGGGATATGTAGCCAAAATAACACTTCAAGATAGTCAACAACGATATCCCAATAACCATCGACATCCCTAACTACTTAATGTATAGATAAAAGGGTAGAATACATATCTCCAACATGCCATACATAGCTTGCAAATAGATAATGTATCAATAAGTATGATGCCTAAAGTATTCCAAATGTTGTAGGTGCAACTAAGTGTCGCAACCACTTACTCTCTCATGATAAACTTGTGATACATAAACTGTGAATTCTGTCAAACAAATATTGGGCACTCCATGACGAAAACAAGTCCTTGTCAACAATAGCTACACAAATTTGAAAGAAATACTAAGCACCTTTCAGAAAAAGTCTACATAATTCCCTGATCACATTGATTGCATACCTTGATTTATGAGACTACACAATCCTATGTTATAGTCAACACAAATTCTTGATAGAGTAAAATGCACAACCCTTTGTGACAAGAAACTACGCCATCAGCAAATGGCAGCAAACTGTACACTTCTTTGCCATAATGAACTATGCACTCCAATGAGATATCCAAGTGTGCAATCTCTTGAGCCATTAGACCCACCAGAAAAAAAGTGAAACCCACATCACCATGGCTATCTAGGATATGGCAAGGCTAGGCAAAACCACTATCAATCTAGGAAATCCTCCATGTCAATGATGGATCATGACCAAATAACCACATGCATATGCCATGCATGCCAAAACTAGTAAGGAAATCATACATGCAACTCAGTATATGCAAGCAAAACCTGTTGTAGTTGCTAGTCTCAATGTCCTCCAAGAGTTGTCCAAGAAAAACTCTAAGTGTCCAAGAGTACGAGAGAGAGAGAGAGAAAGTGAGAGCTCCAAAAATGAACTGATCAAAGTCCATGAGCTGATCCTCATAAGACCCTTTATTAATGATGCCTCTATTTTCATCAAATTTTTATTATTTTCCTCCCCACATGCAACCAATTACATGTAACCTCCCTTTTCTCCTATTTTCCACTATTTCCATAAATAAAATGCCAATTAATGCCACTTTGCCATCCCAAAGGCATTGCCTTTGCCACTTTCCATAGCCATTAATAAACTGAATCAACACCCACTAGGATGTTTTGCCAAACATTCAACTTGAAATACATGTCCCATGACCAAGGTCTTATATTACCTTTATTAAATATTACATGGATTTTTTACTAGGGCTGTTATAATATTATTTTGGTTATTTTTGTTTTGATCAAAGGTTTTCAATTTGACAGATGAATTGGATCCAATATAACACTATTGAACATAATGATGCATTTAACTCATATTCTTTCCTTAGAATATCCACTGTTGTATGAGAAGTTGATTTGAGAATAATTTTATAGATAATTTGTGTGTGTATCTTTGAGATTTGTCATGCATATATAGTACATGATGCCTCACAAATATACTAACTTGGATTAACAATAAACATACCAAATTACTATTGTATAATTTTGCTGGAATTTTTTACATCTATCACAATACCCTAGTATACCACTGTCTCCACCTTCTTTGGCTTACCTCACATGCACTTTTGCCATTTTCTTCACTTTCCTTTACCACTTCTACGATGAGCCTCAAAGGAAACCAATTCCTTTGATGACATCACATATGAGATTAGAGCTTCATGGGATATAGGAGAAGAGTCATCTGCCGAAGTGGTAGTTAGGTAGAAACTATCATGAGTGGAATTAGAAATAAAACATGGATTAATCGAAACATATCTGATCGAGACATTTATAATTGTGTTCATATTAGGACCATTAAATGCATTTCTTTCCTCAGTAGAGCCAAAATCCTAACGTCCATAATGGATATTTCCAACATAGAACTCCTCCTGCACCTGAAAATCCCAACCTTTATTAGGACGTTGTCATAATCAATGAGCTCCAAATTTGAATCCTTCATCACCATATGCTACGATTCTTAGGACAGGAAAATGCATCCAAAAAAAGAATGACACATCGTCTCTATGTTTCACTAACCACGTACTCGCCTAAGAACTACCCCTAAGAAAAGCCTTCTTAAAAAGAAGCGATCTTAAACCATAGAAGAAAAACCAAAATTATGCTCTTATGGTCCTTTAATCATGTTATATATATTAATGCATGATTAGTTACATTTATAAAAATAAATTTTATTAATATAATATTTATTACTGTGTGGAGTGGTACTCTACAAGTTATAATAGCACCAATGTTGTTAAACCAACATAGATCCATCTTAAGTACCGATCTAACATGAGCCGAGAGGGATCAAATTTCTTCACATGCAAACTTCTCTAGAGTGAAAATACAATGTGTAATTTTTCAATGTTTAAATTTTATTTTTGAATAGGACCAAATAAACATTAAAAAAAAAAACCTTATTTTTTTATGATATGTGTGTGTGTGTAATTTTTTTTAAGAGATATACAATGTATACATAATTGGTATTAAAATATTTTTAACATATAGAGAAATTTTATTAGCGCAAGTTAGTTAACATATATCTATTAAATCTCCTATTGAAATATTTTTGAAAAGTATAACATTTAAACATCTTACTCACATTATTTGAGAATATTTCATTATAACTATTATTATTATAGACCACATTACTTTTTTTTTTTGATCAAAGGTTGTCAATTTGACAAATGAATTGCATCCAATAGAACACTATTGAACATAATGATACATTCAACTCATATTTTTTCCTAAGAATATCTAGTGTTGGATAAGAAGTTTATTTGAGAATGATTTTATAGTTAATTTGTGTGTGTATATTTGAGATTTTTCATGCATATATAGTACATGGTGCCTCACAAATACACTAACTTGGATTAACCATAAACGTACCAAATTACTATTATGTAATTTTGCTAGAACTTTTTCCATCTATAACAATGTCCTCGCATACCATTGTCTCCACCTTGGTTGGCTTACCTCACATGTACTTTCGCCATTTTATTCACTTTCTTTCACCACTTCTAGGATGAGCCTCAAAGATGACATCACATATGGGACTAGAGCTTCATGGAATATAGGAGAGGAATTGTTTGCCGAAGACATAAATCTGGAGAAACCATCATGAGTGGAATTAGAAATAAAATGTGCATTAATCTCAACATCTCCGATTGAGAAATTTATAACTATGTTCACATTATGAGCATTAAATGCGTTGTTTTCCTCAGTAGACCTAAAATCCTAAGGTCCATAATAGAAATTTCTAACATAGAACTCCTCCTGCACCTGAAAGGACCAACCTTTATGAGGATGGTGTCATAACTAATGAGCTCAAAATTTGAATCCTTCATCACCACATGCAATGATTTTTAAGACAAGAAAAGGCATCAAGAAAATGAATGAAACACCATCTCTAAGTTTCGCTAACCACCTACACGCCTCAGAACTACCCATGAAAACATCCTTCTTAAAAAGAAGCGAGCTTAAACCATAGAAGAAAAACCAAGATTATGCTCTTATGGTCCTTTAATCATGTTATATATATTAATGCATGAATAATTACATTTATAACAATAAATTATATTAATATAATATTTATTACTGTGTGGAGTGGTACTTTACAACTTATAATAGCAGCAATGTTGTTAAATGATTATAAATCCATCTTAAGTACGGATCTAACATGAGTTGAGAGGGATCAAATTTCTTCACATGTAAACTTCTTTAGAGTGAAAAATACAATGCGTAGTTTTTCATTGTTTAAATTGTACTTTTGAATAGGACCAAATAAACTATTTAAACAAAAAACACTTATTTTTTAATGATATATATATAATTCTTTTAAAATGATATACAATGTATAAATAATTGGCATTAAAGTATTTTGCTTAACAGACATTTTATTAGAAAAAATTAGTTAACATAGATCTATTAAATCTCCTATTGAAATATTTTTGAAAAGTATAACGTTTATATACATAATTGACATTAAAATATTTTACATAACATATAAAACGAGACATTTTATGAGCAAAAATTAATTAACATAGCTCTATTAAATCTCCTATTAATATATTTTTGAAAGTGTAATGTTTAAAAGTCTTACTCACATTTTTTTTAGCATATTTATAATTATTATTATTATCTACCACATTATTTTTCTATTTAGAGGAGTTGTCAATTCGACAGACGGACAAACAATCTTACACATCCCCTCATACTAGGCTCTAGAATGAACCTCTTGCCTCAATAATTTGAAATAGTATAAATTTAAGTTTTAAATAGTAAAATGCATTAAAAAATGAAAAACAAAATTCAAGTGAAATTAAAAACAAAACATGTTATTATTAGAATTGAAAAAAAAATTATATTATTATATGTCACTAATAACACTAACAATATTTACTTTAAAGAAAATATAAGTCTACTTTAAAATGAAAAAAATAAATTTGGATTTAAAGAAAATATAAATTTGAAGGCAATATCTTAGGTTATATAACTTCATTAAAAGCTATAATGAATGGACATTTTTTTGCTGAAATTAGGATCATATAAATGGTGAAGTATAATTAATCCAAACAACATTAAAAAAACTTGTTTAAAAATGCAAAATAGCTTTTAAAGAATGGACAATATTTTGTTTAGATTAAGATGATCTAAATGGCTAACTATAGTTAATCTAAACAACTTTAAAAAAGTACCAAATGGATAAATTTTGGCTGAGATTAAAATATTATAAATGGCCCATTATAATTAATAGAAACAAACTTAAAAAAACAAAATACTTCAAAAAAAAATAAAGAATAATTAGTTTTAAAGAAATAGTAGTTATGCATTTATATTATTTTTTGAAATTTATATAAAAAAAATGCTAAAAATATATTATTTTAAGAAATTTATACAAATTTTAATATTTTACCTACAAAATAAACTATACTTTAATAAAATTAATGCATTATACTTTTTATAAAAATATAATATAAAATTTAAAAATCTATTTATGCAAAAAGAAAAAACTTAAGATATGTGTTTTTAAACTACTCTTATTCTTTGTTATATAACTATAAATTTTTGCTTAAATTTATTTTATATTAATAATTTTTTATAAATTATTGATAAAAATTTGAAAACCTTATTTTATCATATTTTATGAACCTATATTTTTATATAGCTATTTATTATGTGAGGTAATACTCTATATATATATATATATATATATATATATAAGTAATTCTATGTGACAATCCATTCTTAAAAATAAATATGATTTTTTCATAGCTAGAAAAACCGATATTATTTATACAACATCTATCAAAAAATTCATAAACACTAAATTTATATTTTTAAAATGATATGAAAAAAATATCTACAGAATAAAATAACTCAACCTAAATCAAAGCATAATTATTAATTACACCTCAATAACCCTGATGGGTGAGCAATAAATCACCTTTTGTTGAGCAAGCAATAAATTCCCCTCAAACCCACTCATTTAAAGTAATTTAAAAAAGCTCATTTATATATGCATGAACCATCTCTCCATACACAAAGGATTTATCTTTTTTTTGCTGAAGTATGAGTCATACCTTCTATTTCTTTAAATCAGAAAACAAATTACATAAAATACAGCATTCCCAAAGGAACTATGGGCCAAATAAAAAAAAAACTATCCTCTTAAAACCGAGGGCACCGAGCTAAAGGCTTAAACACCGAGCGAAGGTCCTATAAAAAAAACTAACATACCCTCAAAAAACAAACAAAGCTGAGACCATTCAATCTCCCCTCAAAAATCTAACAGACGAGGCTCAAATTGGGCCAGAAACAAGCAAAAACTTTAAAATTAGAATCAGACCCGATGAGGAAATAGGGACCAATCTAAAAGGATTACGGATCAGAATGGGGGGATAACCCTCAAGCATGTAGATCGCGTGAAATCCACTGATTGCCATCTTGAAGTGAAACAAGCACAGAAGATATTCCTTACCGAGACCTGCATACTTGTTCTTAAAGGCGGAGGATGGTATCACAACACCTAGAATTATCTCTCTCTCTCTCTCTCTCTCTCTCTCTCTCTCTCTCTCTCTCTCTCTCTCTCTCTTACTATATCCTTCCCTCTCTCCCCCATTCTCTCCATATCTCATTCTTTGTCTCTTTATCTCACCCCCAAACATGCACACACTCTCTCTAACTCTCCCTTGTCGCTCCCTCTCTCTCCACTTCTCACTCTTTATGTATTTATTATTCCCTCTCTCCTCCTCTCTCCCTCCTTCTCTCCTCCTCTCTCTCATACTTCCTCTCTCTCCCTTTCTCTCCTACCTCCCTCTCTCTTCTCCCATCTCTCTCTCTCTCTTTTCCCTAAAATCCTCTCTCTTCCCCCATCACTCCCCTCCTCTCTCCCAAGTCTTGTCTCTCATTCATCCTCTCTCTCTTTTTCTCTTTCCAACTATGTTACTATATACCTCCCTCTCTCCTCTTTCCTTGTGCCCCCCTTCTATCTATCTATCTTTCTTTGTATCTTTATCTCACCCCTAAATATACACACTCTCTCTCTCTCCATATACTCTTTGTCTTTTTTCTTCCTTCCATCTCTCCTCCTATCTTGCAAGTCCTCTCTCTCATCCCTCCTCTCTCTCCCTTTATCTCCTACCTTCCTCTATCTTCCCCCATCTCTCTTTGTCTCTCTCTCTCTCTCTACCCTCGAATCCTCTCACTATATCCCTCCCTCTCTCCTTCTCTCTCCCTCCTCCATCTTTGTGTCTCCCTCTCCCTCTCTTACCCTTCTCTACCTCTCACACTCATCTCCCTCTCTCTCTTTTCATTCCTCCTCTCCACTATCCTTAATTTTATCTCCATTTATCCCTTGTCACTCCCCTTATCTCCCCACCTCTATCAATCTGTCTTTGTAATTCCCTCCCATATATATCTAGAGCTAATATATATCATGATATATTAATATATATATTAATATATAAAAAATTAATATTGTATTAATCCAAAGTTATTAAATTTAATAATATTAATATTATAGTATATTAATATGAATATTAGATTTAATCATAATAATAATTTTAATCTTTTAATACTAATATTAGGGTTAATAATGTTTTTTTGCATGGTATTAATAAAAATTTGGCCTGTGGTATTTGGCCTATAGGCTTCACCTAAATAAAACCTATTTTTTGAGGGTTAGTAAGTATAAATAGGTTTATGGAGTAAATATAAAAAGAGGTTTTATTTATTTACCAAACCTCTAGTTTATTTATATTTATATTTGTTTATTATAACTCTTTTATTTACCATGGTATTTTGCACATAGGCTTGGTATATAATTAGATTTTGATTTCTAATCTTATTTGATATCTTTTGATTTATTTAGCATGCCTCTTTCTACCTTTTTTATATTTAATTATTTACCATACCTCTTTTATAAATATGGCATTTGGCCCATGGTATTTTTAATTATTTTTCTCACGGTATTTGGCCTGTGGTATTATTAATTATTTGTCCCATGGTATTTGGCCCATAGGCTTCACCTAAATAAAACATATTTTTTGAGTTTTCTTTAAATATAAAGAGGTTTGTGGAATAAATATAAAATGAGGTTTTATTTGTTTTTCATACCTCTAGTTTATTTATATTTTTATTTATTTACCTTACATATTTTTTGGCTGTTCGTAAACCTTCTTATTTTAAAATTTGTATTGTGTTTATACATACTAATAACTAGATTGATTTTTCAATAGGGCCAACATTAGATTAGAAATGTTAAATGTTAAACATTACGTTTACATTTACATGTTTATGTTTTCATGTGAGATCGAACCCAATACTGGGTTGTGTATATTTATGTTTAAGTAACATTAGATTAGAAATGTTAAATGTTAAACATTACGTTTAGGTTTACATGTTTACGTTTTTATGTGAGATCTAACCCCATACTCAGTTGTTTACATTTATGTTTAAGTTTACATTTTTATGTGAGATCTACCCCTATACTATGTTGTAGATCACCTCTCGGCGCAATTACCATATTAATTTTCTTTTAAAAATAGATTGCATATTTTACAAAAACGTTTGATGTTATTTTTCCATAAATGCAATCATTTCTTGTCCAAAAGAAAAATCATCAAAAGCATAATAAGTAATCCTTGGTCACACCAATTTAATAACTGGCATATATGACTAGTAAAAAAATATAATTAAGAGGCTATATAGATGAAAATAGAGAAGGAAATAGAGAGAAAAATACCTTACCGAATTTTAATTTTCTAAGAAATTTTCCTTAACGAGTTTAAGAAATTGTTGCAACAATGGCGAAAGAAACTTCAACACGCAAGCATACATGACGATTCAACCTTACAAATTTTGGATACCAATACCATCGTATTTCATTTCTTAAAAATATCATTCAAAGACAATTAGGTCTAATAAAATACACATATGCTTCTTATGACAATATTGGAATTGAAAGTGGTTATATATGTGTGAGGGATAAATACGAATAAGTACAAGCCCCGATCACATAATAATAAACAGCGAGGATGATATGGCTTGTATTCTTCTGGTTAGTTAAACTATTGTATTCTCTTTGTTAGTTAAACTCAAATTATGATGGTTATTCATTCAAATTTCACTACGATTTAATTCATTGTTACATTATGATATATGTAATTATGACAATATTTGAATTAATAAATAGGGAGGATGGCATGGCTTGTATTCTTCTTGTTAGTTAAACTCTTGTATTCTCCTTATTCCTTAAACTCAAACTATGATGGTTATTCACTCAAATTTCACTAGGATTTAATCCATTGTTACATTATGATATATGTAATTATGACAATATTGGAATTAATAAATATGGAGGATGACATGGCTTGTATTATTCTTGTTATCTAAACTCGTGTATGCTTCTTGTTCGTTAAACTCAAATTATGATGGCTATTCACTCAAATTTCACTTGGATTTAATCCATTGTTACATTATGATATATGTAATTATGACAATATTGAATTGAAGGTGCTTCTATCCCTATGGGATAAATATGAATAAATACAAGTAGCAGCAATATAATAATAAATAGCACGGATGACTTGGATTGTATTCTTATTATTCGTTAAACTCATATATTCTTCTTGTATTCACTCAAATTTCACTAGCAATGAATCCATTGTTACATTATGATATATGTAATAATAGGTGATTACACCAAAAGTGTTCTCTCTATGGAGTAGGCTATTCACAAAAGCCTATAAGAAGACATCATTTCCTTCTTCCTTTATCCAATCAATTTTGAACCCATGGCAATAGCCCAAGTGCATTCTTTACATACTGGACATCCGTGGGTAAATACTCCACTTGTACTTAGCTGCTGCTATGAAAATTTATCACATATGATCTTCCAATCCCATACCCTTGTATTTTTCTTTCCCTAAATGCATTCAATGATATATTTAAATAAATTGGAACACAGATATAATATATCAAGGAAGTAATTCGCAATAAAAATAAAATCAAAAGAAGTAAATCACAATAAAAATAAAATCAACAAACATTAGACTTAAAGACAAATGAGTAAAATGAAACCCCATATTTGTTTTATTCTTTTTTTAAATTTTCAATAATCTATTGAAACAAGGTAGTGTTAGCGCTCGAATCCGCCTCAGGCTGAGGAAGGCAAAACTCGAGGCAAGATCAAACCACGCTCAGCCTTGTAGCTAGCCCTACGAGGACAGGAGAGGGCTCTCTCAGGGTCTATTTCAACAAAATGTTTTGAAAGGGGCTGAGATGACCAATAAGGAATACTGATTTTAGGCTAGTAAATTTATAGGAAAAGGGGTTTTAATGGATGATGGGGTTTTCTGGGCTGCATGGAGCAAAGGAACAGCTTGAACAGAGAAATATAATCAAAAACACAGATTATCTCCTGAGGCAAGGTAGGCAAGAAATTTAACAATTTATTGATATAAACGAAATGGCAAGACTGTTGAGAAGTCGACAAGGGCATAGAATATGGATCTTTGTCAAACAGAAGAAAACATTAACTGTGAATACTTCCTCAAGACAGAGAAAATAAATTGAATTATGCCTTTCTCACTTAAAAGTATTCAACAGAAATGAGTTAGGAATGAAATTAAAAACATTACAAGATACATATGAGACAGAGAAGAAACATATGTCAAATGTCATACCACAGGAATCTCATGGGTTAGAGCTATATTTTTCATTAAACTCTCTATCAAAAACTGTACAAGAAAGATCTTTGTTTTCCTCCACGCACACCTCTCAGAAATCACTCACCACCCTTTTCAAAATGATTTTCAATACATTAAATAAACTCTGCTAGGGGAAAACAAATCGACCCCAAGACCAGGGATTTGTTTTATCATTATTAATAAATAAAACTAAAAAAAAAACAATCAGCGCTTCTGAAGATAGAATAGTGCTCCTTCTTTTACTCGAATCTGTTGATAACTGATGAAAAGGTGGCATTAACAGGTGGCAATCCCATTACTGAAGATAAACATAGGCAATCGAATCTTGTTCTTTGCTGTGATGAATATCTTTGTTTCAATTTATCTTTTGATCTCTGACTGCCACATTACATTTGAAACAAAACCATTTTTAAATGAAAACTCCTTCGATCGAAAACCTTGCTTTGAAGATCAATCGCACTTCTTTTGAATATAGTGCCATCTAGCCACGTGCAAAAGGAGATATCCTAAGTATAACCTTTCAAAGTTTCAACAAATATTCTTTGTACAGGTCCAAGCCCGAGATTTTCAACAATCAAAATGTAAACGCAGATATTAGAGAAGGTGAGGTTTCAATCATAGAGTGGATTTGTGCGTTGCAATGTTTGTCAAGTTCGCTGGACCATGTGAATCATCATTGATGGAACGCAAGAAAAATTTGTTCTGGGCTCTGTCGTTGTGTGGGTAGCACCCCTGCCCAAGTGGGTAGCGCGTACCAAGTGGGTAGCGCACACTCTACTCCTGCAGTGCCTGTGAGCACACCAATTCTACCCATCTTCTACATAGATGCTGTAAACTCTTAGAAAAACGATGAGCCCCACGATTCTATATTGACAAATGCTTGTATCTCATTACTGGTCAGAAGTGCGGCATCGAATTGAAAGAGGCCTTTGTGCTTCATTAGATTGGTGGAGTTGCACTAATGCGCATAGGTCTCATAGAACAATACACACCATTCATTTCTGTCATGGCACGATTTCTCTCATTCTCATAAACAAACTTAACAAATCCATAACCTTTTGAACAGCCTGTAGAGGGATTTGTCACAACCTGTGCACCTCTCACTGATGGGTATCGAGATCGAAAAGTCTCTTGTAGCAAATAATCTGTGACATCTGGAGCCAAATCTCCCACAAATATAGAATGCTTCGGTCCTGTTAAAAAGGCGTCTTTCTCCTAAACCAAAGGAAGCCCAATTTAATCTATAAAGTTGCTCTGTGCCAGGCATCTGTGTACATTTGTATGTTTGAAGAATCCTCTCAGCTGCTGCATGGGACATAAACTCCACAAAACCATAACCGTCCGGATAGCCTATAGCCTTGTTCCAAATCACCTTTATAGAAACAAGCTCTCCGGTTTGCGAAAAGCAAGTATGGAGATCATTTTCATCGACCCAATACTGCAAATCCCCGACTGGTCGGATCATGTCGTAGAAATGGTTCTATTGGAAGTGCATCCCTCAGATATAAGTTAACCGGAAGAATGAGATTTTATGTGACCTGTGCACTCAAATTTTCGTTGTCTACCCTATGCACCACGAGCACAGCCAGTGCGCCGTGCGCGTGCAATTTTCCATTGTGCTTTGGTGCCTGATGCGCCGCGCACCCAGTCTAAACCTTATCTCATATCTTGAGTGATTCAGATGACAAACTTGTGGCAGATTAAATTTCTTCTATTAAGTATATTTTTTATCCTTGATGATTAGATGCAAGTTCTTCTTGTGTTTTCCTTCTCTCTTCTGACTGGATTGTAGCTCCTAGTTCTGCATCTCTTCTTTTAGCAAGTTGTCTGGCTGTATCTTTTGTTATTTTTTTTCCCACCTGGCTACAATATACATGCTTCGAGTACGCTATAGACCAAGTTTCAGCCTTTCTATGGTTCATGTCTAGTTGTGAAATTGTCCATTTAGGAACCAATGTCACAGTAAATCACTCCGCTGCCTTACTGGGAATGGTCTCCTCTTGATCTGGTAGTGTTCTTAATATTTGCTACACTTATTCTTTATTGTCCACTACTGAAGAATCTCCTGAAGCTCGCCCTCTGGAAATAATGGTATCTATTATTGTGTCTGATGGCATAGACCTCTTATGTCAAAACTAATTAGAAAAGTGCACATATGTGCAGCAAATCCCACATAGGCTATAGAAATATAGGAATATGGCCCTGCACCCACGAATCACCAATTTCAAATACCCGGGTAGCACCCATGAAACCATTTCCAAAAGTCCATCAGGAGGAACAACGAATCCCACGAAGCCACTGATGCGTTAGGCTGAAGGCCTCTTAATTTGAAGAATATTCTGCTATGTGAATAAGTCAAAACGGTTTGCTTCCAATTGTGAATGAAACAGTTGGCAAACTTTGACACATTTTCACAATCAACAGATGTTTGTCTATTTGGGTTTAGCAATCAGACACAAATCTGACTAACATAGTCCAAAATAAGAATCTTAATTTTATTTTGACTAATCAATAACAATTGTTCATTTCTACAACCGCTCCATAATCATGTTTTCAATATAATTTTGCATCCTGAAGTACACAGGAATTAAGCCTCCATTCGTAGCCACCATTTCCTTGTTGCAACTTGAAAGAATCTTGCCTTATTTGTTTCTTGATTGCGTTTTCCCCAATAACAGTTCAATATTATTCTCATTTCTCATCAGGCAAAGGGCTTCCTCTGCTCTTGAGTGGAATTGGATGCTTCATGAGGATCGTCCTCTGAGTTTGAGACAGAACCAGCGGGCGATAGATGGAGTCTAACAGGTAGAACCCCGTTATCCTCTTCATTATTTGTGAAAATTCTATGTGGAAAACAACAAAAATTTTAAAGCTTCAACAAACCCAATATTTAACCTTACACTAGAATGGTTTTAGCTTAAATTCATTGTTCTCTCCATGGGAGTTAGGTCATAGAAATTCATGAGCAAAGATGAGAGATGATAGCTCAAAAATCCAGTTTGTAATAAATTTGAATGAGAATATTACTTCAGATAGTAAATAAATCCTAAATGTGTATGAATATATTGTGCAAGAAAGTTGAAGGGGAAAATAGGCCCTCCCTCATTCCATCCTTTTTTCCCTTTCTCTCTCTAACTCTCTGTAACTCTTTATCTATCTCACTCCTTCTATCACTCTCTCACAATGTCTCTCAATCTCCCTCTATGACTTTTACTATGTGCCTCTCTCACTCTCTCTATGATATTGTATCATTCTTTATCTCTCTCTCTCTCTCAATCTCTCACCCTCTCATTCTTTGTCATACTCTATCTCTTCATTTTTCTCCCTCTCTTTCTCACTCCCTTTCTACCTCTTCCTCCCTTCCTGCCTCTCTCCATCTCTCTCTTTCCCTCCATCTCTTCACCTATCTCTTAATTTATTTCTCTCACTTGCTCTCCCTCTCTCTTTTTATCTCCTTCTCTCACTATCTCCCACAATTTCTGAGAATGTCTCTCTCACATAATCTCTCTGACATTATATCCTCCTCACTCTCTCTCTCTATAAATCTCTTCCCCTCTCTCCTTCCCTCTCCTCTCACTCTCACTCTCATTCTCACTGTCTGTCTCTCTCTTCCCCATCTCCCACTTTCAATCTTTCTTTCCCTCTCTCTCCTATCCCTCCGTATCTCCCTCCTCCTAGCTCTCACTCTCTTTCTCTCCTGATCTCTCCCTCCATCTCTCACTCTTCCTCTCTCTCATTTTCCATGTACCTCTCTCTCTCTTGATATCACCCCGCTCCCGACCGTCCCTCTCTCTCCCCATTTCTCTATGTCTCTTGAACTGCTTCCCTCTCTCCCTTTATTACTCTTTCTCTCTTAATCCCTCTCTCTCTTCTTACCTCTCGTCCTTTCTCTCATTCTCTCTGCCCCTGCCCCTCCCCCAACTCTCTCTCTCTCCTCCCTCGACTCTCTCTCTCCCTTAACATCTATTTCAGTCTCTCAGACTCTCTCTCAATCATCTCTCTCCCCTCCCATTCACCTCCATCCCTCACCCCCATCCCTCTATCTCTCTCTATGTCACCACCACTCCCTCTCCCTCTCCCTCCTAAGCCTAAAATGTAAATCTTAAATCTAATTTTGAAACCTGACTTCACTTAACATTACTTAGCATTAAGTTAAACTAATTATTTCAACAAAAATATATAATTGTGGCAATATACAATTTTATATACATTATGAACATGAAATCAATTTATAATATTAATAAAAGAATGATAACCCATTATGCCATTTAAAGTGCAATTTTAAAAACTAAACATAAAGACGTAAATTCTAGAAATTTTTATAAAAAATACATTGTAACTTTAGTATTTTTGATAAAGTAATAATAACTCTGCAATATTTAAATGCATGTTAAATAAATATACATTTTCGTATTTAAAAAGAGAATCATTTACATAAAAATAATAACCAATATAAATTAAATAATAAATTCATATTACCTTACATCAAAAGTATATATTTGATCATAAACACAACTAAATGAAGTTTTATAATGAAGAACAAATAAACAAACATAAGATTTAAAAAAGTATAAATTTATAATATATATACAAAAGCAAGTAAAATGAAAAATAAATATAATGACAAGTAAATGCATTTTTTTTTTATAAAAATAAAAGAGACCATAAGAGAATTTTCTAATTTTTTTTCGTTAAAATTTTTCGTATTAAAAGAAAATAATAATAGTAATGACTTGATCATCTGCTATAATAAAATAGATGGGGTTAAAAAAAACATTATAATAATTTAATGCGAAAAACAAAATGATAAAATAAAATTAATAATGGAGAAACTATTAATCTAGTTTGCAATAAATGTGAATGAGAATATTACTTCACATAGTAAATAAATGCTAAATGTGTATGAATATGTTGTGAAAGAAAGTTGAAGACGAAAATAGCTCTATCTCACTTCATCTCTCTCTCTCTCTCTCAGTGTCTCTCAATCGTTCTCTCTGTGACTCTTACTATGTCTCTCTCTCTCTCTCTCTCTCTCTCTCTCTCTCTCTCTCTCTCTCTCTCTCTCTCTCTCTCTCTCTCTCTCTCTCTCTCTCTCTCTCTCTCTCTCTCTCATTATTTGTCTTATTCTCTCTCTTCCCCCATCTCCCTCTCTCTCTTCCTTTCCCTCTCTCTCTCTTCCTTTCCCTCTCTCTCTCACTCTCTCTCTCTCCCCCTCTCTACTTCCTCCTCCTTTCCCCCCTTTCTCCATCTCTCTTTCCCTCCATCTCTTCCTCTATCTCTCGATTACTTTCTCTCACTTACTCTCCCTCTCTTAGTGTATCTCAATATTTCTCCTTCTCACTCTGAGAATGTCTCTCTCACACAATCTCTTTGACATTATATCGTTCTCTCCCTCCCTCTCCTCTCACTTTTACCCTCATGCTCATTGTCTCTCTCTCTCTCCCTCCCTCTCCTCTCACTTTCACTCTCACTCTCACTTCCTCTCTCTCACTCCCCCTCTCTCACATTGAATATGTCTTTCCCTCTCTATCTCCCTCCTCTTATCTCTCTCTCCCTATCTCTCGTGATCTCTCCCCCTCCATCTCTCACTCTTTGTCTCTCTCATTCTCCATGTCCCACTCTCTCTCTCTCTTGATATCACCCCACTCACCACCCTCCCCCTCTCTCCCCCTTTCTCTTTGTCTCTTGAACTCCTTCCCTCTCTCCTTTCTTAATATTTCTCTCTTAATCTATCTATCTCTTATTATCTCTCATCCTTTCTCTCATTCTCTATCCCCCTTCCCCTCCCTTGACTCTCTCTCTCCCTTAACATCTCTTTTGGTCCCCCAGAGTCTCTCTCAATTATCTCTCACACATTCACCGCTCTCCATCTATATCACCATCACTTCCTCCCTCTCTCCCTCCCAAGCCTAAAACTTATATCTTTCATCTAATTTTGAAACCTGACTTCACTTAGCATTACTTAACATTAAGTGAAAGTAATTATTTCAACAAAAATATATGGTGACAATATACAATTTTATATACATCATAAACATGAAATTGATTTCACAATATTAATAAAAAAATCACAACCCATTATGTCATTTAATGTGCAATTTAAAAAATTAAAAATAAAGAACATACTTTCTAGAAATTTTTATAAAAAATACATACTCCACTTAACATTACTTAGCATTAAGTGAAACTAATTCTTTTAACAAAAATATATGGTGATAATATACAATTTTATATACACTATAAACATGAAATCGATTTTATAATATTAATAAAAGAATCACAACCCATTATGCTATTTAGAGTACAATTTTAAGAACTAAAAATAAAGACATAAATTCTAGTCATTTTTATAACAAAATACATTGTAACATTAGTATTTTTGATGAAGTAATAACAACCCTGCAATATTTAAATGCATGTTAAATAAATATACATTTCCATATTTTAAAAAAAGAAAGATTTACATGAAAATATTAATTGATGGAAGGAATGAGGTTTTGGAAAGCATCGGAGTAAGATCTTGAACGGTCAATGACAACTTTTTCATTTATTCTTGTTGTGATATATGAGGCCAAATGCAAAAGAAATTAACCCTAATGAAAAGTTGTAGAAATAAAAAGACTAGGGTTTTGATGGATTGAGTGAGTGGAGTAGAACAATGAGTGAGTAATAATAGTGAGTAATAATAAAATGTACCTCGAACTAAATGGGTTTCATCATGAAAACGGTGTTAAAATATAATAACATAGATAAATATGAACTCAAATCAAGAACGCATGACTGGATGAAATATAATCAACATAGATTAAAATAGATTGAAATCAAGAAAGTTTTTCTGAAGATAACAAAGGCCACCTTAAATTAGAAATCTAGATATAACGGAGATGTGAGTTAAACACCTCCGGAGTCTCAATATAATAAAATTAGACAGGGTTAAACAAAACTACACTGAAAATAATAATGTACAAACTGCATTTAATTGTATTTAATTGTGTAAAAGCAGTTTCCTATTGAATTTGTAAAGATAATTTTCCTACCTTTAACTCAATAACACAACAACCTACCTTAAATTCTAACAACAGAACCTCAATTTTGAGCTATAGGAAGATTGGAAGGAATTGAGAATCACAATTTGAAAATCAATCAAAATCGTTTGGGAGTTTTTATGAATTCTCTTGGCCATGTTTTTGAAATGGTAGATTTCTTGAAGGAGCAATTTCAGGTTGACCAACAACCACCTATTGTAACATAGGAGGGCCAAATCATCCATCAAAGAATTTAAAGGTCAAATTAATTTTGAGTTAACTATTGGTTGGCCAAATAAACGCCATTGCACAAAATGGAAGAAGATTAATTTTTTGTTAACTCAACTCTCAAGGAATATTCTTTTGGTTGGCCAAATAAACACCGCTGCATAGAATGGACGAAGAACCATCCATGAAGCTTGGCTAAAGCCCAATAAAATGGCTTCATCACCATCTAAACACACAGATGCATACACGTCAAGGCCACTACAATAGATTCAAGAATATCTAAACACACAGATGCATATGCATTAAGGTCTTTAAGAACGCCTTGAACCCATACAACCACTACATATGAGCTCTTCACAAACTATTACAATGGATAGTCTACTATTGTTTTCAAAATCCTTCTTCTCTTTGCTTTTCTCTCAGCCTCTTTCTTTTTTCTTTTGAGTTTTTTTTTGCTTTATTATAACCAGCAAGCTCATCGTTTTTTGTTTCAGTACTTTCTTGATTTTCAGGCGTTTCTTTTCCTGGTTTGTTTTATTTATCTGTATTTTTTTGGACGATTGTTTTTTATTTATTTATGATATAAATATAATCCATATGTATTTATTTATGTTTAATGTAGATATAACATATAAAAATTTTATTTATTGATTAAACATTTTAGTATTTTTTTTTAATGTTTTCTTAAATTAATTTTAATTTTAATTTATCAAATATCAAGAAAATAAATAAAATGTATTTTTCAAATATATAAAAGAAATTACAACTTATCATAAAAGTATTATTATTTTTTAACTAGTAGAAATGTAGATGTTAACTTTATTGTATATATAAATAAAGTGTTTAAAATTTGTTTAAAATAGCTTTTTACGAAATGATGATTAAAAATTTAAGTGGCTTGAAGCCAAATATTTGTAGAAGTGTATCATCTACAAAAATAATTCATGTATAGAAATAATTCATGTTGAAACATTTTTTAATAAATCTGGAAAGACTTATTTTGTAACCTTTGTTTGTTTTTGAGAAATCAAAAAGAGATGTGTTGGAATATGTTTTGTTTAATAAAAATAAAAATAATAATAAAGAATGAAAATTTATCCTAGAACATTAACCTTCACAAATATGTTAATATGTTAATATGTTAATATGAGAGATTAACCAATAAGTGTTAGGGGAAAAAATTGAAGTTAGTTATGCCTAATGAGGTAGAAAAACAAAAAGGAAGAAAATAGAAATACATTTTTGTCTTGAATTTGTTTTGTGTTTCTAGAAGAAAGGAAAAAAGATATTAAAATATGCTTACAAGATTTTAAAATATCCTTACCACTACGAGATAATGACAGATGAGATTCTTCATAGGGTTGTTGGGGTAGACAACTCCAATAATATTCCTACTTTTACATGACAGTTGGTGGGAGATCTCATGGAAACATATTTATACAAGTCAATTCAACACTGGGAGGATCATTGAAGCCTATGAACTATTTCTGAAAGGAAATAGATAATTATTTAGTGTTTCAAGTACTTGTGTAAGATATTTGAATTGTGTATATATGTTGTGAATGAAATATAAATTAATTATAATTAAAGAAACCTATTTGGCATATGAGAGATAGAAATAGGGTCGAAATTAGGAAACCAATGTCTACAGATGAAGGTAAAATCTTGGATTTTTTTTAATACAGAAACACTTCGTGTTAGGTAAAATTAAATTAAACTTCAACTTGAATGGTAGAATAGTTGTCTCTGACAAGTGTTTCTTTATTCTATGTAAAAACTACTAAAATAATAAGGTCAAATTCTCGGTTTTATGCCCAAGTTGGACTCATGAATTCCTGAGAGAAAAATATGACCTTCAAGGTTTCTTACCTGGATTGGATTGTTATATTTATCTTTCATCCATCTCGATGGTTTCATAGTAGAAAAGGAAGAGAAATCATAATGATTATGTAGTTGTCTTCAAAGATATATAATGATTATTCAAAGGTGCATATAATTTATTTTTATTTTTTCTTAGAATAAATACTTGTGGGATAAATTGAAAAAAATGATTCATGTTTTTTAAATGTTAGTTTCATTTATTCTATTATTTATCCCATAATTAATTACCATCAAATTTTTCCCAATTCACCCTATACGGGACGTTAGGAGGGGAGATGTCACACCCATATTTGAGAGAGGTAACAGAGTAGAACTTGACTATTCTTAGGAATAGGCACGCATAACAGTCATGTATAGGAGGCGGTGAGACTAGTGAGAATACCACTCTATGCCAATGAGTATTTTCATCCAATTAAGGTTTACTAGAGAATGATGAAGCAAATGTGATACAAGACATCATAGGGGTTATGGGAGATTATGGCTCTCTTCTTACAAGTTAGTTTAATTCTCATGGTCACCCCCACAATGCATAATAGGAACCTCCCTATTGGACTCCATATTTCCATCTTGTGCTAGAGGAACAAGGGAATTTTTAGGGGTTCTTTTGAAGCAACAATTTAAAGGACTGAGGGCTCAAAGGAAAGCATGAATAATAGGTGCCCATCTTGGTATTTAAATCAATACACTTAAGAAGAACAAGAGTTAAGAGAAGTGAAGGTAGGTCACTAGAAGAATAATAAGGAAAATTTCATCCCAAACTTACTCAAATACAAAGGAAGAGGAAGGTTCCCAAGAAAAAAGCTTGTGGAAGCACTACACCCAAAATGCTAAGACAAGAGGCCGCAATGTTGAGGCATTCTAGAGAGAGCAAGGTTTTTAGGGTAGACACAAGACCACCATAGTTAAAAACTTGGAAAGAATGGAGGAGAATCTTTGAGCCTGTAGAGCTGCCACTAGACTGTCCCAGACATAGGGTTATGATGGAGAAAAACCACTAGATATTTACTTACCCTAGGGCCTAGGTCCTTTTTAACACATAGAGGTATTGATAGCTTTCTGTATGGACTTCATCTGAAAAAAACAACCCTCTCCTAAGCAGTATCTTGAAAGAGGTAAATCATATTAATGAAAAATATTACTGTCTGCAAAATGCCATCCAAGGTTTAGAGCAAGCAGTTGAGGACAATGACAAACTATGAGATAAGGTGGACACCGAAGATAATACAGCATGAAAGAATTCCTAGCACCCCAACTACCCTGCAGATGATGAAGATTAGTTCAAAGAATCTTTGGTTCACTTATAATTTTGAGGTTATTGTCTATATGGTTCCCTTTGAAATTATAATAGAAAAACATATAACGTCCATAGGCCAAGTTATCTCCATTAATTTCAATAAGTTTAGATTTTTCTAGTTTGTAGAGATATACTGAGACTTTCAATTTTTTAATATGTTTCTGTTCAATTAATAGAACGTTATTTGGGAATCGGCCAGAAGGTTTATTAGATGAATTTTTAGTCTGCATGTAAATATGTCAATGTCCATATGAAAATATAACTAGGGTTCGGTTGTTCCAATGCGCTTGAATGACGTTTTGATTCGAAACATCAAACATAGATCTTTTAAGAGCATATTGAACAGTGATGGGACAATAATCATGATATGGAAGATACAATTTATGTTAGGTCCCCTAACCTTTCCTTGGGCTCACTGATCATTGATCCATGGTATTTTGGCAATTATGTAATCCATTTTGGGCCACGCGCTCAAAATGTGATTTCCACCGTCATGTGCGTCTACTATGTAGAAAACCCATACAACTATTGAGGTTGATTTTTCTTGAACTATTGTTTCTCCTCGATTGATAATTTATACTAATAAACTATTAAAAAAATATATTTGCAAAGAACACAAATGAGTAGGTGCACTAATTATAACATAACCTTTAAAAGAATGCTTTGCAAAACATACAAGCGAGTAGGTTCAGTAAACATAATTTTTAATATATGTAACATAACTATGACATCATGGTTTTAGATTTGCATCATTTATTTCTCTTTGGAGTTACATAACCTTTTTTTTAAGACGTATAATGTAAATAGAAAAAATTTCCCTTGGATAATATAAATGATGTATTATAATTCATTAAAAAATAAAGAATTCCCCATAGTCAAATAAATAAATTAATAGAAAGAATCAAGAAACTTCAATACTCCATGTATATTTAGCAACATCATTTTTACAAATCTATTCAAAATTTTATGAGCAAGTACTATGTTACAAAATTTATGCAAAATTAAAACTCTATTTTCCTAACAATTCTTATATTATTAAATTTATGTAAAACTTAAAACTTTATTTTCCAAACAAATAATATGTTAAAAACATTATCTAAAATTTCATATTTTATTTTCTAAATAAACATTATATTAGTCATGTTTTAGTAATTCTAACTTATTTTTTAGGCTTGAGAAACCATCCCATTATTAGTCCTAGGCCACACCAACCCTAAGTTGATTTGGTTTTAGCATAGCCTCCATGAGGTTTGATCCTAGGTAGCCTAGCTAACTAGGCCCATCCTCACCGAGTTGTGCTAGCCACCTCAACTACTTGTGCTAGTGAGACATGACTAATGTATATATATATATATATATATATATATATATATATATATATATATATATAAATTGTGAAAGAATATTTGGAATTAAAATTAATACATTAAAATGCCTACATATAATATCAATATAAACCAATTTTATATGTAAAATTAAAATTAATATATTAAAAATGTCTAATAGGACTGCTCTTAAAGATTTTTATAGTTGTGTAGCGATCAGTGCCAAGCCAGCCGAGATATATTAGTATTTAGCTTGTATTTTTAAATAATTACATATATACTAAGTTGCAAAATATTCTTCAACTCACAAAAATATTTAAAAAGTGAATATTACTATTTATACGACACTTTTTTAATTTTAAATTAATATTGACACCTTAGATGAAGTTGTATTTTTATAAATCTATATATATATTACAAACAACTACCATAAATGTTTAGAATGAGATTTAATTTAATTTTAATTTTAGTTAATATTTTTTCATATTTATATTAATGTAACTTGAATTTGAAAATACAATGTTATGAAAAATAAAGTATTAACTAATTGTTTTCTTTATTTTTAGTAGTGTCTATTTTGAAGTTCAGTCTCTCTGAGAGCTTTGCATGTGAACACATTTCATCGAGATCTTTCCCATTTGATCCTAGGCAACTTCAAGGATTTGTTGTGGAATCTCTCAACTTCTCTGAGATATATATGATGGTCATCCGAGAAAATCCCAACAAGAGCCTCCTGTTAGAAAATTATATATTACGGAGCAATGGAACACATAAAATATTGCAGAGGTATAAAAACAGAAAATGCACAAAACAAGAGAGACACAGATATACGTGGTTCACCCAGTTTGGGCTACGTCCACCTCGAACAGCCAGTCCTTCCTTTCTATTATCCAGCAAAATGAAGAGACACAACCTACAGCAAATCTGCTGTAATATCCTCTGTTTTCTCTCACAGTCTCACCTCTCTATTTCTCGCTCATAGAATACACATCTATATCACAGCCTCAAATACAATACCCTCATACAAAGAGAGGGGTTGCCTTCTAGGGAAAAAAAACCCTAAACTAAACATAAGTTCTACCATCAGATCATCTGCCTAATGAACGGCCCAGATTGACTAGAAATTACTATACTTTTACAAGTCAATTTTACATTTGTTTTTAGCTTCAGGGGCGCTGCCCCAAGCCCCTGCCGGGGGACCGCTGGCCCCCAGACCCCCCAGCCGAGGGGGATCTGCCCCCCGGACCCCCGCAGGGGGGACAAGTCCCCCCCGCGTGGAGGGGTGTACAAGACTTCCTGGGGTATACATCCAGCTGAAACAAAGACCTTTGAACAATCATGCTCCACACACAACAATCTCCCACTTGGAGAATGATTGTAGCAACTCCACTGCTGCTTCATTTGCTGGACAATGGCTCCTCTTTGGACCTGGCTGTTTTTCATCTTCATCGTCATCCTTGAAGACCAATTGAAACTGAGCATGTTCTCAGTTTCTCCCTGGTTACAACTTTTGTTAGGATATCTGCAGGATTCTCGCTAGTGTGTATCTTTTCCAGCTTCAACTCTCCATCTTCCAACACTGATCGTATGAAATGGTACTTGAGCTGTATGTGTTTAGTCCTGGAATGAAATGCTGAGTTCTTTGCAAGATGAATGGCACTTTGGCTATCACTGTATAATGTGCCCTTATCATGCTCCTTACCCAAATCACCCATAAACCTTTGTAACCAAATCGTTTCTTTACTAGACTCTGTAGTAGCAACATACTCTGCTTCTATTGTTGAAAGTGCAACAACACTTTGGATTTTTGAAACCCAACTGACAGTTGTTCCTCCAATAGTAAATACATATCCTGTAGTGCTCCTCCTGTTATCTCTGTCACCTGCCATATCTGCATCAATGTATCCCTGTAAAGAAATGTTTGCACCACCAAAGCATAATGCTTGATTTGTGGTACCTTTCAAATATCTGAGAATCCATTTCACTGCCATCCAATGTTCCTTTCCTAGATTGTTCATGTACCTGCTTACAACTCCCACTACATGTGCAATATCAGGCCTTGTGTAGACCATTGCATACATTAAGCTTCCAACTGCTGATGCATATGGAACTTTAGACATATAATCCATGTCTTCTTGGGTCTTTGGGCACATTTCCTTGCTAAGTTTGAAATGGCTAGCAAAAGGTGTACTAACTGGTTTTGCATTGTGCATGTTAAATCTTTTCAACACCTTTTGTATGTACTCATTCTGAGACAATGTTAATTTAAAATTTTTCCTCTCTCTAGTTATTCTCATACCAAGGATTTGTTTTGCAGCTCCCAAATCCTTCATTGCAAATGAATTTGCCAATTTTCTTTTGATCACATTTATTTCCTGCATGTTAGATCTTGCAACAAGCATGTCATCTACATACAATAACAATATAATATAGCTGCCATCATTTTGCTTTTTCAAATAAACACAATGATCAGAGTGACATCTAGTATAACCTTGTTCAGACATAAACTTGTCAAATTTTAGATACCACTGCCTTGGAGTCTGTTTTAAGCCATACAAGCTCTTCTTCAACCTGCACACTAGTTTCTCCTTCCCTTTCACCTCATATCCTTGTGGCTGCTGCATATATATCTCTTCCTCCAAATCCCCATGAAGAAAGGTTGCCTTTACATCTAACTGCTCAAGATGCAAATCTTCAGCTGCTACAAGACTTAAAATAGTTTTGATTGAAGTATTTTAACAACAGGAGAAAATATTTCATCAAAACCAATACCTTTCTTTTGTGCAAACCCCTTCACCACAAGTCTAGCTTTATACCTCTGTTTTCCTCCATCTTCTTCCTTCAGCCTGTAAACCCATTTATTCTTCAATGTATTTTTTCCTATAGGCAACCTCACTAAATCCCAAGTCTGGTTATGCATTAAGGAGTCCATCTCTTCTTCCATGGCTACCTCCCACTTCTTCCTGCTTTCAACCTGCATTGCTTCTTCATCACATTCGGGTTCACCGGAATCAATCAACAATAAATAATATTATGAAGGAGAGTATCGTTCAGGGGGTCTACTTATCCTGGTAGATCTTCTAACACCACTTTCAGGTGTTTGGGGTGCCTATTGCTATTGTGGTGGTTGTTGTTGTTGATTATTATTATTTTCAGACACCTTTACCATTTCACTGATTTCATCAAGAACTGCGTATTCCTTGTTTTCTTTTTCATGTTTCTTTTCCTGCAACTGATTCTTATACAAGACATTTTCATTGAATATTACATCTCTTCTCCTAATGATTTTTTGATTTTCGTAATCATATAAGCGATAACCAAAATCATTAACACCATATCCAATAAAGGTACATTTCTTTGACTTTGCCTCAAGCTTTGTTCTATTTTCTTTATCAATATGGACAAAGGCCTCACAACCAAAAGGCTTTAAAAAAGATTAGTTTACCTTTTTACCTGTCCATTCTTCCTCCGGAACACCACCATCCAAGGAACTTGAAGGCCCTCTGTTTATTAGATAAACAGAAGTATCTACGACATCTGCCCAAAACTGTAAAGGCAATCCTACATGCAATCTCATGCACCTTGCACGCGCCATGATTATTCTGTTCATCCTTTCTGACACACCATTTTCTTGTGGTGTTCTTGGAACTGTCTTCTCTCTGCGAATTCCATGTTCTGAACAGTACCTATCAAACTCTTTGCTGCAATATTCACCTCCATTGTCTGATCTAAGACACTTCAATTTCTTTCCTGTCTCAATCTCAACCAAAGCTTTCCATTTCTTAAAAGTATCAAATACATCAGATTTATTCTTAATACAATAAATCCAAGTTTTTCTACTTGCATCATCAATAAAAGTAACATAATAATGAGAGCCACCGAGAGATGATACCTGAGCAGGTCCCCATACATTTGTATGCACAAGCTCTAATTTTTCGCTCTTCTTTTCTTTCCCAACTCTGAGAAATCTGACTCTCTTCTGTTTTCCATAAATGCAATTCTCACAAAAATCCAAATCAACATTCTTTAAACCTGGCAACAAATTCCTTGAGTGAAGAATCTTCATCCCCTTTTCACTCATGTGTCCAAGCCTATGATTCCGTAATGCTGCATCTGCTCCTTTGGAAGTTAAAGCATTAATAGAGTTAGAAATACCATTTCATAAATACAATGTACCAACCTTTTCGCCTTTTGCTATTACCAGGGCTCCTTTGGTGACCTTCCAAGTTTTATCTGTGAAAGTTGTCACACAACCTTCACTGCCTAACTGCCCTGTTGAAATCAGATTTTCCTTTAGATCTGGAACATGCCTTACCTCATTTAATAGCCATTAGTTTCCATTCTGCTAATTTACAAGAACCTTACCCATTCCAACGATTTTACAGGGTTTATCATCACCCAGACGAACTTGTCCAAAATCTTCTTGAACATAGTCATGAAAGTATTTCTTATCAGGTGTGGCATGGAATGAAGCCCCTGAATCTACCACCGAGGAATCAGTAATATTTTCGAAAGAAAGAATAAAAGAATCTTGTAACACCTCACCTGTCACATTTGCTTCATGATTGTTTTCTTGTTGTGCATCTACTTCTTTTCCCTTCCGAGATCTACAGTCTTTCTTTAGGTGTCCTTTCTTTCCACATTTCCAGCACACTATCCCCAATCTTGACTTGGATCTGCCTTTCCTTGATTTACTACGATATCCTGAGCTCTTTCCTCTTTCCATTTTTCTTCCTCTAGACTCTACACTCAAAGCATTTCCCGATGCCTCACCGGAGCTTTTCCGTCGCATTTCCTCGCTAAGGATAGCACCGACAACATCATCAAACTTTAAAGTACTAGATCCAGAAACAAAGTTACTAATGGCCATTACCAAACCATTCCAACTTTCTGGTAATGAGCACAAGAATAACAGAGCTCTAACTTCATCATCAAATTTTACCCCTACAGAACTTAACTGACTTGTAACTATATTAAAATCATTTAAATGGTTTGCAAAAGATCCACCTTCCGACATATTCATATTAAATAACTGTTCCATAAGAAATACCTTGTTTGAGGCTGAGGGTTTTTCATATAGTTTTGACAACGTCTGCATCAAACCCTCTGTCGTGGTTTCCTTTGAAATGTTGAAGGCGACTGACGCAGCAAGGCACAACCGTATTGTTCCGAGTGCCTTTCTATCAAGAAGGATCCATTCTTCATCTTTCATACCCGTCGGCATTTTGTTTTTCCGCCCAATGGTAGGTATAGATATTTCTGATATAGATAATCTTCCATCTGCATCTTCCACAGCGAGAAGTTTTGGCCGTTAAATTTCTCGACCCTAAACTTACCATCTTCCGCCATTTCTCCCACTCGAACCAGGAACCCTTCTTTCCTGTGATTTTATCAGCTAAATAGACCTTCGACTCTGATACCAGTTGTTAGAAAATTATATATTACGGAGCAATGGAACACATAAAATATTGCAGAGGTATAAAGACAGAAAACGCACAAAACAAGAGAGACACAGATATACGTGGTTCACCCAGTTTGGGCTACGTCCACCGCGAATAGCCAGTCCTTCCTTTCTATTATCCAGAAAAATGAAGAGACACAACCTATAGCAAATCCGCTGTAATATCCTCTGTTTTCTCTCACAGTCTCACCTCTCTATTTCTCGCTCACAGAATACACATCTATATCACAGCCTCAAATAAAATACCCTCATACAAAGAGAGGGGTTGCCTTCTAGGGCAAAAATCCCTAAACTAAACATAAGTTCTACCGTCAGATCATCCGCCTAATGAACGGCCCAGATTGACTAGAAATTACTATACTTTTACAAGGCAATTTTACATTTGTTTTTAGCTTTGGGGGCGCTGCCCCCGAGCCCCCGCTGGCCCCCGGACCCCCCAGCCGGGGGGAATCGGCCCCCCCGGACCCCCACGGGGGGGACAAGTCCCCCCCGCGTGGAGAGGTGTACAAGACTTCCTGGGGTATACATCCGGCTGAAACAAAGACCTTTGAATAATCATGCTCCACACACAACACGAACCATGGATTTGCTTTTGGACTTACCCCAAAAGGCCTCATACCAATGGAGATATTTGTCCATCCTTATATATCCATGATCCTCCCCACCTCTAGTCAATGTGGGACTTTGGTCGTATACCCAACACCTCCAAATTGATGAGCATTAGAGAATTAACTATGGTGCAGGAAGCACTCTAGAACCTTTGTTTCTCAGGTGCAGAGCTTACAGGTAGATTATGTTGCTGTAACGTGCAACTGTGTTTAACAGATCAAAGTTAGAAAAATCCATTGCAGGGCAGAAAAAGGTGTGTTGTATGATCAAAGAAAAGAGGTTGTCCCAACATAGTATGGATCATATTTTTTTGGTAAGAAGAAGGCAAACACGAACCATAGAACATTCATCATAAATATCAATTCAAAGTCTTCTATAATTTTCATTCTAAAGCTAAGTGTTTCAACACATTAATATTACTACTGATATTTTGATAGTTACACCTGGGATGTAACGAAGCTCTGCATGGCAATATGTGAATGGCATCAAATCTATCGTAAGTGAATTATGAGTAAATAATTGGATCAAGTGTTCTATAATTATATGAGAATAAATTTTCTAAGCTGATATTTTTTTAATTGAAATGAAAGACATTTATGAAGATTTTTGTTTGTTTATAAAAATTTAGTAGTAAAGTAAATTGATTACTTCTTATTTTTAAGGTTAATTATAATATAATAGTGTAAGATTTATTATTATTTCGTTAATAACTATAAATTAATCATCTCTATAAAAATTAGAAGAAAAAATGTGATAAATTTTTAAATATGAATTATTTTATAGTTTTATATAGATATGGAAAGTAAAAAATTTCATTGAAATATTTTTATTTGAGAAAAAATTACTATGAATTTGTAATTTATATTATATAGTTTTTTATGTTTAATTAATAGGACCTAAATATAGACTTTATTTTGAGAAACGATGATGGTGCTTCTAATTATTTTTTTATCTAGGTACTATGTTACACTTTGGTTCTTATTGCTTGAACATCTTCTGGTTTTTTACATTAGTGTGTCCTTTTTGAAGCATGTAAATGCCCCACTCCTTGTTGGAAAAGACATTATATTTCAACGATGTGGAATTTTTTTTGTCAAACAACCATTGAATGGAAAGAGTGATGCAAGGAAGGATTGGATACCAACATAGATGCACTTGGTGAGAGGAAGATAGCCTTAAAACTACGTAGTGGTTGCTTGGCCAAAGTGAAGGAGAACCTAAATTATGATGGCACATCTCCAAATGTGGGTAACCACATCTAATAAAAGGACCACATAGTTGTTTTAAAATTCATGGTGATTTGGCCCTCTTAAAAATACCTCACGTGATAGGTCAATACTACATGCAAAATGAAATGACAAGGTGATCTCAAACTAGGCTCCAAGGGTTTCTTCACCGATGTGGAAGACAATGAGCATATTTTTAGAGGATACTATTTTTTCCAATTCAAATAGTCTACATATGAGACACTGAAAAATATGATTAAGTCCTAATAAAGAAACATTCATTAAAGTCTTTGTTTGTAACAAAATGTATTACCTTTGGAATTCTAGGAATAAGAAACTATTGAAGGTGTCTAAAACACCCTAAGTTCCTTTGTTAAAGTTTCATAACTCACTATAATGGATGATTACACCTCATATGTTCATATTTGTGTGTATGTGAATGTGAATGGAGTGCTCCATGAGTCTATCAACATATGCTACCAAGATATTGAATGGATCCAAACCTTGGACTATGAGTACATTCCATTTTAGTGCAAAACTTGGACTATGAGTAGAGCCCTTATTTTTCATGAAAATAAACCCCACACAACTCCAAAAGGAAGAAAAACTTGAGAAGAAGGAAGAGGAACTTCAAGAGTCTAAGGAAGAATCACATAAAGTAGAAAGGGAGACCTAAATGATGTAGATTGACATCCTAACCCCCCTAGTGGATCATGGAGAATATAACTTGGAAAGTATATAATTTCAATCATTCTAGTAGTCGAAAAAAGAAATATCTGGGAAGAAATATCAAATTTGTTAAGTCATCATACAAATCTAATGAAGTTAAAGGACTAGGTATTATGACCTCTCTCAAATATCAAAGTAAGATAAATGAATGCACGGGAGAACAATGGAATATGAAAATATACAAAATAGAAACTAAATAAAGTCAAAATACTCTTAGTAGAATGATAATAGGCCATTAACCTAAAAGATAAGTACCTCCCTTTCATCCTAAGTTACCAATGATTGTTCTCTATTTGAATATACGAGGTCTCAACACACCTAGAAAGAATCACACGTTAAAGATAATAATCAATCAAGAAAAATTCACTATGGTGTTGAACTACAAGAAACAAAGTGTGACAAGAAAACAGTCATTCTCTCTTGTGAAGATATGTTAGAACACATGTAAAGTAATAGTGATACCATGCAGAGGACTCCTCAATGGATTGAGAATTCTCTAGGATCCTAACTTAATCAAAATAGAAGACATCACGTGCTACAAAGGTAGGGCAGGATATGTGGGAAAGGAAAACGGGCTCCTCTATAATGGATGACAGTAAACCATGGTGCCTATGAATAGTGGATCAAAGTTGTTATGTTGGCTAAAAGAATTATTTAATCAATGCTCAACAAAATCCAGTTCTCTCCTATCAAATAGTGTAAATAGTGTTAGGTTGCTATGTGAGTGACTATCCTAAATAGTGTAAAGTTGCTATGTCAATGACTATCCCTATTGATATGGTACCTATGAATAGTGGATCAAAGTTTTTATGTTAGCTAAAAGAATTATTTAATCAATTCTCAACAAAATCCAGTTCTCTCCTATCAAATAGTGTAAATAGTGTAAAGTTGCTATGTCAGTGACTATCCTAAATAGTGTAAAGTTGCTATGTTAGTGACTCTCCTTGTTGATATATTTATTTAGTAGCTCTGGTTTAAACTATTTCATCCAATGGTAAATTCTGAATTTGTCATTTTGGAAGAAAACTTTGAATAAACCTATTTCATCCAATGGTAAATTTTGAATTTGTTATTTTGCAAAAGAAACTTTGAATAAACCTCTTGTGTCACAAACCAGTCCAAATGCCTAAAATAAGTAAACGGGAAAAATTTTAATTATTTCAATAAAAATTCTTACACTACCCTAACCTAACCTAGCCTACGTTACCCTACATAGCCAACCCTAGCCTAACCCAGCCTACCTAGCATATCTTACCCTAACCTAGCCTATCTTAACTAGCTTATCTTTTCTAGCCTACCCTATCTAGCCTACGCTACCCTACCTTACCCTACCTAGCCTACCCTACCTAGCCTAGCATAACCTAGCCTACCCTAGCCTACTTAGCCTACCTTAGCATAAACTAGCCTACCTTAGCCTACCCCAGCACACCCTATCCTAATCCTATCCGAGCCTAACTAAGCTAAGCCTATCCCATCCTATCCTAGCCTATCCTACCTTAGCCTAGCCTAGCCTAACCTAACCTAACCTAGTCTAAGCTACCCTACCCTACCCTAGCCTACGCTAACCTACCCTACCCTAGCATACCCTAGCCTGCCCTAGCCTACCCTATCCTATCCTATGTTAGCCTATCTTACCCTAGCCTACCCTACCCTGTCGTAGCATAGCCTACTCTACCTTAACCTAGCCTAGCCTAACCTAGCCTAACCTATCCTAGCCTAGTATATGCTAACCAAGCGTAACCTAGCCTCGCCTATCTTACCCTACCCAAGCTTATCCTAACTAGCATACCCTAGCCTTTCCTACCCTAACATAGACTACCCTACCCTAGCCTACATTGACCTACCCTACACTAAAATACCCTACATAACTTACACTGGCCTAGCCCAACCTAGCCTACCCTAACCTACCCTAACCTACGGTAGCCTACACTAGCTTACCTAGCCTAGCCTAGCCTAGCTTAGCATACCCTATCCTACCCTACCCTACTCTACCCTAGCATAGCCCACCCTACCCTACTCTACCCTAGCATAGCCCACCCTACCCTACCCTACCCAGCCTAGCCTATTCTAGCTAGCCTACCCTAGCCTAGCCTGACTTACCATACCCTACCCTAGCAAAGCCCACCTAGCTTACCCTAGCCTAGCCTACTCTAGCCTAGCCCGCTTTAACCTAGCCTACTCCAACCTAGCCTAGCCAAGCCTGCCCTAGCCTAGCTCACCCTAGCCTAGCCTAGCCTAGCCCAACCTAGCCTAGCCTAACCTAACCTAGCCCAACCTAGCCTTGCCCACCCTATCCTAGCTTATCTAGGCTAGCTTAGCCTACCTTACCCTACCCTAGCGTAAGCTACCTAGCCTAGCCTAGCCTACCTAGCCTACCCTAACCTACCCTACCTAGCCTAGATAGCCTACCTTACACTACCCTAACCTATCCTACCCTACCCTACCTAGCCTATGCTACCCTACGTAGCCAACCCTAGCCTACCCTACTTGATGGCAATTTTGCCTCATTCTGGGTTTATTTGATACTCCATCTATTCTCTGACGGCATATTTGAAATGAGGGCGATGCTCATCTTCTTGATTCTCGGTTCGAATCCAATGGAAAACCAGGGGTGAGCGGGGGTGAAGCTAGCCGATATGCCTACTGGACCTCTTCTTGATGGACCAACGGGCTCCGTCGCCACTGCATGTTGTACACTAATTTTTTTTTTTTCTCGGTAAATCTATTCTGTTTTATTATGTACAGAAGAAAAACATTACAGGCATATATTTAGATTGCCCAAGGTCGACTGTGGCTCTTTGGAGCATGATTTCTCAACACCAGACCTGCCCTCGCAGGGGCTGCTCGACCAGACAAAACTATCCTCAGAGTACATTAAAATATGACAGTGAATCTTTACCATGCAAAAAACATCCCGCGCAGGGGCACCGTAGCAGAGTAGAACATCCCTCGCAGGGGCAACAAAAGAGTTATAGACATAGCCGGAGCAGACATAGACATAAACGTAAACAAGAGGGACATAGCCATAGCAGACATAGACAGAAACATAAACCAGAGAGACATAGACATAGATATAGGACCGGAACAGGACCTGCACAATTGTGGAAAACGACAGATTGAACCAGTGGAGGTTAGTCCTCTGGCTTCTCCTCGACAATTCTGCACCATCCATACTTCTCTCGCTCTTCTGCAGTGGGGAAGGAGTCCCAGTCTTCAGTAGTGTTCTCCTTGGATGTCGACGCCTGCTGAGCCTGAGGGCTGATGGAAGCTTGCACAGGAGCCCCCGTTGGTCTTTCCTCGTCACCTTCCATGCTTTCGTCTGGGACCTCCTCCTGATTGCGAGAGCCACCTTCACCATCCTGAGTTTCCTCGATGAATAAGACCGAAATGTGAGCATTAATGCGTGGTTTATTCTTCGAGCTGCCGAAAGTGAAGATGGCTGAGCCAAACTCAGGAAGAGGGTCTGGTTCAGAGCTTGGACTGCTCGCATCCATGAACTGGCTCGCCTGGAGGGGATTGGCCTCTACCCTTCTATGGCAATTACAGCGGCAACATTGGAGATGGGACTCTGTATCTGGAGGACGAGAAGACCCTCCCCGAGCAGAGCCTCGTCGACTGAGCAGTCTTTGCCGGGGTCTAACCATAGTTGCAGGAGTAGCAGCGGCTTGAAGCAGTATTGCGAATGAAGACCTTCCCAACTGGATATAGCCCCCAACTGAGTTAGCGTTGCTCTCAGTAGACCTGGGACAACACTCAACAGAGCAAAGGCGGCAACCAGCAGAGTTTCCGACCTGGAGGCAACCCTCTCCACCTTGAAAACTGGCCTTGACAGCAAGAGCTATGGCCTGTAGAATAGAACAACACGCATGAGCCTGAACCTTGTTACCAAAACACTGAGCTTGACCCTGCTCCATACCTTCAGCCACCTTAATAACCTCAACATTCCCTCAATACTTGTTTTCCATAACTGCAGATTGCAGTCGCACCAATGAACCGGACGCTGCATTGAATTCCCATCACCCTCACCTGAGCTTTTAATCTTCGGCGGCGAGAGACGCATTAGCATTTAAGCTTGAGCTTAAGGCTCCACATGGCTGGCATGTGGCTCCTCCCTGCCACCCGTACTATCACCCGCATCCGGGAGTTGTACACTAAATTTTACATAAGCATGAAGAGATTAATTAAAATTGTTGAACCATTTTCAAAGAAATGAAGAGTTTCTTAGAAATTGAAAGGGCAAAAAGAGAAGTGATCGTCAACCATTGAACTTCTCCACCCGATGATCTGGTTGTCGGTTGCCTCCGACCATGTATAAACTAAAATCACTGAACTATTTCTGAAGAAATCAAGGCGTTCTCAAAAAATCAAAGGGAAAAAAGAGAAGTGATCATTAACCATTGATCTGTTTGCCTCCAATCTGCTCCAACCGGAAGTCTAGGGTTCTGTGTGTAGTCAACAAAGAAGTAGGCTACCTACAGTAACAAACAACCAGACAAGCATGCCAAAAAAAACAGAGATGGAAGAAGATTTAATCTTATGAATAATGTAAACATAACATAGATGGAGAAAGAATATATATATATATATATTCTTCCGCATCCTTTCAACAGATAATGGATTACTCACATCTAGCAACCGTTAACTTCTTGGATGCTTTTCTGCCAACAGATAGTATCCACGCATTTTTACCATTTAGTAAAATGTTTCATTGCTTTTCTAAATGTGGCAATTTGTCAGTTATATATTTTCACGTTTTTCGTAATTTGTTTTTGACTTTAATGATTTTTTTAGTTACTAAAATTAGTTTTGAATTTAATGATCTTTTAATCCTTGCTTACAAAATAGATGATTTATCACTAATTTATTCATATATGATTTTAAATTTAATTATATCATTTTATATATTTTTGTCATCTTTTTTTTTAAATTTAATTGGGTACTAAGTTACAAATAAATAATTTTATTTTTAGGCATTTAATTATTTTTATTGACTTTTTCTTTGAGAGCAAATATGATGCAATATCTATTAACTTTGAATTTTGTTGATTATTTCTAAATTTAATTACATTTTCTCTTTCTTTTTAGTGTTTATTTTTTTCAATATTTAGTACAATACTATATTTTACAAATTTTATTAGATATTATTATTTATTTATTTATTAAAACATACATATATATATATATATATATATATATATATATATATATATATATATATATATATATATATATATATATATATATATATATATATATGTTTATGTTTTTCTCAAAATCATATGTTATTAAGTACATCTACATGTAACACGGAAAATTTAGTTTAAAATATATAGTGAGCTCCTAATATACTAGTGTTTGAGTGTATCTTTTTGTTTTATGTTTTTAACTTATAATATTTTAAAAATGTGATCTAGTTCACTTTCTAGTCTTCCCTGTAGAAATCTGGATGTGCAAAGGCTTCCTCCTAGTTTTCAAGTTTCAAAGTTGTGATTCCCATTGTTGTGATTTGATAGTCCCACCATGACACTTTGGCATTAGAAGGGATATGTTGCCAAAATCACACTTCAATATATAGTCAACAATGATATCCCAATCACCATCGACATCCCTAACTACTTAATGCATAGATAAAAGGGTAGAATACATATCTCCAACATGCCATACATAGCTTGCAAATAGATAATGTATCAGTAAGTATGATGCCCAAAGGATTCCAAATGTTGTTGGCCAGCTAAAGGAGAATGATCTAGATGACTAAGTGTCGCAACCACTTACTCTCTCATGATAAACTTGTGATACCTTAACTTTGAATTCTGTCAAACAACTATTGGGCACTCCATGATGAAAACCAGTCCGTGTCAACAATAGCTACACAAATTTGAAAGAAATACTAAACTTTTCATAAAAAAATAAAAATAAAAAAGAGGTTACATAATTCCCTAATGACATTGATTGCATACCTTGATCTATGAGACTATGCAATCCTATGTTATAGTCAACTGCACAAATTTTTGATAGAGTAAAGTGCACAACCCTTTGTGACAAGAAACTACGCCATCAACAAATGGTAGCAAACTGCACACTTCTTTGTCACAATGAACTGTGCACTCCATTGAGATATCCAAGTGTGCAATCTCTTGACCCATTAGACCCACCAGAAAAAAAGTGAAACCCACATCACCATGGCTATCTAGGATATGGAAAGATTAAGCAAAACCACTATCAATCTAGGAAATTGTTGGGTCCCTATAATACTAGTGATTACCCCATTACTATTGTAGTTATACCCCTTATTTATATTTTTGTGCCCCTATTACCTCCATATTGTTATTTCTGTGCCCCATAGAATCCCTCTATTGTTATTTTTGTGGCTTTATATTATTATTGTTAGGTCGGCTGGATTATATTGTGACTCCTTAGACTCCTATATATAGAAAGGAGGTTTTGTCATTTGTATCATCCAAGAATTGTTCATTTATGTAATGTAAAGGAGGTTGCCCCCTCGAAGAGGCTGAATTCTAAGGCGTTGATCTATCTTTTCTATCTTTTCTTGAGCTAGTTTCATAACATTTGGTATCAGAGCTTTGGATTCTAGGGTTTCGCTGCTCCAAACAGGTCATCGTGGAATTTTCACTATAAATTTTTTTCTGTGACGTTTCAGAAGTCACAAAACAAACCCATTTGAGAAGAAATCACGTTGAAAGTTGGGTCTGAATTTCAGAGCTTTTCGTGCGATATTTGCGGAGATATGATCTGAGGAAGTTGGTCTTTTTGCAGATTCCTGAATTACATTCAAAACAGGTGACCTGGGGAAACTCGTCATAACTTTCTATCTTGGGATTCGATTGAAATTTCGTAAGAAGGTACAGAAAGAGGATGGTCCGTAGTTTAATGTATGCATGTTTCAGATCCAAAGGTTGAAACAGTGACTCGTGGCACGTCGTACAAGTTCGCTCTACTGAACTAGTCTAAAAGCAAGTCACTGTGGGAGATTTCACATAACTCTTCCTTGGAGAATCCAATTTGGGTCAGACTTGTGGCATTGGAAAGAGGACGCAGAAGGCTACTACATGTCGCAATTTCAGAACTGGATGATCGGAAATTACAGAGATACATCAGATTCAATATCAGGCTTCTATAAAGTGAAAAAAGGTGTGTAGTTTTTTTTTAAATTTTTGTGTAAGCTTGGTTTAACGGAATTCAAAGGGCATAGTAAAGAATTATTATCGGTAACTGATGCCCCGAGGAAAGAAAATGCAAACACCTAGTAAGGAACCTGAAAGCTCTAGCATGACTCATGAAGAAGAGGAAGAAATGCTACATGATATATCAAAATTACAAGAACAAGTGCAACAAATGTCACACTCAGAAAAGCTAACAGAAGCTAAGATAAATGGCGTGGAATCTAAGATAAATGGCGTGAAATCTAAGATAAAGGGCATGGAAGCTAAGATTGATGATTCAAAGACAGATTTGAAGAGAGACATGGCAGATTTGAAGATAGATTTGAAGACAGACATGGAAGAATTGAAGAAGTTGCTACATGAAAGGGTCACTAATGGTGAAAAGGTAGTAAAGGAAACTCATGATGAGAACAAAAGAAATGTTAATCATGATTCCATAGATGCTAATGTTGGATCGAAGAATCACCATATTCCAAAAATCGATATGAGGAAGTTTGATGGCAAGGATCCCGCCACATGGATATTACAGATGGAGCAATTCTTCGATCTCAATAATGTGCAAAACACACAAAAGGTACGTATGGAAACTGTATATTTGGAACCAAATCAGTTTGTATGGTATCAATGGCTTTGCTCTCGTAAACAATTTATCACTTGGGTAATTTTTACGGAAGAATTGATAGCACATTATGAAGATACAAAAAGCAACACTTTTTTTAGCCAATTGATAAGTCTTAAACAAAAGGGTTCAATAATGGAGCACATTGAGGAGTTCCAAAAATTAAACATAAGGGTAAAAGATATTCCAGAGGAGCATAGGATTGATGTGTTCATAGGGTCTTTAAAGGATAATATCCAACATGATGTTCACCTTTGGGAACCTGATTCATTAGAGAAGGCATTCAAGTTAGCAAGAAAAATGGAAAGAAAAATTATGGCAACCAAGAAGCATACCACTCACAACTATAAAGATGGAAGTGTTGTTGCCCCTAGTCTTCCACAACCTATCAGGTTGACACCACAACAATTGGAAGAAAAAATAGCAAAAGGGCTTTGTTACAGTTGTGATATCAAATATACTAAAGGTCATAAGTGTGCTAAGAAGAAATTATTCTACATAGATTTTGAAGAGGAAGAAGAAAAGGAGCAAGAAAGGTCAAAAGAAGAAGATATACTCCAGGAACAAAGCCTAGATGAAGAACAAATAAATCCAACCATATCTTGTAATGCATTGGCGGGAATTACCACTCCTCAAACCATCAAGATAGAAGGACAAATCAAGAAGAAAAAGGTAATAGTGTTGATTGATTCAGGAAGCACCCACAATTTTATTCATTGTAGGGTAGCAAAAGAATTGAATTGCTTCCTATATCCAGCACCAGAGTGTCAAGTGATGATTGCAAATGGAGGAACAATAAATTGCTCTGGAAAGTGCCATAATATCAAGCTATCCATGGGAGAATATGTATTGACTAGCCCAATGATTTCCATTCCAATGGGAGGTGCTGATGTTGTACTAGGAGTCTAATGGCTACAATCCTTGGGTACAATAGCTTTTAATTTTCAAGAACTTTTCATCAAATTTTCTACGGAAGGAAAGGAAGTTGAATTAAGGGGTATTGCAGGGAAACCAGGAAAGATAATCAGCTCTAATGGCATGACAAAGCTTCTAAAAAAGGAGCAAAGAGTTGTAATTGAAAAATTATGTCCGCTATATGTTTCCACATTGGAATCATCTATTTCTCCAGATCTCCAAAAAGTCCTGGACAATCATTCCAAGGTATTTGAGACTCCCAAAGGTCTCCCACCTATGCGTGATCATGATCATGCTATTCATCTGATTCCAGGAAGTGTTCCTCCAAACATCAGGCAGTACATATATCCCTATGTCCAAAAAAGTGAAATTGAATGTATGGTTGCAGAAATGCTAGAGGCTGGTATAATTCAACCGAGTCAAAGTTCTTTCTCAGCTCCAGTAGTATTGGTGCACAAGAAGGATGGATCATGGTGCATGTGTCAGGATTATAGGGAGCTCAACAAGCTCACTATTAAAGATAAGTTTCCCATTCCTGTTATTGATGAATTACTGGATGAATTGCATGGATCAATTTACTTCACCAAGTTGGATCTTCGTTCGAGATATCATCAAATCAGAATGAAGATTAAAGACATTCCGAAAATGGCATTTAGAACTCATGAGGGTCATTATGAATTTTTGGTCATGCCTTTTGGCCTTACCAATGCACCTTCAACATTTCAAGGTTTGATGAATTCAATTTTCAAACCATTCCTTAGAAAATTTGTGTTAGTACTTTTTGATGATATACTAATCTACAGCAAGTCTTGGAAGGATCATGTTGAACATGTTGACAGGGTGCTACAACTATTGGAGGAGAAACAATTATATGCAAAAAGATCCAAATGTTTCTTTGGAGTCCAGGAGGTGGAATATTTGGGTCATATTATATCTCATGAAGGAGTTAAGGTAGACCCTAGCAAAATTAAAGCCATTAAGGAATGGAAAATCCCCACATCCATAAAGCACAGACTTACCAAGTATGCACACTTTTGTGCATTATCACATCCATTTAAAGCTAGTACAGTCTCTACTGCATTTATGGAAACAGTTCAAAAGCTACATGGAAACCCAAAGATTATTGTAAGTGACAGAGATCCCATTTTCACTAGAAATTTTTAGACAAAATTATTTTCTTGTCTTGGTACTCAGTTAGCTCATAGCTCATCTTATCATCCTCAACCTGATCGACAACCTGAGATAGTAAACAAATGTTTGGAAGGATATCTTCGTTGCTTTGTATCTGATAAACAAACACAATGGGTCAAATGGTTACCTCTGGCTGAATGGTGGTATAACACTTCCTTCCATACAGCAAAAAAAATGACCCCATTTAGGGCACTTTATGGGTATCAACCACCATCCATCACATCATATTTAAGAGAAAATTCTAAGGTTCAAGCAGTGGAACATCACATTGAACATCAACAACAAGTCCTCCAACTCTTAAAGGATAACCTCGTGTTGGCACAAAATAGAATGAAACAATAGGCAGATCAACATCGCAGTGAAAGAAGTTTTGATGTAGGTGATTGGGTATTCCTACGGCTACAACCATATAAGCAAATGTCCCTAAAGCAAGCTAAGAAGGATAATAAATTATCACCAAATTATTATGGTCCGTACAAGGTGTTGCAAAAGATTGGTACTATGGCATACAAATTGGAGCTTCCTGCAGCTTCTCGATTGCACCTAGTTTTACATGTTTCATGTTTAAAGAAGGTTATAGGTGACAAGCTCCCAATTCAAACAATATTGCCAGAACTTGACGAGGAAGGAAAAATTATATTGTAACCAGAAGCAGTCACAGAAACAAGAACTCGACAGCTACAAAATCGATCAATTTCAGAGTATCTTATCAAGTGGAAGAACTTATCCGCTGAAGATTCCACATGGGAGGATGAGAATTTTATGCAGAAGTATCCAGAACTACTCAAGCATTGAGGACAACACTTTTTGAAGAAGAGGGGCATGTTGGGTCCCTATAATACTAGTGATTACCCCATTACTATTGTAGTTATACCCCTTATTTATATTGTTGTGCTCCTATTACCCCCATATTGTTATTTCTGTGCCCCATAGAATCCCTATATTGTTATTTTTGTGGCTTTATATTATTATTGTTAGGTCAGCTGGATTATATTGTGACTCCTTAGACTCCTATATATAGAAAGGAGGTTTTGTCATTTGTATCATCCAAGAATTGTTCATTTATGTAATGTAAAGGAGCCTGCCCCCTCGAAGAGGCTGAATTCTAAGGTGTTGATCTATCTTTTCTATCTTTTCTTGAGCTAGTTTCATAACAGAAATCCTCCATGTCAATGATTGATCATGACCAAATAACCACATGCATATGCCATGCATGCCAAAATTAGTAATGAAATCATACATGCAACTCAGTATATGCAAGCAAAACATGTTGTAGTTGCTGGTCTCAATGTCCTCCAAGAGTTCTCCAAAAAAACTATAAGTATCTAAGAGTATTAGAGAGAGAGAGAGAGAATGAGAGCTCCAAAACCGAACTAATCAAAATCCATAACCTGATTCTCATAAGACTTTTTATTAATGAGGCCTCTATTTTCGTCAAATTTTTATTATTTTCCTTCATTTTCCTCCTCACATGCAACCAATTACATGCCACCTCCCTTTTATCCTATTTTCCACTATGTCCATAAATAAAATGGCAATTAATGCCACTTTGCCTTCCCAAAGGCATTGCCTTTGCCACTTTCCATAGCCATTAATAAACTGATTGAACACCCACTAGGATGTTTTTCCCAACATTCAACTTGGAATACATGTCTCATGACCAAGGTCTTATTTTACGTTTATTAAATTTTAAATGGATTTTTACTAGGGCTGTTATAATATTATTTTGGTAATTTTTGTTTTGATCAAAGGTTGTCAATTTGACAGATGAATTGGATCCAATAGAACACTATTGAACATAATGATACATTAAACTCATATTCTTTCCTTAGAATATCCACTATTGGATGAGAAGTTGATTTGAGAATCATTTTATAGTTGATTTGTGTGTGTATCTTTGAGATTTTTCATGCATATACACTACATGGTTCCTCACAAATACATTAACTTGGATTAGCAATAAACGTACCAAATTACTATAGTATAACTTTGCTGGAATTTTTTTTATCTATCACAATGTCCTAGCATACCACTGTCTCCACCTTCTTTGGCTTACCTCACATGCACTTTCGCCATTTTCTTCACTTTCCTTCACCACTTCTAGGATAAGCCTAAAAGGAAACCACTTCCTTGGACGACATCACATATGACTGGAGCTTCATGGGATATAGAAGAAGATTCATTTACCGAAGAGGTAGTTAGGGAGAAACTACCATGAGTGGAATTAGAAATAAAACATGGATTAATTGCAACATATCCGATCGAGACATTTATAACTATGTTCGCATTAGGACCATTAAATGCATTTCTTTCTTTAGTAGAGCCAAAATTCCTAGGGTCCATAATGGAAATTTCTAACATAGAACTCCTCCTGCACCTGAAAAGCCCAACCTTTATGAGGACAGTGTCATAATCAATGAGCTAGAAATTTGAATCCTTCATCACCATATGCTACAATTTTTAGGACAAGAAAACACATTCAAAAAAAGAATGACACATCGTCTCTATGTTTCACTAACCACCTAGTCGCCTGAGAACTACCCCTGAGAAAAGCCTTCTTAAAAAGAATCAATCTTAAACAATAGAGGAAAAACCAAAATTAGGCTCTTATGGTCCTTTAATCATGTTATATATATTAATGCATGATTAATTACATTTATAAAAATAAATTTTATTAATATAATATTTATTACTGTGTTGAGTGGTACTCTACAAGTTATAATAGCAGCAATGTTGTTAAACCAACATAGATCCATCTTAAGTACCAATCTAACATGAGTCGAGAGGGATCAATTTTCTTCATATGCAAACTTCTCTAGAATGAAAAATACAATGTGTAATTTTTCAATGTTTAAATTTTATTTTTGTATAGGACCAAATAAGCATCTAACAAAAAAAACTGATTTTTTCATGATATATATATATATATATAAAAATATATACAATGTATGCATAATTGGCATTAAAATATTTTTCATAACTTATACAAAGTGACATTTTATTAGCGCAAGTTAGTTAACATATATCTATTAAATCTCCTATTGAAATATTATTGAAAAGTATAACATTTAAACATCTTATTCACATTATATATGATAATGAAAAAACGAGTAATGTGGTCTATAATAATAATAGTGATAATGAAATATGCTCAAATAATATATATGTATATATATGTATGTGTATATATATATATATATATATATATATATATATATATACACACACACATATATATACATATATATTATTTGAGCATATTTCATTATCAATATTGTTATTATAGACCTATTACATATATATATATAATGTGTACATAATTGACATTAAAATATTTCACATAACATATACAAAGAAACATTTTATCAGCAGAAATTAGTTAACATAGACCTATTAAATCTCCTATTAAAATATTTTTGAAAAGTATAACGTTTAAAAATATTACTCACATTTTTTTTATCATTTTTTTTTATTATTATTACTATAGACCAAATTATTTTTCTATTTAGAGCACATGTCAATTCTATGGACAAACGAACAAACTTACACATCCCCTCATACTGGACTGTAGAATGAGCCTCTCAGCGCAATAACATGAAATAGTGTAAATTTAAGTTTTAAATAATAAAGTTCACTAAAAATTAAAAAATAAAAGTGAAATTAAAAAACTAAACATCTTAGCTTTAAATTTTTACTATTAGAATTGAAAAAAAGTTTATTATTACTATATGTCACTAATAACACAAACAATATTTAGTTTAAAGAAAATATAAGCCTACTTTAAAATGAAAAAAAAATATTGGATTTAACGCAAATATAAATTTAAAGGCAATATCTTAAGTGGTAGCTAGTAGGTTTAATTCCCCATCCACCCATTCTATTCTTGAAAAGAAGTTTAAAACCATGGTAAGCCCAAAGGGGAAGTAATATTTATAAATCAAGCATATAACAACCATATAAACAAGTATATTTACCCATAAAATACCAAGGAGAAAGAGCCCTTATTCATGATTGCATAGATCGACCAGGTATGAGACTTCCACGAACCACCCGACCATAGATTGGGCTGAACCAAATCCCTATTTTAGCAAATCACCCCCGTGTCATATTCCAGGCATGAATGTGGGATCTCATAAAACAAATCAATCAAAACCAAACTAGAGCTTCCATAGGCCAAACCACATAAATCCTCAACTAGTGAGACCACCTCACAATCATACATCACTCACCATCAATAGATTTGCCTCTACCCATGTTTTCAAAGGCTCCAAAGCATTTGTCCTAGCTAGGCTTCCATGACTAGTAACTCAACCCACAACTGTCGCCAAGCTTCTAGAGCATTTTTCTAAACAGGGCTTCGAGGACTTGTAACTGAACCCACCAACGGCTTCCAAAGAATTATTCTAACTAAGGCTTCTAGGACTAGTAACTCAACCCAAGTTGTTACAGGGCTTCGAGAGTGTTTGTCTAGCAAAGGCTTCCAGGAACTAATAACTCAACCCATAGCCAACAACAAATTAAAACCAACCAGAAAACAAAAGTGAAACCCACGACACCATGGCTATCTAGGATATGGAAAGGATAGAAAAAACCATTGTCAATCTAGGCAATCCTTCATGTCAATGACGGATCATGACCAAATAACCAGACGCATATGCCATGCATGCCAAAACTAGTAAGGAAATCATATATGCAACTCAGTTTCTACAAGAAAAACCTATTGTAGCTTTTGATCTCGATGTCCTCTTATGATTTCTTGCCTATCGTTTTCCTTCGTACTCCAATTCCAAAGTATGCCACAATCCCCCAAGATTTCTCCAAGAAAAACTCTAAGCGTCTAAGAGTACGAGAAAGAGAGAGAGAAAATGAGAGCTTCAATACCGAACTGATCAAAATCCATGAACTGATCCTCATAAGCCTTTTTATTAATGAGGCCTCTATTTTAGTCAAGTTTTTATTATTTTCCTTCATTTTCCTCCTCACATGCAACCAATAACCTATCACCTCCATTTTCTGCTATTTTCCATTATTTTAATAAATAAAATTCCAATTAATGTCACTTTGTCTTTGCAAAGGCATTTCCTTTGCCAATTTCCATAGCCATTAATAAAATGAATGAACACCCACTAGGATGTCCTGCCCACATTCAACTTGGAATACATGTCCCATTACCGAGGTCTTATTTTGGTGATTTTTTTTTGATCAAAGGTTTTCAATTTGACAGATGAATTACATCCAATAGAACAATATTGAACATAATGATACATTCAACTCATATTTTCTCCTAAGAATATCCACTGTTGGATGAGAAGTTGATTTGAGAATTATTTTTTAGTTAATTTGTGTGTGTATCTTTGAGATTTTTCATGCGTATATAGTACATGGTGCCTCACAAATACACTAACTTGGATTAACAATAAACGTACCAAATTACTATTGTATAATTTTGCTGGAATTTTTTCCATCTATCACAATGTCTTGGCATACCACTGACTCCACCTTGTTTGGCTTACCTCACATGTACTTTCGCCATTTTTTTCACTTTCCTTCACTTCTTCTAGGATGAGCCTCAAAGGAAACCACTTCCTTTGATGACATCACATATGAGACTGGAGATTCTTGGAATATAGGAGAGGAATTGTTTGCCGAAGACATAGATAGGGAGAAACCATTAGGAGTGGAATTATAAATAAAATTTGCATTAGTCGCAACATCTCCGATTGAGAAATTTATAACTATGTTCACATTATGAGCATTAAATCCATTGCTTTCCTCAGTAGAGCCAAAATCCTAAGGTCCATAATGGAAATTTCTAACATAGCACTCCTTTTGCACCCGAAAAGACCAACCTTTACGAGGACGGTGTCATAATCAATGAGCTCGAAATTTGAATCCTTCATCACCACATGCTACTATTTTTAGGGCAAGAAAAGGCATCGATAAAATAAATGGCACACCGTCTCTAAGTTTCACCAACCACCTACTTACCTGAGAACTACCCATGAAAAAACCCTTCTTAAAAAGAAGCGAGCTTAAACCATAGAGGAAAAACCAAGATTATGCTCTTATGGTCCTTTAATCATGTTATATATATTAATGCATGATTAATTACATCTAAAAAAATAAATTGTATTAATATAATATTTATTACTTTTTGGAGTGGTACTTTACAACTTATGATAGCGGAAATCTTGTTAAATGAGTATAGATCCATCTTAAGTACGGATCTAACATGAGCGGAGAGGGATCAAATTTCTTCACATGTAAACTTCTTTAGAGTGAAAAATACAATGTGTAGTTTTTCGTTGTTTAAATTGTCTTTTTGAATAGGACCAAATAAACATTTTAACAAAAACAAATATTAATTTTTCATAATATATCTATATATATATATATATATATATATATATATATATATATATATATATATATATATATATATATATATATATATATATATATATATATATTAAATGATATACAATGCATACATAATTGGCATTAAAATATTTTACTTAATGTATACAAAGAAACATTTTATGAGAGCAAATTAGTTAACATATATCTATTAAATCTCCTATTGAAATATAATTGAAAAGTATAATGTTTATATACATAATTGACATTAAAATATTTGACATAAAGTATACAAAGATACATCTGATGAGCAAAAAATAATTAACATAGCTCTATTAAATCTCCTATTGATATATTTCTGAAAAGTGTAATGTTTAAAAATCATGCTCACATTTTTTAGCATATTTATAATTATTGTTATTATCTACCACAATATATTTCTATTTAGAGGAGTTGTCAATTCCATAGACAGACGAACAATCTTACACATCCCCTCATACTAGGCCCTAGAATGAGCCTCTTAGCTCAATAACTTGAAATAGTATAAATTTAAGTTTTGAATAATAAAATGCATTAAAAAATAAAAATAAAAATTCAAGTGAAATTAAAAAAAAAACATGTTAGCTTTAAATTTTTACTATTAGAATTGAAAAAAATTATATTATTATATGTCACTAATAACACTAAAAATATTTACTTTAAAGAAAATATAAGTCTACTTTAAAATGAAAAAAATAAATTTGGATTTAAAGAAAATATAAATTTAAAGGCAATATATTAAGTTATATAACTTCATTAAAAGCTATAATGAATGGACAATTTTTTGCTGGAATTAGGATCATATAAATGGTGAAGTATAATTAATGGAAATGACTTTAAAAGAACATCTTTAAAAAAACAAAGTAGCTTTTAAAAAATGGACAATTTTTTGCTTTGATTAAGATGATCTAAATGGCTAATTATAATTAATTGAAACAAATTTAAAAGAGTTACCAAATGGATAAATTTTGGCTGAGATTAAAATTATATAAATGGCCCATTGTAATTAATAGAAACAAACTTTTAAAAACAAAATACTTCAGAGAAAAAATAAAGAATAATTAATTTTGAAGAAATAGTAGTTATGCATTTACATTATTTTTTGAAATTTATATTAAAATATGCTAAAAAAATATTATTTTAAGAAATTTATACAAATTTTAATATTTTACATATAAAATAAACTATAATTTAATAAAATTAATACATTATAGTTTTTATAAAAATATAATATAAAATTTAAAAATCTGTTTATGCAAAAAAAAAACTTAAGATATATATTTTTAAACTACTCTTATTCTTTGTTATATAACTATAAAAATTTTGCTTTAATTTATTTTATATTAATAGATTTTTTATAAATTATTGATAAAAAGTTGAAAACCTTATTTTATCATATTTTATGAACCTATATTTTTATATAGATATTTATTATGTGAGCTAATACTCTTATTTATATATATTTTTAAGTAATTCTATATGGAAATCCATTCTTAAAAATAAATATGATTTCTTCATAGGTAGAAAAAATGATACCATTTATACAACATCTATCAAAAAATTCATAAACACTAAATTTATATTTTTAAAATGATATGGAAAAACATCTACAAAATAAAATAACTTAACCTAAATCGAAGCATAATTATTAATTACACCTCAATAACCCTGACGGCTGAGCAATAAATCGCCTTTTGTTGAGCAAGCAATAAATTCCCCTCAAACCCACCCATTTAAGGTAATTTAAAAAAGCTCATTTATATATGCATGAAACATCTCTTCATACACAAAAGAATTATCTTTCCTTTGCTAAAGCAAGAGTCGTACCTTCTATTTCATTAAATTCGAAAACAAATTACATAAATACAACATTCCTAAAGCAACTATGGGCCAAAGAAAAAAAACTATCCTCTTGAAACCGAGGGCACCGAGCTAAAGACTTAAATATCGAGCCAAGGTCCTACAAACAAAACTACCATACCCTCGCAAAAGAGACAAATCTAAGACCGTTTGATCTCAAATCGAGTTGGAAACAAGCAAACACTTTAAAATTAGAATAGGACCCAATGAGGAAATACGGACCAATCTAAAAGGATTACGGATCAGAATGGGGGGATAAACCTCGAGCATGTAGATCGCGCAAAATCCATTGATACCCATCTTGAAGCGAAACAAGCACAAAACATATTCCTGACCCAGACCTGCATACATTTTCTTAACCATCAAATATCCTCAACAGATCCAACGGCAGAGGTTGATATCGCAATACCTAGAAGCACAACGATTAACCATTCAATAAAAAAGCTAGACCCACCAACATGCTCGCTTATTCCTGACCATAGATCCGTCTTGCTTGATCCGATGGCTGAGGATCATATCGCACGAGCCAAAAGCACCAAGAATTAGCACGCGATGAGGGCGGTATTCCTTCGCCCCCTTGGCCACAAGTTGCTTGGTGAGTGGAATCACTTCCAACTCTGAAATACTGCTTCCAACTTGAAGTGAATACGATAAACCATAAACCACCCTAGGAGCGGTATTACGTCCACAAAAAGAAAAACGACGATTTTAAGTCTACCGAGAAAGCCAGGACTTCGGCCTTTATCGAAAATAGATCCGTGAGTGTCTCTTCGATTAGATTCCCTTCTCTTGACTTTGTCACCTTAGCTTTGATTCCATGTTCAGAAATCTAGGGCATCAAGTATTGGGTGTTTTCTCTTCAATTAGTAACTGCTTGTGAATGTTTTTTACTTCTCTAGATTAGGATATTATTTTATTATTGTTCTTCTTCATCAAACAACTACCAATGCATGAACATAAATATACAAGAGACACAGAATGTAGGCTAGGAGCCAGGGCCAGAACCTTTCACACTTTGAGAGGAAAACCTGCACAAATTCTTCTTATATAAATTCCAATTGACAAATAACAATACCAAGACCCTTGACCTATTAACCACTCCAAGACCAAGACACTAGTTCTCTTGACTATCTTTTTCTCCTTTCTTATTCTTGAATCCTCCTCCGCTTTGATATTCTTAACATTGAGACATAGTTACAATGATATCATTAAAATGAACTGACATCATTTCCTGTATGAGCATACTAATATAAACTATGATAGGAACAAGTTGTAGACACACTTGATATGGCACTGAAACACATCACTGTAATTTCACTAAAACGCGATCACTGTAGCATCATTGCAGCGAACATAACACTGAATCTGTGAGCCTGAGATAACATTGAATCACTGTGTTGTATCACTGAACTATCTCCACTGCAATCCTTATTCTATATGCCAATAATGTCACGAAGTTATCTCTAATAGCACTGAAACTTAGATCACGAAATATTATCGCAGTCTTCTTTGAAATTTGAGATTGTAGACTATGTCATAGCTTCGAAACGTTTGTTCTCTAATATGTAAATGTGTCACTGTAATCTCATATTTGAATTACAAAGGTATTTGAACTTGTCTCTGTACTTTGTCACCCAAATTTCAGAGAGATCTGAACTTGTCTCTGTACTTTGTCACCTGCATTTCAGAGAGATCTAAACTTGTTGACTGTGTAAAATGTGAAGACTGTATACACATATATATAGTAGTTTTCATATATAAATAAGATAACATGTGTATTTTAATGGTTGTGTCTCCATTAGTTGAAGCCGACATGAGTTCTTCACTTCATCTAGGGGCTAACATGAAGAGGAGTGAGTTGGGATTATACTGGAGGGCTTATTAACAATTCTATAGACTCATATACATTTCTAATATGTCCAAGAAAGGCTATTCAAAAATGGAATTAACTCTTTTTTACTTTTATGACAAATCCTAAAGGATATCAATGGGATCCATCTGAAAGTAAAATTTCTTGCTCATGAAACCCATGAAGCAAGCATTATAATAACAATTTTTATTTTTCATCTTTACAAAAATCACAATTACATGTCATAATGAAGACCGAACCTAGTTACAATTTCCAAAAATATTTGATGCTTATAAGTGTAGGCTTGGTCAAAATAGGAACATAAGGGGCTTAGGCCTTATTTGAATCATTAATGATTAAGTTTTGTAAAGTAGTTCTCAAAGAAATACACATGACCTCTATAGGGGATATTAGGCCTCTACGGGGGATCTTTATTGTCATTCATATGTTTTACATAATAAGATTGGGTCTTAGGCTTATACAATGGAAAAGGGATGAAAACAATGGCCTCAAACCCAAAATGAAGCTTATTTGTCTTACACTAAATGAAAAAGATCATAGAGAACAATAGTTGTTGTACTTGTTAGTTGGTCATATTTTTATACTTGGAATATGGTAGTGGTTTGTATTAATCATTTTTAATTTTCTCGATTATTATCTAGTCATATATTTTAGTCTTGGAAAAAATTAGTCATTTAAGTTAGTCGCTTCTAGTTGAGTCACTTATCATCTAGTTTTATATTTTATTCCTAGATTAAATTAGTCATTAAATTTAGTCGTTTTCAGTTGCATCGCTTAAAATTGATCAAATTTAGTAGTAATTCACTCGAAGTAATCAAAGTGACTAAATTTTTTAGTCACATAGTCACTAATCTCCCATGTTGTACTAGTGTTATTCGCAAAGTGAGGCTTGATTATTTTTTACACTAGGCTTATCAATGATGTAACTTGAGATGCAAAAGTATTATCATTTTTAAGTTGCCAGAAAAATATTTTCATACTTATAGACCATATATTAAAAAATCAAATATTGACTTAATGTCTTCAATAATGAAAATGATATATTTAAAACTAGAAACAAAGATAGATTTTTTGTTTCACATGGAAAGGGTGTCATAATGGTAATGGGATAATTTTGTATGGGACCCCATTGGAGGAAGTTCAATTTCCAATCACCATCTTATGAAGTATTATGTAAAGCATGAGATTGAAAGTCCAATTCCTTCATGGATCAAACCAAACTAAAAAAATAAATTATTTAAAAGGAATGTGAAAAGTTTGTATCTCTTTTGATCCCTCCTATTGCATCATAAATCTAGAAGTGATGCGGATATTTGATGGTTATAAATATTCCATGTGTCAATTGCATTTTAAGCACAAAAATATTTACATGTCTCCCTCATATTGTGCAACATACTATTAAAATGTGTTCACCGTGATTGTATAGTTCTTAGAGGTGGGATAAGCTATCGAATATACTAAGTTAGGTGCTCTAATGATTTACATTAACAAAATTAAAAATATAGTAATAAGAACAAAAAAGAAAATCAATGTTGGCCATAAATATGATACTTTAAAGACTATTTTTTCTTTTTTGAATGAGCAGAGTGTCTCCTCAAAATGTAGGATATGAACAATTATGAGAATATGTATCTATGTATGTATGTCAAGGAAATGTCTAGGGGGATCACTTCGCATTGGCTTATTAGTAGAGCTTAACCCGAAGAGTGTAGATGTGAATTGACCTCATCATCTCCCATTAGCAAAGTGCTTTTAGCAATAGGTACTAGACCAATTGAGCTAACCTTAGAGGATATATATATATATATATATATATATATATCTATATATAATTTTAAAAAAGAATTATAACATATGCATATATTATACTATCAATTTGAAGGGATGCTTATGATGTGAATCATGAATATTTCAATGAGAACTATGTATACAATATATAAAACAAGAGAAAATAAAAGAAAAAAATTATATATAGAACATCAAATTAGTGTGTTTCTCAACAATTGCAGTTCTCTGGGGTGCTTGGGTAGAATGTGTTTTACTCTCTCAACTGGGTTCACTTCCCTACAAGCATATTATTTTAATGTCTACATGCATAATAATATTGTTGTATTGACCTTCATTTTCATCTTAATCAATTTTTATTTATGTTGTAATGGCTACATACCTATGAATATTGTTGTATTCACCCTCACTATCATGTTAAATTTTTTAAAAATATTGTTGTAGTCGCTAAATACCTATGAATATTGTTGAATTCACCCTCTCTATCACCTTAATCATTTTTTTAGTTGCAATTTTTTTTTTAAGTTTTTCACACAAAAAAGGGTTTGTATCTTGAATAACTTGATCCTACTACACACTTGGTAGACAGGTTTAACATGCACATAAATAGGTAAAATATAATAAACATATACAATAAAGACAATACAATTGATTCTATATGGTTAAAACTGTCTTTCTTATTATTATTCTTACGCATAAACATAAATGGAGCCTCTTATAAATAAATTTCTAATTCATAAAATTATTGTTGAAAATAATTTGATCAATAAAGTATTGTTATTACAAAGTTCAAGTTTATTTCACTATTTAATATTAAATATAATTTTTCAGATTTTTAGTATTTTTTTTACTTTTAAAATTGAAAATTGGTAAGAAATTATATTTCTTTTTTAAAAAGATATTGAATATCAATGTAGAAGTGAATGGTATGTTATTGATATACAATATTTATAATTATACTTGAACTCCAGTAGAGTTTTGATATTGAAATGCAAAGATATAAATTTAAGAGAGATTTAGATAATTTATAGGTAACACGGGGAAGTTAATTTTATACGATTAAAAATATTGTTTTTATTATGATTTTTGTGCATAAAAAACAACTCTACATTCTTATAAATAAATTTTTAGCTTATAAAATTATTGATAATTTTTTTTTTTGTAAGGTTAGGCATTCTTCATTCCAGATGACAAAAAAAATTTACAATGTACTAAAGTTCAGGTGGCGGGTCTGCCCACAGGAAACCAGTCCGCCACCTTTCAGCCTTGAAACCTGACCAAAATTTGAAAATGTTTTGCTCCTTTTTTCTGTCATAACCATGTTTTTGTCTATTACTAACTAAGCTAACGATAGGAGCATGACTTAACAACCAGACATGGTTCTGTTTTATCAACATTCAAAACAAAAGAAAAGACTCAGTTCAGCTAATCCTCGTCCGACGAGTTGACCGGGGTAGGCGTTGAGGCGATGGTACCAGGCTTCAGTGGCTTCTACTCCATGGCCCATTTTAGGTCCAGCAACATTTGTTCCATGTTTTTCAGCACCAGATGGTTTCTTGCGGCCTGGACTTGGATGACCATGATCTCTTTTAGGAGAGTATTTTTGATATTATCTGCTTCTTTCACCAGCTGGCTTTTGAGATGCTCCTCTGCCTGCTTGCGTTCTTCGTCCTCCTCTTCACGGATGGCCTGATTCACCTCCATAGCCTGGCCAACCACATGTTTCATGATCCAGTAATGCTGAAGCGTTTTATTAAACAAGGAGTTTCTTCCTCTTGTGGTTCCTGGGTCCGGGATCAGATCCTCCCAGTCTTCGCGGGGGATTTCTTTGTTATCACTGATATTCCACAGCTCTCACTCGCACCCATTGATTTGGGTGCGGATCTCCAGAGGAATCCCAACCATGTACGCGTTTATCGTGTGCATGGTCTTTTCAGAGTCGGGCTTCTTGCCCCTTTTTCTCGGATGGCGATTGGTGCCTTCTTCCCGGTTCTTTGCAGAATTAGCCTTTCTCGGCGCCATCTTGCCATGGACCTGTGACTTTGAAATTGTATGAGATTTTCTACCTATCACAGTAGAAAACCACAAGTCAGTGCTATTGAGATGAAATTCTATCATAATCCACTCGCTGACCATCCTGGCTTCAGCATGGCTGGTAGTCTGCACCCTTAAAACAACACTCCCAGCAAAGTGGCTTAGGACCCTCCTCCCTCTATCATTATCCCAAGAAAATCCGCACCAGACAACATGGCAAAGCGCAGTAAACCAAGCCATCTGGTGAGGATAGCTTCCGTGTTGAGAGCCATGGAAGAAATCCAGGGAACAGATATGGCCAGGGCTGCAGTACCCAGCTTGGAGCGCGACAAGACCCAACAAAGCCCCCCTCACCTCCCATCTCTCCGAATAGGAACCCAAACTATCGCCATGCAAAGCCTCCCCTACTCTGGAGGTGTTAGGATATTCCGACACATAGGATATAGTTAAGTTCAACTTGGTCTAGTTTAGAGTTAGGTATAGAGTTAGGTAAAGTGTGTTTCTTTACCGTTGTACATATTGTAACTTACAATCCGACGGTCACGATATGTAGTGATCCGACGGTTCACTCTCACCTCGGTATTATCGACACTTGATCCGTGGCTTGACACCCGATTGGTCCATGAGTTCTATTTAAAGCGCATGGAGGGTCATTGTTCGGGTAATCCGTGCATGAGAGAAGCTTATGTAAATTTTCATTCTTTGATTAATAAATTGTCTGTACCCACGTTGGGACAGGCCGTGGACTGTTTCCCTCCTTGCACTCTGAGGGTTTTAACCACGTCAAAAATACTGGTGTATTGATTTGAGATCTGGTTGTGAGCGGTGTCCTCTTGGTATTCTTTCTGAGGAACTTACCCTGTAAATTCCTACATGGTATCAGAGCTATTTGAGGGCCGCGTCCGTTGGTGATCCAAATCTGAAGCCGGTAGAACTGCATGCGGCTGTCGTTTCCTAGATCTGCTGTTTCTGACTGCTTTCGGGCCGAGAGGACTGCTCTGTTGCGTTCGGAGCATCTGTTTCAGTGAGGAACCCCTTTCGTTTCACGCGAAAAGGTTTCCGGTAGCCCTAGCTGCGTCATTTTTCAGATCGGGAGGTATACAGTGTTTTTTTTTGCAGTTTACTGTCATTTTCTCTCTGCTTATTTCGGTTTCGGTTTATTTAGCCCTTTTTTTTCCGGATCTATACCTTTCATTTCTGCGTATGCTCTTTGCCCTGCGACTCTGTGCGATCTGGGCAAATCAGAAACAGAAAGAAAGGATTTTTCTCATGCATATGCTCTTTTCCCTGCACCTTAGTGTGATCTCGGAAAATCAGAAACATTGAGAAAAATATTTAGTTTTTCGGCTAAAAGCTAACTTTGAGATTTTTTTTTTAAATTTCTAGTTTTTTGGCTAAAGCTAACTTCGAGCCGTAAGGTTCGTTTTTCTTTGGATATTCGTGTTGGGTTTTGTGTTTTGTGTTTTGTAGGGGAAAAGAGTCTTCCCAAGGCAAGCACGCAAATCGAGGCCCCCCCCCCCCCTCTCTCTCTCTCTCTCTCTCTCTCTCTCAAATATTTTGTATAGATCAATTGGTTCAAAGACCTTTTAAGAGAGTAGAGGTCTTGGGTTCAAGTCTCCATTTTGTGGGGGCGGATTTTTTCATTCCCGCACATTCGCGCACTTTGCCGGCAACGTCAACAATTTTTTTTCAAAAAGCCATAACTTCTTCATCCGGAAGCCTTTTTCAGAGCCGTTTTTTTTAAAACCGCCTATTTTTTCGAGATCTATCCATTGGACCACTTACTTTCAGCATCTTCAGCTTCAGTTGTTTTTCAAAAAATGGAAAGTCCATGCCAAGTCATTCTTGACAGCACTAACTACTTCCAATGGGTAGCCTACATGGGAGATTTACTTAGAAGTAAAGGTCTCTTCAGAATAGCCACAGACCAAGAGAAGAAACCCAAAGATGAAGACAAGGCCGAAAAATGGGAAAATCGACAAGATCAAGCACGTGGTTTGATAGGAATGTCTGTTTCTCCTGATCTTAGATTCCACATTGCAGAAATTGAAACTCCTCATGAAGCATTAGAAAAACTTGCTAAAGTTTTTGGGATTAAAAATGAAATTAGAGCCCATCAACTTGAGAATGAGTTGCTTACTTTGGATCCTAATAATTTTTCTTGCATTGAAGATTTCTTGTCCAAATTCAAGACCCTTAGATATCTCTTGGAAGGTGTTAAAGTTAAGAAAGAAGATGGTAACCTTATTTATTCCATCCTTACTAAGTTGGGACCAGCCTACTCTGTATTTGTTTCCACTTTCCATTCTACCAGGGAAGCTTTCATTTGTCAAGGCAAAGACTACAAGCCCCCTTCCTTTGACTCCTTTTGTGATTCCTTAATAAGAGAACAAGAAAAACTCTTACACCTTGGTCTTCTTAATCTTGGAAACTCTTCCTCGAAAGCGTTAGCCGCCCAGCAGCAACCAAATTCAAAGAATCCTAAGAAGTCTTATCCTCAAAGGAATGGTCCTAAACCAACTCAGCCTCAAGATGAAAGATCATTTCAGCAATATGACAAGACCAATAAAAACAAATGGAAGAAGACTGACAGACATTGTAACTTTTGTAATCGAGATGGCCACTTAGAATCTAAATGCTTTAAGAAGATGGAAGCCTTGGAAGCCGCAATGAAGAAACATAACATCCATCTGGAGCCTACTTCAACTTCAACTTCTGGAACGGCATTTTCTGCATGTCATCGTCAATCATCTCAGTCTGGTTATGCATTAAATGTATCTTCTTCTTCTTCTCATTCTCATGAGTGGCTCATTGATTCTGGAGCCTCTTGTCACATGGCCAAAAACCAAGCCATGTTTTCTTCTTTAAATGATTGTAACACCAAAAATATATATGTTGGTGATGATAGATCTCTTAATGTTGTAGGGACTGGAACTGTTCATCTAGACAATGGTCAGTTCAATGATGTATTATGTGTTCCAAACTTATCCTGCAACCTTCTATCTGTCTATCAGATAACTCATTCAGGTGAAGGTAAAATTGTTGAATTTTCACCTCATGATGTTGTAATCAAGGATCTAAAAGATCCTAAACAGATTCTAGCTACTGGTCTTGCTGATGATTCCAAAAGGTTGTATAAGTTTCACAACTTTGGGTCATCCCATCTTCCCTCAGTATTTGTTGCTCATAATGATGAAGTGAGCAAACTTTGGCATGAGCGGTATGGTCACTTAAACTATCGCTCCCTTCAGCATCTATGTAAAGAAAACATGGTGACAGGTCTTCCTATGGTATCTTGCAAAGATGGTGTTTGTTCCAGATGTGTACTCGGAAAACATCATCGGGACAGTTTTGACAAACGTGCCTCTTGGCACGCCTCAGCCCCTTTACAGCTTGTGCACAGTGATTTATGTGGTCCTCTTCCTGTTGCTTCATTCTCTGGCTGCAAGTACTTCTTAACTTTCATTGATGATTTCTCCAGACGCACTTGGGTATACTTCTTAAAACTCAAGAGCGAAGTATTTACCACCTTTTTGGCCTTCAAAGCATTCGTTGAAAAACAATCTGGACATCAAATTCTTAAGCTAAGAACTGATAATGGTGGAGAATATGTTAAAAATGCATTCATCAACTTTTGCACCGAAAATGGAATTCAAATGCAACATACTGTTCCATACACTCCACAACAAAATGGTGTAGCTGAAAGGAAAAATCGCACCTTAAAGGAAATGGCTAATTGTATGCTGCAATCTAAAGGACTCAGTCTTAGTTTTTGGGCCGAAGCAATTAATTGTGCAAATTATATAATCAATCGCACTCCTACTAAGGTTCTAGAGAATATCACTCCAGAAGAAGCCTGGAGTTCCATTAAACCAGATGTAAGTCACTTTCGTGTGTTTGGAAGTGAAGCATGGGCCCATATTCCAGATGAAAAGCATAAAGCCTTAGAACCTAAGAGTGAGAAATGTACTTTTGTTGGATATTCTGAAGATGTAAAAGGTTATAGACTTATTCCATTTAAGTCCAAAAATGTTATCATTAGAAGAGATGTAAAATTTGATGAAAATAAATCGGCCTGCGAGCCTAGTCCGGCGGATGTGCCACCTCTTCCTATCTCTTCTATCTTTGAAAACATTTCTTCTTCTGATGATGAAAGCGAGGATGATAATCCTCCCCCACCTTCTCAGGATCCTCAACTTCCAAGATGGGTCCGTGCTACTCGGGATGCAGCAGGTGATCTTGCCGGTGATCCTACAGATCAGCGACGTACACGTTCTCAGTTTGAAAGAGCCTCTTCTTTACTGGCTCAAGCTTCAGTAAATCATGATCCTGACACTTTTGCAGAAGCTTCAGGCCATCCACATTGGGAAGCAGCTATGAATGAAGAATATCATTCATTGATGACAAATTATACATGGGATCTTGTTTCTCTACCAAAGGGACGCAAACTTGTTAGATGCAAATGGGTTTACAGAACCAAGTATGGACCAGATGGGAAAGTTGATAAACATAAGGCTCGTCTAGTTGCTAAGGGCTTTTCACAGGTTGAAGGCATTGACTACACTGAAACCTTCGCCCCTGTTGCCAAAATGAACTCTATCCGCCTTGTTCTTTCCCTTGCTGCCTCTTTAAAATGGGAAGTCCATCAAATGGATGTTAAATCTGTCTTCTTGCATGGGGACTTGCAGGAAGAAATCTATATGGAACAACCCATTGGCTTCATACAAACAGACTCCAGCCTTGTGTGTCGACTTAAGAAATCCCTTTATGGTCTCAAGCAAGCTCCTCGGGCTTGGTATGCCAAAATGGATAGCTTTCTTTTAGAATCTGGCTTTTCTAGGTGTCATTCTGACAATACTGTCTACACCAAGAAAGTGGGTGACTCTCTTATCATCCTTGTTCTTTATGTTGATGATCTTATCCTTACTGGCAGTGATCCCAACCTTATAAACCATGTGAAGTCTATCCTTAAAAAGAAATTTGAAATGACAGACTTAGGACACTTACACTATTTTCTCGGTCTTCAAGTCTTGCAATCCAAGGAAGGTATTTCCCTTTCCCAGTCCAAGTATGCTTGTGATATTCTTCGTCATTTTCACATGGAAGACTGTAAGCCAGCCCCTTCTCCCTTTCAGTCTGGAGTCAAACTTTCAGTCTCTTGTACTTCTCCTAAAGTTGATGCTACCTTATACCGTCAACTTGTAGGAAAACTCTTGTACTTAACCCATACTCGTCCTGATCTTTCCTTTGCTGTTGGCCTTGTTGCTCGTTTTATGCAAAACCCCCGTGAAAGTCATTGGAAAGCAGCCAAAAGAATACTTCGTTATGTTCGAGGTACATTACAGTTTGGGATTCATTACAGTGCCCAAGCAGCTCCTCTGTTAGTTGGTTTCACTGATTCTGATTGGGCTGGTGACCCTGATGATCGGAAGTCTACTGCCGGTTATGTCTTCACTCTTGGTTCAGGACCAATTACATGGGCCTGTAAGAAACAGGCTGCCATTTCTCTTTCGTCAGCAGAAGCAGAGTATCGTGGTGCCGTGTAAGCTAGTAAGGAAGCCTTGTGGCTTCGTCAGATCCTATCAGAGTTTGGCTTTGAGCAGCAGCATCCAACCACACTTTGGTGTGATAATCAAAGTGCCATTCAGCTATGCAAAGATCCAGTTCAGCATCAGCGCAGCAAACACATCGAACTACACATGCACTTCATCAGAAAGCTCATTCATGACCATGTTCTTGAAGTGCAATATTGTCCAACAGATGATCAGGTTGCAGACATCTTCACAAAGGCTCTCACAGAGGCGAAGTTCACTAAACTTCGATATATGCTTGGAGTTCAGGAAGTTGTCGCTAAGGGGGGATAGGCTCTAGTGCCTCCTTCCTTCTCCTATTGTGTCATATTTGTAAATCCTTCAATCCTATCCCAAGTTGTTCTTAAGGGGGGATGTTAGGATATTCCGACACATAGGATATAGTTAAGTTCAACTTGGTCTAGTTTAGAGTTAGGTATAGAGTTAGGTAAAGTGTGTTTCTTTACCGTTGTACATATTGTAACTTACAATCCGACGGTCACGATATGTAGTGATCCGACGGTTCACTCTCACCTCGGTATTATCGACACTTGATCCGTGGCTTGACACCCGATTGGTCCATGAGTTCTATTTAAAGCGCATGGAGGGTCATTGTTCGGGTAATCCGTGCATGAGAGAAGCTTATGTAAATTTTCATTCTTTGATTAATAAATTGTCTGTACCCACGTTGGGACAGGCCGTGGACTGTTTCCCTCCTTGCACTCTGAGGGTTTTAACCACGTCAAAAATACTGGTGTATTGATTTGAGATCTGGTTGTGAGCGGTGTCCTCTTGGTATTCTTTCTGAGGAACTTACCCTGTAAATTCCTACAGGAGGGAAAGAGGAGATACGACCCAGTGCCGGGAAGGCCACTATCAGTTCTACTACTGATATTCTGCTCAGTGGGGCGGAACATTTCTAGTCAAACAAGGATTTAACGTAATTGCTAGCTAACATAACGTCTAGAGGGCAGGGATGATAGAAAACATACCACCTTTTCTTTCCAGATCCGGGGAAGGGGTCTAGTCGCAAGATCGCACTGTCACCTTTCTGCCTTTTTTCATGGTTCTTACTAAACTGTATGACCATTCCCTCTGCCTTCTCAAGCATATGGTTGTTAACTACCCGCTGTCCTACCAACCGGGCCTCCACTTGGCCATTTAATTTTATAACTAACCGCCCAGTATCCCTATCTCGGGATGGGGTGTGACTTGACTGACCTGCTTTATGCGTCATTACTCCAATATTCTCCTGATTGCTCATGTTGTAACCTTTTTGTACTCCTTGTTTCACCTGTCGTCCTCCCTCTATCAATTATCCTGACTTCCCAAGCTAACTCCAGATCCTTCCTTGATGATGTTTCATGTCTCGCTTCTACTCCGTCCCCGCGACTTGTCCTACCTTGCCCCGTCATCTGCTCGATTCTATCATTCCTATAACTGTTGTCCTTTCCCACGGATGTGTTGTCCATTCCCATCTGTTGTGTCTTTCCCCACAGCTGCTGTGTGCCGCCTAATCCTGGCCATTCGCCTCGGACCTACCTTTACCACCCTTATTGAAATCAAGCAATTGTTGGAGGCAGTCTCTCTCCTCTGGGAGCAGTTGAGACAGACCTTCATTGTCGATCTCTTTGCCTCGATTCTGACTGCCCCGTTCGCGAGCCAGTCCACCGGTTTGTTTCTAGAATGTCTAATGTGAGACGGAATTAGGTAGTCTATTCTGGGCAGGAACTTCCTGATTTCTCCTACAAGCCATGTTGTTCTTCAGCTATTGCTAATTTTTTCTACTGGTTGTTGCTGTTGTAGTTTCCTGACCATGTCTACCACCAACTTCGAGTCTCCCTCAATTTGGAGTCTCTTGAAATTAGCCTGTAGAGCAATTTCCAGGCCTCGTTTCAAGGCATGCAGTTCAGCGTCGTTATTTGAGGCTTCCCCGCAGTCCATCGTGAAGGTTCGGAGGGTTTTTCCCCCAGCGTCTCTGAAGACTCCCCCAATGCCAACCTCTCCCGGGTTATGTTTTGCGGCGCCATTGAAGTTAAGCTTTATCAATCCCTGTAGGGGATGGCGATACTGGTTGTTTCAGCCACTTCCCTGATCTAGTCTTTTCCTTTGACACCCCCATTTAACATACTCTAGTTTACCTCAAGTATTTTCAGGATTGCCTCCTCCATTTGCGACGCCTGCTAGTCTTCGTCCTTCCATCTTTCCATTACAATTGTTTCACGTATGTTCTTGGTGGTTTGTTCCCATATGGCTGTTGGGGTTTTGGATTCTGCTTTGAAGATTTCCCCGTTCCATGCTTTCCAGATGTTCTAGAGTAGGAACCCGGTAGAAAGAAGCCATGCATAGTTGACCACCAGATTTTGGTAAGGTTTTCTCGGCTAGTTTGCTATGGTGTTTACAATGTTCCGATGATTTATGTGGTGGTGCTCAAACAATCTGAAGTGACTGTCCCACAGGGAATTGTTGACTGTGCAACGGTTCATCAAATGTTCCATAGTCTCCTCTTGGGAATTACAGAGTGCATAGCGGGATGGACCTTGGCACCCCTTCCTCTACATCTGGTCCCAAGTAAGCGCTCTGCTGTGGAGTAAAGTCCAAACAAAGAATGATACTTTCGACCAGTGGTTGATTTTCCGTAGATTCTTCCATTGTTTTGTTTCCGTCTATTGATTTTGATTGACTTCTTGGTAGTAGGCTTCTGCTATTGAGAAATTACCTTGAATTCGTTTACCCATCTGAGAATGTTGAACCCTGTTTTCCTTGCTACTTTACAAGATGCCATCTCTGTGTAGTACTCGTTCCATCTGTTAGTTTCTGGGGCCCCTTCCCAATCCTCTTTCTGTTTCCAATTGCGCCAATATCCTTCTTCGTCTGATTTCCAGAAATTGCCAATGGTTGTTGCCTCAGTCTGGGACGTGAAAGCGTGGATGTCGTGGAGGTTGTCCTTATGGATGAGTCTTTCGCGTTGCTACCATGATTCCTCCCAAAACCTGGCCTTGTCCCCTACTCGTATTTCCCAAAGCCTATGATTCCTTATCAGGTCTTTGTTGCCCCTCGCTATGTTCCAGATTGCTGAACCTCTAATCTACGTCTCACTTCTCAGTCTTCCTTCCGGTTCCCCTGCTGCATCATATTTTCTTTCCCATATCACCTTCCATAGGTCAGGGCCACCCTGAGTTCACCTCCACCAGTGCTTTTCACCCATGACTTGGTTGAGGACGAAGGGGCCTCGAAGCCCTAAAGTGCCATCTTTGGGGAGCCGACTTAGCCACTCCCATGAAATTAAGGCCCACTTTTTGGACTTGCTGGTGCCCTACCAGAGGAATTTCTTGAACATAGCGACCAGCTTTTGGCTTGTTGTATTTGGGATAGCTTGGCACGAGATCTGGTAGATTGGCATAGCCTGCAGAACACTTTTCAGAAGGATTAGCCGGCTTGGGGCATTCAGCGAGCAGATGATCCTGTTTTCCATCTTATTTCGGATTTTTTTGATTAGAAGTTCCCAGTTGCCGTCCTGTATTGATGCTCATGCAACATAATACCCAGGTATTTTGATGGGAAGGTTCTGATGTTGAAGCTCAGAGTGCACGCTAAGAATCTTTGGACAGCCTGCGGGGTGTTGAAAAAAAACACTTCGTATTTGTCCTTATTAATCTTCGTCCTAGAAGCTTTGCTGAATTCAGATAAAGTTCTGATGACTCCTTGGGCCTCTTTCAGCGTGGCTTGACCATATAGCATCACATCATCTACAAATTTCTGGTGTGAAACTGGGATATCATTCCCGCAGATTCGAATTTCCTTTAGCTGATCCCTGAAGACTTGAGCCTTAACCAACCGACCCAGACCTTCCGCAGCTAGGATGAAGAGGAAAGGAGACAGGGGGTCTCCCTGCCTGAGCCTGCAGGAGGGACTAAAGGCTTCGATGGGGGTGCCATTTAATAGAATTGACATCACGGGGGTGCCAACCATGGATAAGATCTATTTTATCCATTTTGGTCAGATCCATAGGCTTTAAGAATGCCTTCTAGATATCCCCAGCTAAGGCGGTCAAATGCCTTAGCGAAATCAAGTTTGATAAGCATGCCTAGGGTGCAGGAGATTTTCAAGGAGTGAATCACTTCCTGGGTCACTATGATGCCATCTGTGATCTGCCGCCCTTTGACAAAGCCTGTTTGCTCCGGGGCAATGAGATCCGGCAGGATCGACTTTAGCCTGTTTACCATGATTATTGCTAGAATTTTGTAAACAACATTACATAGGGAGATGGGCCTGAAACCCTGCGGTTCTTCCGAGCAGCCATTCTTTGGGATTAGAGCCAAGAAAGTGGCATTCAGGCCCTGGTGCATGCGCTTTGAACACCTGGATTCCTCCACTATGTCTAGCAGGTCATTCCCCATAAAACTCCAAGCTGCCTGGTAAAACTCAATGGTGAAGCCATCAAGACCCAAGGCTTTATTTTTCGGCATTTTGTTAACTACCTCTTCAAGTTTTTCCTTAGTGATTACCCTGAGCAGAGCCAGATTTTGATTTCTAGAAACTTCTTAGGGATATGTTGGCAAACCTTGTCTATGTCCTCAGATCTGTTGGCATTTGGTTCAGTGAGAATGCCTTTGAAGTGATCCACCAAGAGTTGTTCTATTTCTTTCTGTTGCGTCACTCTGTTTCCCTGACTGTCTTTCAAGGAGAAGATTATGTTGTGCTGGCGATGACTTAGCATTGCTTTATGGAAGAATTTGGAGGTTTTCCCCCTCCTAAGCCATTCGACCCGAGATTTCTGCTTCCACAGAATTTCCTCCTGCTTTCGCCTTTCTTCTATTTGAGTGATTACCCTGCCTTCCTCCTCAGCCAGCTCTTCATTTCGACCTTCCAAGATGATTTGCTACTGTATTCTTTCCAATCTGGACTGGAGTTTGCCTTGCTCCTACTGAATATTGTTGAATTATTCCCTGTTCCATTTCTTGATTTTGCTCTTGATTTCTTTGAGTCTGAGCTGAAAAGAATGCATTTTTGTGCGACCTTCCTTTCCACTCTTGCTATCCTGCCACCAACTCCTTACTTTGTCAAGGAAATCAGGAGCTCTAAGCCAGAAGGACTCGAACCAGAAGGGCCTCTTTTTAATAGGATTGTTCAAGGCTATTTCGAGCTTTATTGGCCAGTGGTCAGACCCTATTATGGGTAGGATAGAGGCTTCGTAGAAGATTTCTAGCCCAATTATGTGCTCTGAGATTAAAAATCTATCCAATCTTGATGCAATTTGTTTTGTCCCGCCTCTTCTGTTATTCCAGGTGAATTTCCCGTTTATAGTTGGGATATCAACCACCCTTAATTATGCTTGAACGTCTTTGAATCTTTCCATCTCCGGGTCTTCTCTGCTTATTCCACCTTTTTTCTCTTCTCTAGAAGTGATTAAGTTAAAGTCGCTTGCCAGGATCCATCTATGCTCTTGGTTCATATTTCTGAGCTTTGCCAACTGATTGAGAAAAAGGCCTCTATCAGCACGGGTATGGGGCCCGTAGACATCTGAGATCGCCACCCATTCACTTTGCCCTATGAGCTTGAATCTCCGTGTCAGGGTTCTTGGCATTCCTATCCACCAGTCGATTAAGACTTCTGTTGGATTCCAAATAATTGTTATCCCTCCTGCACTCCCTTTGGCATCTATAATTACATGTTCATATCTCGGTTTTATTTTATTGAGTATTTCCCCCATCTTCTGGCCTGAGATTTTAGTTTCTTGGATAAGCATAATTTGGGCTTTTTCCTTCTTCAGTCTTGCCGCTAGATGTCTCTATTTTCCTTTGTTGTTTAAGCCTCTAATATTCCAAGATGTCAAAATCATTGGTTAACTTGGGATAGGTTTTGGAATACCACTGATAGCGGGACCACTCTTCCTGTATTGACTGACATTTCGCCCATGAGTTGGATAGAGTCCTTAAGGTTTTTTCTTCCTCTTTTTTCCCCCCTTTACTTTGTCCTTGTTGTTCAGGTCTGCTTTCCTATTGGGTCTCTTGGGATTCTTCTGGTGAGGCTTTGCCTTTTCCAAGTTTTGCTTTATATTGCTGGAAGGTTTCTGCATACAGCCTCTTTTGTTCTTCCATAATGAACCTCTCATCCAGGTTCTTCCATTCGTTCAGAAGTTTCCTTAAGACTTCTTCCTCTTGACTTAGATCTTCCTTGTTGTTCTCTTGGTCTGTCTCCATTTGTTCGTCTTGTTCGTCTTGTTCCTTACCTTTCTCTGTTGGCTCGCTCGGGGCTTTCCTTTTTGAGTTGTTTCTTTCACTGCTTTCACTACTGTCCGACCCCTTATCCTCTTGATTTTCCATGGGTTGGTCTTCCTCTTCATCCTCTACCTGCAGAACTACAAAGCTGTTTGGTTTCTCTGGGGCTGATTGTTTTTCCTTCCTTCGCTTCTGGGGGATTTCCTTGTTTACTTTCCTTTTGTTTTTCGCTTCTTGGAATTCCTCCTGATCTATTGGCTATCTCTTTTTTTGCAGGGGACTTCTACTTTCTTCTTCCTCTCGTGTTATCGGGCATTCCTTTGCCAGATGTCAATGGACATGGCACCTAAATGGGATGTGTTCGTAGTCTATGTTCTGCTGCCAAACATCTTCATGATATTCAAGTTCTCTTATGTCTGGCATGTGGTTTTCTAGGTTCATATAAACACAGATCCTAGTGTACGAGGTGTATCTTCCTTTCTTCATGGTTTCTGCTATTTTCATGAAACTGCCTATTGAGTTTCCTATCCCCTCCAAGATTTTTGGATCCCAAAAGTCTGTGGGGATCCCGAATAAGCGAACCCAGACAGGTGCAGCTAGAAAGGGTTCTTTATCAGGGTTGTAACATTCTTCCCAGAAACACATGAACAAACCAGCATTGTAATAGAAATACAGGCCATTTTCAAATACCTTTTCCTTATCTTGCAAGTTAAAGAAGATTACTGTGAAGAAGCCTTTCGCTCCCAGCTTGAGCTCGATGTGGCCTTGGGGCTGCCATTTTTGCTGAATCCACTTGGTAAGATCTCTTTCCGATGGCCAGACTCCTACGAACTTGCAGATAAGAGCATGATCCCTCATATAGCTTCTGTAATTTTCCAGTTTATTCGCTGGAATCACGAATCTGGATCTCTCCACTACACATGGCAAGCACTTTCCTCTGTGGCATGTTTGCCAGGAAGTTCCTAGCACTAGCCCTGCGCTCTTCCGTTCCTCTGTCTCCTGGCTGCTCTACCCCTCTCCTGCCACTATATCTTGATAGGAGGGGATCTCTCCCCTCCTGACATCTTCTGTCATACCATTGTTGCTTGGGTCTCTGCCAATTTCTGCTGGTCCGGGTTGCTGACGGCCTTCTGGCCCTTCCTTCGCACTGCCCCAAGGGTTTCACCGCCTAACACACATCCCGAGTGATCTCCACATAACACACATGATATACGTATGATTTACAAATTTGGCACATGGAATTTTTAAGGAGAGCAGGAGAGCAGTTAGATGTATTGACATGTCCACACAAATCTGAGTGAAATAATAATATTATTAAAAAATAAGATTTCATTCTTGCGATTGAAAACACCGCAAGGTTTAAAATCAAAACTTAAACAAAAGCAGGTGTTTGTAAGATTATCTAATTGACTTCACTTGAATCAAATTCAAAGCTTAATCAAAATTTTGGGGTTTTTAATATTTGGTTTCTGTGATTGAAAATACAATAATTAAGGTTAGATTTTGTGGTTGTAAATGAAAATCAAAGCCTAATCTAAATCTTGGGGTTTTTAATATTTCCTTTATGTGATTGAAAATACAATAGTTAAACTTGTTACATTTTTCTATGTATTGAAAATGCTTAAATTAAAGTTAGGGAGATCATAATTAAAGTTTAATCAAAACCAGTCGTCAAAGTTTAATAAAAAGTATTGGCTTTTAAGATTTTTTTTTATTGGAAATGTTAAGATTAAAACCATAGTTTAATCAAACCACAAGATTTACATTTCATTTATTTTAATTAAGATCAAAATCAATAGCATTCGAGATTTTGCTTCTGTGCAATATATTTTGACCAAAGTATATATATATAATTATAATAATAAAGTGAAGTTAATGTGCATTTATAATTTTGTGATTTTTCTTTTTAAAATCAATAGGTTCTTTGGTTTTATTTTTCTGAACAAATTTTAAATTCAATTTTGATGTGGTAAAGTTAATTCAAGTTGGATTGGAAATAATTAAATCTATATCTTATTAACATTGGAATTGAAAAGAATTAAATTATTAACATTGCAATATATACTTACTTTCCAATAGATTCAACTCAGGTATGTTTCTCTATAAGCTTTTATAAGCAATTTTTGTAAACAAAGCAGTATAATTGTTTTGAATTTTTTTTCTTATTTTTATTAGGATTCTATAGTATAACTTTTTTCTAAAGATATCGAATTTTTCTTATCTAAAATTCATTTTAAATGTACAAATAGACTTAGTGTCTAAAAATTCTCAATTTTTTAGATTATATATTCAAAATTAACAATTCAAAAGAATTAACTACTAAATTAAAAAAAAATAAAAACTTGTGACAATTAAATGTTAGCTTGATAACGATTCTATAATGCGGAATAAATACTTAAAAGAATTGAAAACTTGAGTACTCAAATAAATTCATACTTCCGGCTATTGATGCTTGCTCACACTCTGATATTGTTTAGCCAACCAAATTGCTAAAACTTGAGCACAAAACTCACGCAGTACCTGATTTTCTGCTACGCTGAAATGAGAAGACTTGAGACCCTTTCCATTGGGAGAATTGTTATGAGAGTTTAACTTTTGTATCTGAATTTTTCAATGAAAAAGTCACCCCATTTGGTGGGTTTGTGGACAGAGAAGTATTGATATCATGCGTTGCACAATCTCATCCAATGGAAGGATAGTATTCCACTCTGAATAGATAAGATGGGAAAATGGTTGTTCTGTGTCCGTGTGCGCAGGGTCCTATGGAAACTTCTTATTTACATATCTCGACATCCTCATGTTCTTCGCTCCATGGAAGATTTGGCAGAGTGAAACGTCAATGCAGAGGAAGACACCCTTCCAGCTATAATAGACACTACAAAACCAAAGCAAAACTCGGGAGCCTCTGCAGTGCAGCATGCACTGGAACAGGGCAAAGAATAAGGAACGAAGGCAACCTGCAGATTTTTTCTATCACCCGCGTGGCACTTCCAAGCTCTACTCACTCTAACTTGATGGTGTAAGGTTGAAGGGGATTGAGTTACTGAGCTTGGGGACCAAACAGAAGTTTTTATAGCCAAGCTTCCATCAAGCTTATGTTGGCTATGTGTCAAGTATTCCACAAAACATGGTAGAGAACTGCATGATGGATTAATGGACCACTCCAGGAGCTCCCAACAAAAGATTAATCAATAGCAGATGGTTTCCATAATTTTTGGAATGGGCGGCAGATGGTTAACGGAATCGGCGGCCGTAAAGGGAGCCGACTCGACAGCAGTTATGGGAGTGGAGCTTAACATTAAAGTATAAATTACAAATTAATTTTAAATAAAAATTATTATTATGCATTTATGAAAACATGTAATAATATTATTAACCATGGAGATCCACCTCCATTTTACAATATTTGCAAATAGGTTTTGTTATAATATGTCCCAAAAAAACTAAAAAATCATAACGCTTGTTAATGTGATATTTTATTTAATTAATCTATTTAATTGAAAGTAAAAAATATATATATATAGTTATTTTAGAGGTAAATCTCCCTACCATCCATTTAATATTTTTTTATAACTTTGAAAGCCCTATTAAAAAATATAAACGTCTATTAACTTAATTATTAATAATTTTGAATTTATTTTCAATAATTAGTTAATTTGATTTGATTTACAAAGTAACAGTTCAAACTATTATATTATTGTATGATTTTCATGTACATTTTATAATTTTTTATAATTTTGAAAGCCCTATTAAAAATATAAATGTTTATTAACTTAATTATTAATAATTTTGAATTTATTTTCAATAATTAATTAATTTGATTTGATTACAATGTAATAGTTTGATCTATTATATTATTGTATGATTTTCTTTTCTAGTTATCAAAGTGATACCCAAACTTTAGATAATGACCATGATTACATCATAAATTAAAATTTGAAAATATAAATAATATTTTTCTTCTAATATTTTCAATCTGTGGTGGGACCTTCAAGAATTCTTTTTTTCTATTTCCAAAACCTGAAAATGCTCAGATTTTTTCAAGGGCTACCAGACGCATGAATAACTATTAAATTTAAAACTCATTCATTTAAAAATTTCAATAGTTCTTGTTGTATTTACTAACAACACAACAAACTCACACATCCATATTATTAATAGAATCAATCATTTCATTAAATGTTCAATGGTTGTTGTTGTATATACCAACAACACAACAAACTCGCACAAACATTATTGATAAAATAATTCATTTCATTAAATGTTTTTAAAACAACTTTGTCATAGCATTGACCAACCAATTATAATATTTACGTTGAAAAAATAATTATTTCAATATGTATAATTGCTTGGTATATTTTATGTTATTATTGCTAGATATTGTTGCTATATTCATGCATGATTTTAAAATAGGTGTAACTATTTTATTAAAATCATTTAAAATTAAAATCCTTAAAAATAGGAATATTAAGAGGTAAATAAAAAGATCTTGTGGGGTCTGTATCTTAAGACCTATGGAGAAAATTAATAGTGTGAATCATGAGCACAAGCATCATCATTGTAATGACCCCAGACTAAGTAAATGTGAAAAGTTACTGTGGTAAAAGACAGTAATACAGTTGTTGTTATGTTTTAAAAACAAAACTGTGATAAACTATTTTATTAAAGTAATTTAAATATTTTCTTGAAAGGCTGGCAGCCTCTAGGAGGTGGATTTAAAAGAAAGAGATCAGTTATAATAACTGGTAGAAACTACCCTCCCAAAAACAGGAAAAGCCCTGGGTGTAGGGAGGAAGTTCTGTGCTATGTGGACAGACAGAAGAGACCTTTTCCAAGAGGAGAAAAGAGAAATCTGGTTAAGTCGAGTTAGGACCAGATAACCAGGCACAAAAAGTGCACAAATCTTGTTGAGGGCTTGTGGCCTGCAAGATGGCTCGGGGGGAGAATTCCGTCTGAGGGATGGATCTCATGGCTGGGTGGAAGAGCAGAATCAAGCACAGGTGACTTGTTTAAGAACCCATTTCCGACTCTGGTGAACCAGGTACGGTTTCAAACTGCAGAGTCCCTTATTGATTATGAATATGCAGTGAATTTACATTAGACAGACAGGAATTAAGTTTTATTTTCCTTGATACTGTCATAATAATAATAATGTAACTGCATAGATGTAGTTAAATTGAGGGACCGCTTGTCATTCACTAGACATGGTCTGAACTAAACCCACTGTAAATCAAGTTACATAAATATATTTAGTTAAAGATTGGTTCTTGGGCAAGGGGAGGTTATTCAAGAACCTGATTATCGAATAACAGACATAACATAACTCTGTTAGAAGACAGAGGCACTGTCTAGGAGAAGAAAAGTTAACAGTGGAATAAACTGTGTTGAATACTTGATATTAAACCAGTAGACAATATAACGTGTCATCGGAAACGAGGTTAGAACCTCTGAGTCTGGGTAGAAGGCACCGACTGTAGTCGGATTTGGTCTCATCGACAGAAGAGATAAACCAATAAACCTAGAGTATTTAGCATAGAAGACTGTTGAACTGTGGAAAAAGAATAAATAAGCTATACCAGACAAATAGAGTCTACTCTGTAAACGGCGCAAAAATGGAGAGCGAGAATCATATGGTACTCTGTCATCTACGCTATTAAGTCACAGTACTTACAAACACAATATGAGAGGACCCAGTTCGTTATGAGTGGTAAGGAACGAGCTATGTATACACCACAAAAGAAACCCTGTGCAGGTACATAAAAGCTTCAGGCACACATGTATAATCGAAAACAATAGGAAGCTTCAGGCATATATGTATTCGACATTCCTATGCATAAGAAGAAGCTAGTATTGCCATCTACTTAACCGGAACCAGCCTGTACAAGCATTAGCGAGAACAAAAGAAAACACGTATACTGAAAACCAGAGCAAATGGCTTGGAACAATAATCATAGTCTGAGTGCAATAATAAGAATGTCGTCGTGGAGGACGAGCAAAACTAGCCATAACAAAGATAACCCATGCACCATTACAGTTGAATACACAGTATAGATGTTCTGACACTGTTGAATGTACAAAATAGAAGCTCTGTTACTATTGAACACACGATATAGAATCATATAAGATGCACAACATGAGTTGCCCTGAGGGCTTAGACAGAGTCGTAGATTCATGTACATGAACATAAAATAAATACCAGATGGTGAATCCTTGGAGGAATAAAACTGTACATACATTGACAAGAGATAACCCTCAAATAGAGCTGAATTCCATTAACTCAGACATGTGCCTTATGGCCAGATCCGAAGCCAAAAGTCTGGTAACTCAAAATCCGGCGATATAAACACAGTAAATCCATAAACATGTGTAAAATAAAACTCAGAAGCTCCGCCGTGGACAATCATCTAACAGGCGAGTTAATAATATGACCAGACTACCAACAAATTGTAACACCATGAGGGTTCTCTGCAGAGAGTACCTCCGCATTTGTAGCATGGAAACTCGCTTGGGAATGGCAGTCTGCACCAAACTATAACAACCACATTTCAAGACCTAAGAACTTAGAGCTCTCGTATGTGGAACAGAGCAACCAGGAATTTATAGCTTACCTGTGAGCGCCGTGAGAATTCGGAACGCCGGGTATAGCCTCCTTGGCTCCGTCAAAGGGGAGGGTTGAAAAAACCAGTTGCATGCCTAACAAGAAAGAGGAATAAGTCAATATGAATCATAAAAACAACCTGAACTGTAAACGTAAGCCGTAGATTTAGGATCCGAAGGATATTACCGGTGATGGCTTGAAGGCAGCACTTCACAGCTTCCGGAGCAAGCGCAGGGTGAAGAGATAGTGCTAGTGACAGGGAGCCAGAGATTGAACACCAGAACGGAGCCGGAAAGGCCAAACAAACAAATAAACCCGGAGACTGCTCGGAGATGAATATGTGAGGATTAAACCCATGAATGATTCTCAGCCCTACGATCCACGGGTGAGATCCCAACCGTTCAAGCAAGGTGGGAACCAGAAGCGAAAGGGCCGAGAACGTCATAACCGAGGCGTCACATGGCCAAAGGGGCCAGATCACGCCACCTGCCTCGAAAAGGACTGGAACCATTAAGGCAAGGGTGAGTTGGCACCTGCAGAGGCTGCGGCAGGACCACCCAAAGCCCGCGCCACATTAAATACTCACAGTGAACTAGTAGATTTATAGTTGGCTTCCATTGTGAAGTCAAGCTTACATTAAAAGCCATATGACAGCGTAAAATCAAGCCACGTAAAAACTCATATGACAGCATAAACCAAGCCACGTAGCATATGTAAACAAGGGTTAGACAATAATTAAACATAGAACTATTCCGCTGTAGATACGTGGCATATTGTATAAGAATATTTGATATGAATCTTATGTGCGCACATAGATAAGGATGAATCATGTAGTATATAGTTAGTTCCATATCTGTGGTAATCAGTAAAAAAAAAATTATGAGCATGTGAACAGAGGTGTGACAAATTGGTATCAGAGCCCAGTTACAACACTGTGGCCTCAAACATGACATGTTTCACTGTGCAGAAGCATACACCATGCATATATGAAAACTGATAAATTACTTAACTGTTGTTCTGTCTATGAAGGGGTGACACACAGAATTGTAACAGCTAGCAGTTAAACCAAGAAAAAGGAAAAAGTAACAAAATGCAAGAAGACGACAATAACCCTCAGGAAAACCTGGAGCTGTGGGTATAGCTGGGTGAGGAAACACGAAGTACCAATCTTCCAATACTGGAAACTGTTCAGGAGTTGAAAAATGAGATGGCACGATTGCGAGAGGATAATGCACGTTTGACGATGGAGCAGGAGAGAATCCTGAAGAGTTTGTCAGACAAGCAGAACCCACCTTTATCTAACCCCAGCGCAGAACAACAGAGGATAACAGAAGAACAAAACTATCAGATTGAACCTGAAGATTCTGATGGCAAAGAGGATCATTCTGATAATGTGCCAGAACAACAAACCTCAAAACGTCAGAGAATGGAGCTGCAGGGAGAATTTCAGAAAATTAAACCCCCACATTTCGATGGAGAACAGGAAGAAGCAACTGAAGCATGGTTAATAAATATGAATAAATATTTTCAGTTATATGAGTACGATCATAACTTGAAGGCGAGATTGGCTATTTTCCAGCTACAAGGTAAGGAAACCTTGTGGTGGGAGGAAATCAAGATTGTCAAGGGGGTAATTGAACAGACCATTACATGGGATAAGTTTCAGAAATACTTTAAGGAAAGGTACCTAACTGAGCGCTTCTACGATGAAAAAGCGAGAGAGTTCCATGATTTAAGACTGGGGCAGCAAACTATGGACGAGTTCATTAATCGCTTTACCTCTCTGCTACGTTATGTACCTTATATCAAGGAGGAGAAAGCCAAGGTCCAAAGGTTTGTGACCAGCTTACCTTCATATATAAGAGAGAGGATTGAGTTTGACAATCCTAGGACCATGGATGAGGCTATTCGTAAAGCAAGGATCTACTACCAGCAGAATAAACAGAAGGGGGATACTTCAAATAAAATATGGAATGAGAAAAAGAGTAGTCGGCTGGTTGGAAGCAGCAAGGGTGTTGTAGGGAAAAGTATCCGACTCGGATGACCCTATCCCACTCTAAGGGTGACAGTTCCTTAGCAACAACTGTAAAACAAACTATTTAAGGTTTACTTCTTTATGAAAGCAAAAGAGAATGGAGAAAGCACTAACCGTTGCCTTGCGCTTAATGTCGAATCCAAACTCTTCTCTTTGGCCGCTTGCTCCTAGCTCTTTGTTCTTCTGCTCGCCCAGCTACAATGAGATCCTGCACAATAACAAAGAAGGAAACTACAAGAGGCATGCAATCATAACTGGTTCATGGATTAGTGTAAACCAAACATGCAATCATCACAATATATAATTGAAACAAGAGCACATAGAAGAACCTCAATAGCTTTTATTAATGAAGAAATAAAGGTTCTGAGAGTATTACAACCATTGCAGGCTCCAACCCAGCAACACCTCCCAGCAGAAAGAATTGCTCTTCTTCACCTCTCTCAAACAATCACCCAATAACTCAATGATGAAACCAACAGCATATCATTACTTTGCACAAAATTCTAGCCTCCTGAGCTCATAGGAGAGAGCTCAATATATAGATGAATTGAGAAAGGATGAGTCAGCTTGCAACTGATGTGTAGCTGCCTTGTGTCCCCTCTCTCTTCAGTTAATCTTTAGTTGATCTTCAGTTCTTGAGTCCACTTGGTGAACTTTGCTTCCACTTGGAGAAACAGAGCCTCTGACTCATCACAAGAAGAAATCCCTGATCCAAGTGTCATTTTTGGAAGATCCCAGAGCAATGACTCAGTGTGCCACATGTCCAAACTCGCTCAACGCAGGTGGGCTTTGTTCTACCTGCTTTGCAACGCAGGTACACCATGGAGCAGTTATGTTTCAGCGCAGAAGCCTAGTGGAGCACCTGCTTTGATTTTAGGATTGCTTGTTTTTGAGTGTTTTCAGGTGGAGAACTGATCTGAGAGTTGTTGGTTTGCTGAACTTGTTCCTCTAGGGGTAGGAACATCATGTTTAGGGAACTTTGGATCCCTTGGATTATTGACAATTCATGCTTGTTGCTGTAAGGCACAAAATTGTCTATAACAGATGCCCCCTAAAGTATGAGGTCGTTTATCGGGTGAAATGCTTTATTGAGAGGATCCGAAGTTCATTCAATCTGCTGAGAAGTGTCCTGTAATAAGATACAATACAATACATTATTTTTCATACATTTTTCATGATCTAGCTGAGGCGGGCATTCCCATGCTCAGCTTTATAAATACATTTTGGTACATAGAACAGACGATCGTCCGATGGTAGACTGATAATTCTCTGCCGAAATTATCATCCTTTGAGAAGGATGATCATCTGCTGTAATGATGTACATAACAAATGTCTTTATGTCCTGAATATATATCGCAGCCCGGATGGATTTAACTAGATCCGGGGTCTTCAATCTCTTCTGATCTTCACTCGATGTACAAGTCGATCCATGTGAGAATTTCTTGAAGTCGAACATGGAAAGACATCGCTTGATTACCGGTCAATGATGTAAACCGTTAACAAGCGCGAGAGGAATCACCGATAAGGATGATGACCCTCAAGGTACGGCAGTACAATTCACATGGTGGGAATAAAGGACTTGGCGTCGACCACCATGCAAAATCTTCTGGTCGAAGGTCATTGATGTATACCTGTCGCCGGAAGTGAGAAACTTGCCATTGTGGCATGCAAGCTTCAAAGTACTGAAGGGGGTGTTCCTAGATCAACTCCTTGGATAATGAGCTGATGTCGACAAGGAGCGATCCGTCAAAGGAGGGCCTTAATGAATCCCACATCAATGACACGGAACGGAGCTAGTGATTGTGATGAGGTGAAAAAAAACTGTGATGTATGATTCAGGGTGGCGGTCATGAAATGGATGAAGGACAATGTATGGCAGTGGATGGGACACGGTTGACTCTTTGCAGAACCACATCTCTTGAACATATAACGACACTGATGTGATGGATTGGTAGCATTACCCCAATTGTGGATGGTGTGGCGAGGACCATGGTTATGAGACCGGTGAATGAAACAACCCAACCCGATGTGATACGGAGGACAAAGTGTCATGTTCAAGAGCGACTTGCTACCATTAATGCTGTGAGGTTCTCCCAATTTTTCCCCAGTCATTGCTGACCAGTACCTCTTTATTTTTGTCAAGCTTGAGGAGGATAACATATGCTTGTTCTATAACCTGCCCTTCGGGCAAGCCCATCGCTATGTTTTAACGAGCCTAGCGATAGGGAAACTCGCTCTCGTCTAAAGACAAGTTTGTCGCTATTTAATCATTTTAACGAGTCTAACGACAAGGAAAACTCGGTCCTTTTCATTTTTAGAGAGTCTGAAAAGGTACGGAAAGTTAACTCCAAAATTCCTTTTTCGTCATCTAATCCCTTAAGTCCGAAAAAGTATAAAACAATACAAAAGGGATGAATTTTTGATTTCTTTAACGAGCCGAACAAAACAAGCGCTCGATCTTTTTGTGCAATAATCCCTCAGGTCCAAAAAGATTAAAATCTAGAGGAGGGATAGCTCTTCCGGTCCTTTTAACGAGCTGGAAGGCCAAAACTCGGCAAACTTTTCATATTTTACGAGTCAGTGAAAAGAGCTCAAAGAAGACTCGTCTTTTGAGGAACGAGTGATAAACAGGGATAGCAGCAGATTCCAGGTACAGGTTGGAATTTTCCAATCACGGCAGTGTCACAAGGATGGCTAAGTGAAATCACTCTTCGCAGCTGTTCCTCAAAATGGGTAAACACACATATGGAGATGAACGATTGGCCAAATGAACGGATGGAGGTGAGACTGCAAGAACACGACCAAAGGTTTTTAAAACGGCTTTCAAAGGTTACATTTCTCCAGGTTATTTACCGGTTCATTTTTTCTGGATGAGCTTGAACTGTAGGGAAAGATTGCTCACAATTTATGTTTATTTTTGAATGAGCATGAACTCTACACAAAAACTGCTCGATTCTTGCGTTTATTTTTTAACGAGCATGAACATTGCTAAAACTGCTCGATTTATACCAGTCTTAATACAAGGAATGCTTTAGGTGAGGTAATCTTATTTAAGGAGCGATACCTCACTAATTACTCCAATTTGGCAGGTTTTAACTTTTGCCCTTCATCCTTTCTTTATGCAAGCTGGAAACAGCTAATCCTACGAGTTTAACGGGTTAGACCTACAGGTTTAAAGGGAGGACCTAAAAATTTAAAAAAATAAATAGTTGTCCCGTGCTTGCACTCCAAAAGGTTTGCATGCCCCCAGGTATAAAGTATAATTTCGAGATTCTGCCATCTCTTACTTATTATCCGAAAAATGGTTTTGTTTGCTGCCACAAACTAAACTCTCTTTTCGGCGATGTCTATCATTAGGTTGCTAAGGATGGTGACTACTTGTTGCAGCAATTTCATATCTTTCTTTGGAGACTGGCCCTACTTATCCTTCAAAACATATTGTTTTAATGGGTGAGGCTTGACATTCAAAGATGGTGGCTTCTTGCTGCCACAAATAGATCCCCTCCTTAGGAGAGCCCACTTCTTTAGACAAAGGGAGCGATTCTTCCGCTTCAACATAACTTTGAAAAAAGAATTTTATCCTAGAACAACCCTCTCTTCCTCTGCCGGACGGGGTACGGACTAGTCCATCCTTCTGCGGAAATTAACTTTATACCTAAGGTTTTCTCTGCCCGAGGCAGGCCAGGGTGCATGCCCCCTGGGTCCCCATTCTTTTCTTCTCGAATTACTCGCATTCATCGGGAAGTAGAACCGGGGGCGGTGGCATTCCTTGAGTGAATAAACCGTTAAGGGATGGTATTTGACTATTTGCAATGCGTGATCCTGGAAATGAAAGTTGGTCTACGAGCTGGACCATTCTTCCTTCGTGCGGAAAACACATGACTCTAAAGAGTGAGGACACTATTGCCTCCATGCAATATATATAGTCTCGTCCAAGGAGTAAGTTATATTCCAAGGGTCCCTGGACGACCATGATGTTCATGCGAACTGTCTTCCCTTTTAATGTAACTGGAACATTGGGGAGAATCCCTAACGGGTGACTGGTTCCTTTATCAAAACCTGATAGATTTCTCATCTCAGGTAAAAGCGCCGGGCAACCCAGTGCTTTCCAAGCAACAGAGGAAAGGATACTCACAGATGCCCCTTCATCAATGATAGTTCCAGCCATCACCATTCTGTAGATTTGGACTATGATTCTGAATGGGATACTGGCTGGTAACCGGGGTCTGCCTAGTTGATTCCAATCAAAGGATACAACTAGGTTGCTTGGTGGTGGGGCCGAATATACGGCCGGATACGACCCTGACGATGTTCCTTCCTGCGATAAAGGAATGGGCGCATTGCCCTGATGCTCATCAGAGTCTGTGTTGATGAAAAGAATATGGACGGTGTCATCCTTATCCTCTTCAGTGAGGGTGTCATTTGAAGATGGGTCTTCAATGACGGAGTCATTGGACGATGAAACTTCTGAAGGAAGAACCGGGTCAACTGCCGTTTCGACCTTTAGACTTTCGTCTGGTCTGGATTCAGTAGGTTCATTCTCAATGACTGACACTTCAGCAGACCACTTGAGCGGGTCAGCTGGATTTTCAACTATCGAGGGATTAGGCGCGAGTTTTTGGTATCCAGGAGGAAGTCGTAACGGTGAAACCAGACGATCTTCCAAAACTCTCTTTGCTTCATCTAAGAATGGACATTTGTGGATGGCGTGATCGCCTTCACACAATATACAGGGTGATCTTGGTCTCCCTCTTCGTCCTTCACTCTCGCTAGTTGACGGACTGCAATCAACATGACTACCAGAGGTTGATGCTACTGGATTGTGCAACCTTGGGGACCAGTCCCTTAGTATCCGGGGAATACAAGGACAATCACGGTGGAAGTGGGCCCCTTTGCAAATGACACATGGCGATTTAGGCCCGGTCGGTGCAGTGTGTGGGTTTTTGTCAGCTGCCTTTTGCTTGCCCCCAGTCGCCTTCGCCATAGGCCCCTTCTGCTTCTTTTCTCTCTTCTTCTTTTCCTCCTTCTCCACAGGAGGCTGACTTTTGCCGGCTCTACCTTGTGAAGATGAAGGATCAGAGGAAGAATTGTAAGAAGTGGAAGGCTGGTGGGTGGCTCTAGACTGTTCTGACTGTTGATTCGACTGCTCAGGACTAGTGGCGATCTGGACTACATTAGTTGAAAAAAGCCATATAGGTAGGCCAATTGTCAATCCTGGAAGTGACAATGTTGCCATATGAGGCGCACCAACATCTCCCCAAGAGGAGAAGGGATTTGGATTTCCGCCAAGGTTACTTCCTTGGTTGGTGGGCTCCATACTTTTCAACTGAAAGATCAACGTGGGAATAACAGGTGATTTTGTTCCGTTTAAAATAAATTTTATTAACGACGCTTTTAGACACAAACTTGCTTTTTCATGTTTTAAGAGTCGAGAAAAAGCTAAAGATGACTCTAGTCGCCTTCGATGTTTTAACGAGCCCGAAGTGACAAATGCTCGGATGGACTTTTTCAGTTATAGAGTTTGAAAAAGGCCAAAAGAAACTGCTCTGGAGTTCTAGGCAGAGGGTGTGCCAAACTTTTCGCGAAACCACAAAATACGTTTTACGGTACGGGTGGTCGATCTTCGTGAATGCTGTGTTCACTGCATCGCGATCAGTAGGGCGGTCGACACGGCTTCCTATGGATAAAGGATAATTGCCTATAGGGGTCTCCCAATATATACTCGACGGTACGTGGGAGCACAAGTCCGTATTAGTGCCACCGACTCTCAGGAGGAATCACCCACCTTCGTAGAGATCGACAGTCACTATGTTTAACGACGCCGGAACACGTCTCTACCTAGACCTCTATGTGTTTGCGTTATGTTACAAAGCGTTGTTATGTAAATTGGATTTATTTTAATGTTGATCTTGCTTATCAGTTTGTCTTTAAGGATCACCACGAGATGTATGCAACAAATTCCTGAATGCAGTCTAAGATGAGAAGCAAACTTTTCAATCTTTCAACTTTGAAAACCTTAACTACTGAGGGAAAAGAAAGGCAAATCTTTTCACACAGATCATAGAGCACACACTAAAATGCAAATTTTTCCTAAATCGTCAAGCACACAGTCAAATGCAAAATGCACAATGCATGTATTTTCTTTTCCCTTTCTTAATGTGGATGGATACAAAAAGAAAGTGGTTATATAACTTTGATTTCGATTTAAAGCGAAAGTAAACAAGTTTGTCCAAAATCAAAAGACACCTTAAGATTCACTTGCTTAATCACTGGAAATACATGAAATCAAACCATACTAACGAAAGTAAAATGACTAATCAGCTATGGACAACAAACAAGCTAACTCTTTAGACCAGCAAAATGCCTAACACAGGTTCAGATCTAAGAGGCCAAAAGCATGACTAGTTTACTTTTCGTTATGGGAAATTGTAAATGAGTAAGAAATACAAAGAACAAGTACAATTTCGTTATATAACAGAGGCAGAATGATGGCAAGTAATATTGGTTTCAAAACAGGCACAAGACTGACACTTAGCAGCAAAACTAAGTGAAAACAGGCAAGAGAAAGGAGGAAACCCCAAATGCACTAAGCAAATTTGGGCCAACGCAGGCTCTGCACAGCCAAACTGGCTCTCAGCACAGCTGGTCCCTTCGGGACCTGCGTTGCAAAGCAGGTAGCCTGTGTACTACCTGCTTTGGAAAACGAGAATTGCGTTTTCACAGTTTCCGGGTCATAATTTTCTCAAAAATGCACGGTTTTTGCTCAAATCATAAGCAATCAGTCAAGCACACTCAAAGGGATGATTAAGAAGGTGCAAAGCTATCACTAAGAGCTTACAAGGATCTTTGTAGATCAGCTCTTCAAATCATGAATTTGCTCAGAAAATGAGCAAGAGTAGCTGCCCTCTACTTCGCTTTTGATATAGTCAAAAGCTTTTCGATTTGGTACTCTTTTGTTCAGGAAATGAATAGCAAAATACTACAAACACAATCAAACGGATATGATCCCCAGCGGAGTCGCCAGTTTGTTGTAGGGAAAAGTATCCGACTCGGATGACCCTATCCCACTCTAAGGGTGACAGTTCCTTAGCAACAACTGTAAAACAAACTATTTAAGGTTTACTTCTTTATGAAAGCAAAAGAGAATGGAGAAAGCACTAACCGTTGCCTTGCGCTTAATGTCGAATCCAAACTCTTCTCTTTGGCCGCTTGCTCCTAGCTCTTTGTTCTTCTGCTCGCCCAGCTACAATGAGATCCTGCACAATAACAAAGAAGGAAACTACAAGAGGCATGCAATCATAACTGGTTCATGGATTAGTGTAAACCAAACATGCAATCATCACAATATATAATTGGAACAAGAGCACATAGAAGAACCTCAATAGCTTTTATTAATGAAGAAATAAAGGTTCTGAGAGTATTACAACCATTGCAGGCTCCAACCCAGCAACACCTCCCAGCAGAAAGAATTGCTCTTCTTCACCTCTCTCAAACAATCACCCAATAACTCAATGATGAAACCAATAGCATATCATTACTTTGCACAAAATTCCAGCCTCCTGAGCTCATAGGAGAGAGCTCAATATATAGATGAATTGAGAAAGGATGAGTCAGCTTGCAACTGATGTGTAGCTGCCTTGTGTCCCCTCTCTCTTCAGTTAATCTTTAGTTGATCTTCAGTTCTTGAGTCCACTTGGTGAACTTTGCTTCCACTTGGAGAAACAGAGCCTCTGACTCATCACAAGGCGAAATCCCTGATCCAAGTGTCATTTTTGGAAGATTCCAGAGCAATGACTCAGTGTGCCACATGTCCAAACTCGCTCAACGCAGGTGGGCTTTGTTCTACCTGCTTTGCAACGCAGGTACACCATGGAGCAGTTGTGTTTCAGCGCAGAAGCCTAGTGGAGCACCTGCTTTGATTTCAGGATTGCTTGTTTTTGAGTGTTTTCAGGTGGAGAACTGATCTGAGAGCTGTTGGTTTGCTGACCTTGTTCCTCTAGGGGTAGGAACATCATGTTTAGGGAACTTTGGATCCCTTGGATTATTGACAATTCATGCTTGTTGCTGTAAGGCACAAAATTGTCTATAACAAAGGGAGGTCGGAGCAATGGAAGTAAGGGAGCTGGCAAAGGATCGATCAGTAGATCTGTAACAAGAAGTGTGCCCCGAGCTAGGCCAGTGAGTGAAACCAGAGTAAGTGAGCAGCCTGTTAGGCCAGAAGGTGAGGGGATGACCAGACCTCCAGTTCAATGCTAGGGCTGTGGAGGACCTCACTATGTTAAAAACTGCCCACAGCAAAAGGGAACAGACCAGATATCTCAAATTCATGAGGCATCGACCGTTGGGGACGTGGAACGTAGGGTACCCAGAATTAATGCAGCTTTGGAGGACCGCCAAGCGGAGTACCAGCCATCTATGGTTGAATTTGAAGGTAAAATTTCAAACCTTTCTATAGCTGTTCTTATTGATCCAGGAGCTACTTTAAGTTATGTTAGCACAAAGATAGTAGAACAGTGTAAGTTACAATCTGAAAAGTTTAAAAATCTGTGGCTGGTCCAATTAGCTACAGGAGCCAAGAGACGGGTCTTGGCCAAAATAAATAATTGCACTTTAACCATAGCAGGGTAGCCAATAGTGGCAGACCTAAACATATTACCTTTGGGTTCATATGACATTCTGATTGGGATGGATTGGCTGGAAAAACACTGGTCTTTGGTAAATTGCAAGACAAAAACCATTTATTATAAGGATGACCGTGGAGAGCAACAAGAGTTACAAGGAATCAAGCATTCCATACAGATTCGACCCATTATAGTATCTCAGTTAGCTAAATGCATCAGGAAGAAATGTCAAATTTATGCTATTCAGGTGGGTTACGCGAACCAGAAGGATAAAACTGCTATGCTAGGCAACATTCCGGTGGTACAAGAATTTACAGATGTTTTTCCTGAGGAGGTACCAGGACTACCACTTAAAAGAGATGTGGACTTCACCATTGAATTGATTCCGGGAGCAGCACCCGTGTCACGGGCACCATACCGAATGAGTGTACCAGAACTAACAGAATTGAAAATGCAACTGCAGGAGCTGTTAGACAAGAATTACATCCGACCCAGCGTATCACCCTAGGGAGCCCCAGTGTTATTTGTCAAAAATAAAGATGGAACTTTCCGTATGTGTATTGATTATCATCAGCTGAATAAGCTCACGATCAAAAATAAATATCCTTTTCCTCGGATCGACGAACTTTTTGATCAGGTGAAGAGAGTGACGGTATTCTCTAAGATCGATCTGTGATCTAGTTATCATCAGATCAGAATTAAAGAGGAGGATATCGCTAAGACAGCTTTCAGAACACGGTATGGACATTACGAATTCGTGGTGCTACCTTTTGGTCTGACCAATGCACCTGCTACCTTCATGTGTTTGATGAACAATGTGTTTCACAAGTTCTTAGATAAGTTTGTGCTGATATTCATAGACGACATTCTGATTTACTCCCGATCAAGGAAGGAGCATTAAGAACACCTTAGAGTGGTGTTGCAAACTTTGCGAGAACATCAGTTATATGCAAATTTTATTAAGTGTGATTTCTTTAAGGAGGAAATACAATACTTAGGCCATGTGATCACAAAGGAAGGAATTGCAGTGGACCCTGAAAAAATCAGAACTATAATGGAGTGGCACATACCAAAGGACGTGGCAGATATCAGATCCTTTATGGGGCTAGCGGGTTATTATAGAAGGTTTGTGGAAGGATTTTCAAGGGTAGCATACCCTATCACCTCCTTACAAAAGAAGGGAAAGATATTTAAGTGGACCTCAGAATGTCAGTAGAGCTTTGAGCAGCTCAAGCACTTGCTCACCACCACGCCTATCTTGAGTATAGCTGATCCTAATAAGGATTACGGGGTCTGTACTGACGCAAGTAAAGAAGGTGTGGGAGGAGTGCTATTGCAAGAAGGAAGAGTAATTGCGTATGAATCAAGAAAACTAAAGGAACATGAGCAGAAATACTCTGCCTATGACTTGGAATTAGCAGTTGTTATTCATGCACTAAAGATGTGGCGACATTACCTCTTGGGAAGGAAATTTTTGCTATTAACCGACCATCATAGTCTAACAAATTATTTCGGTCAACCCACCTTAAATACGAGACAAGCTCGTTGGGCAGATTTCTTAAGCGGGTTTGATTTTGATATTAAGCACTTGAAAGGAAAGGAGAACCGGGTAGCTGACGCATTGAGTCGAAAGGTGCAATGTGTGTGCAAAATTTCGATCAGCAAATGGCAGAGCACCCTACTTGAAAAGATAAGGCTAGCGGCTGATCAAGATGATGTTTATCAGCAAATTAAACAACAGATACAACAACTTTCTGATAAGGAAACACAACAGGGATACAAGCTAGACGATGTCGGAATGCTGTATTTCCATAAAAGGTTGTATGTGCCCAATGAGGATAGTCTTAGAAAACTGATTCTAGACGAATTTCATGTCAGCCATTACACCAGGCATCCAGGATACCAGAAAATGGTCACCGCACTTTGGAAGGAATATTATTGGCCAAAAATGAAGAAGGAGGTGGCTGAATATCTAGCGCGATGTCTAGAATGTCAGCAAATTAAGGTGGAGCATTTGCATCCAGCAGGGTTGCTACAACCCTTACCCATTCCGGAATGGAAATGGGAAACTATTTCCATGGACTTTATAACCGGGTTGCCTCGGACCAAGAAAAATAATGATTCCATTTGGTGGTAGTGGATAAGTTGAGTAAGGCAGCACACTTCATACCGGTACAATCCACGTATAAAGCTGTGCAAATCGCTCATATTTTCATGCAAAATGTGTTCAAGTTGCATGGACTTCCGAAAGTAATAATCTCGGATCGCGATGTTAAGTTCACATCGACTTTTTGGAGGACATTATTTGAAGAACTGGGAACACAACTGAATTTTAGCACAGCCTATCATCCTCAGACCGATGGTCAAACGGAGCGGGTGAACCAGATAGTGGAGGACATGCTGAGAGCATGTGTTATGATGAAACCAACCCAATGGGAGGAATACCTCCACCTGGTTGAATTCGCGTATAATAACGGGTATCATACGTCAACACAACTGAGTCCCTTTGAGGTTCTGTATGGGCAGACCTGAGGATAGGTTGAGGTTTGGTCCGGATATGCTCAACGAAATGGAAGACTTGGTGAAAAAGGTGCGTAACAACTTGAAGGCTGCTCAGGACAGACAAAAAAGTTTTGCAGACCGAAAGAGAAGGTTCAAAGAATTTCAGGTCAGAGACCATGTTTTCGTAAGAATCCAAACCAGAAGGAGTACCTTGCAATGGAGTGGGTGTGCGAAGCTTGCACCACGCTATTTTGGACCTTTCCAAATCCTGGCAAGAGTGGGGCCAGTAGCTTATCAGCTTTCCCTACCAAGCCATATTAAGATCCACAATTTTTTTCATGTTTCCGTATTAAAACAATACGTCTACGATCCTAAACATGTGATTCAATGGCATGATGTTTAGGTAAGAATTAAATCTGGTCATTTTAAATGAAGCTTTATTCTTAAAAAAGGAAATAACTAAATCTGTTGCTGTTGCAGGTCGAGCCGGAAGGCGAGGTTCTGGTCGAACCACTGACCATTCTCGACCTGAGAGAAGTGCAGCTGCGGAAACGGGTTATTATCCAAGCTAAGGTGCAGTGGCAGCATTATGGGCCTGAAGAGGCCACTTGGGAGGATGAGGAACTCCTTAGAGAAGCTTACCCGAATTTTTTTAAGGGAGACAGACATCGGGACGATGTCCAATCACAGGAGGGGGAGATGTAATGACCCCAGACTAAGTAAATGTGAAAAGTTACTGTGGTAAAAGACAGTAATACAGTTGTTGTTATGTTTTAAAAACAAAACTGTGATAAACTATTTTATTAAAGTAATTTAAATATTTTCTTTAAAGGCTGACAGCCTCTAGGAGGTGGATTTAAAAGAAAGAGATCAGTTATAATAACTGGTAGAAACTACCCTCCCAAAAACAGGAAAAGTCCTGGCTGTAGGGAGGAAGTTCTGTGCTATGTGGACAGACAGAAGAGACCTTTTCCAAGAGGGAAAAGAGAAAACCGGTTAAGTCTGGTTAGGACCAGATAACCAGGCACAAAAAGTGCACAAATCTTGTTGAGGGCTTGTGGCCTGCAAGATGGCTCGGGGGGAGAATTCCGTCTGAGGGATGGATCTCATGGCTGGGTGGAAGAGCAGAATCAAGCACAAGTGACTTGTTTGAGAACCCATTTCCGACTCTGGTGAACCAGGTACGGTTTCAAACTGCAGAGTCCCTCATTGATTATGAATATGTAGTGAATTTACAATAGACAGACAAGAATTAAGTTTTATTTTCCTTGATACTGTCATAATAATAATAATAATGTAACTGCATAGATGTAGTTAAATTGAGGGACCGCTTGTCATTCACTAGACATGGTCTGAACTAAACCCACTATAAATCAAGTTACATAAATATATTTAGTTAAAGACTGGTTCTTGGGCAAGGGGAGGTTATTCAAGAACCTGATTATCGAATAACAGACATAACATAACTCTGTTAGAAGACAAAGGCACTGTCTAGGAGAAGAAAAGTTAACAGTGGAATAAATTGTGTTGAATACTTGATATTAAACCAGTAGACAATATAACGTGTCATCGGAAACGAGGTTAGAACCTCTGAGTCTGGGTAGAAGGCACCGACTGTAGTAGGATTTGGTCGCATCGACAGAAGAGATAAACCAATAAACCTACAGTATTTAGCATAGAAGACTATTGAACTGTGGAAAAAGAATAAATAAGCTATACCAGACAAATGGAGTCTACTCTGTAAACGGCGCAAAAACAGAGAGAGAGAATCATATGGTACTCCGTCATCTACGCTATTAAGTCACAGTACTTACAAACACAATATCAGAGGACCCAGTTCGTTACGAGTGGTAAGGAACGAGCTATGTATACACCACAAAAGAAACCCTGTGCAGGTACATAAAAGCTTCAGGCACACATGTATATAGGAAGCTTCAGGCATATATGTATTCGGCATTCCTATGCATAAGAAGAAACTAGTCATATGAACGGTTCACGATAGTTCGGATTGAAACGATATATGAAGAACGATAGTTAGGATGGTTAAACCTATTTGCAAGGGGGTGTCATTAGCTGAGCTGAAATAACAAGTGATAATTTTCTAGATTACGGAGGAGAGTCAGGAACGGATTGCCAATGCGAAGGACATGGCACAGGTGAAGAGCTTGAAAAATTATTAATAACTCATTAATTTCATCCCCCAGATATGGAGTACCACGAAGAATATTCGGACCTTACAAAGTCTGAACCATCCATTAAAAAATATTATTTAAAGAATGGAAATTATCAAACCCCAATTCGAAATGGTACGCCTAGCCGCTCATTAAAGATTAATGTGTTAAAACGTTTTGCTGGAATGTTTGAAATTTTTGCATATTATATTCAGAAATTCAAGGTTTTTCTTTTCAAAAGGTTAGTAAGTAATTTTTTGATTGCTTTTAGGTTAGTGTTTTTAGTTATCATATTTATTATGATGTTTTCAGGATAAAAAAATTAAATTTTTTATTTTTATTTTTTAATTTCAGTTCTCTCATTTTTTTAATTCAAAATCTCATGATTGATTCTTTTATTAATTTTTATAAAACTATATTTTAATTTTTTATTTCAAAAAAGGTATGGTTTTGTAAAAACTTTAATTAATATTTATATATTTTTTATTTAAATTTTCCACATATTTTTATCAGGTTAATGGTTTTTTCACATATTAACAATGAAAAAACCGAGGCCGGAAAACATTGTTGGAAGCTCGACATAATGCCCTTCCTTTGCCTTTCCAATATCTTTCTTCTTAATTTCTCCACATTATGTTTTCATTTCTCTAATTACAAGGGGGGTGAAGCTATGGATTTGTGAAATGTATCAAAGCCTATTAGCGCAAGTGTCGGAACTATAAATCTAAATATAAGCTCACGTGTTTGAAACATTTTTTCTCTTAAGGTTTGTTGTTTCTACTTTTGCAATGAGGGTGACTATATTTTGAGAAAAGATAAATATTTATGATTATATTTATTGTATATATATATATATATATATATATATATATATATATATATATATATATATATATATATATTTGAATTTTTTTTAATTTAATTTTAAAATAAAGCAAAGAGGAGGTAAAAGGAGAGGAAAAGAGAAGGGGCGAAAGGTGAGAGAGAGACGAGTTACGAGAGCAGCAGATTTAGGGGATGGTAGAGAAAGATAGAGAGAGTGAGTGTTAAAGAGAGATAGAGTTAGTGAAAGAGTGAGAGTTAGGAGAGAGATGGACTGAGGGGGAGACAAAGAAAGCATGGGAGCGAGAACATGAGAGAGAAATTGAGAGGTAGGGAAAGAGAGTTAGAGAAATAGAAACAAAGTGTCAAAGTTAGAGAAGGGGAGAAAAAGAGTAAGAGACCAACGGAGAGAGAGAAGTTGTGAGAGTGTAGGAGTTGGAGGGGAGTAAGAGAGAGAATGGGAGAGAGAATGAGAGGGAGGAAGTGTAGAAGAGGGAGAGAGAGAGGGGGTGGAAAAAGCCAGAGAGGGGAAGGTAAGGAGAGAGAAGGAGAAGAAGGAAGAGAGAGATATTGATACAGGGAGTGGGAGAGAAGGAGAGGGAGAGAGAGGTAGAGGGATTGGAAGGGGGAGAGAGAGTGGGGGAGGAATAGATGGAGGAATGGAGGGTGAGAGGGAAAGTAGAGAACGGGAGACCGCGAGGGTGAGTGAACAATAGATGGGGCGTGGCGGAGAGGGAGTGTGAGGGGGTGAAAAAGAGGGAGGTAGGGAGAGAGGTGGGGAAGATAGAGTAGGATGAAATGGGACAAATAGAGAGATAGAAGGGAAGGGTAGGGAGTGAGAGATAGGGGGTGGGGGTCGATGAAGATGGAGAGAGAATATATATATATATATATATATATATATATATATAGAGAGAGAGAGAGAGAGAGAGAGAGAGAGAGAGAGAGAGAGAGAGAGGCACTACAACGAAAAGGGACATTGGCTCATTGGTGACAGTCAAAAGAGCCTCCGTCACCAAAAAATGAACATCACCAAAAGTGGCGTCGCCAAAAGTATAGGTGTTGTGGTGACATTCAAGGTATGTCACCAATAATGATCTATAATGATGGATAGTGATAGTCACTATTTTATATGACCAATGGTGATGGACCTTTGCCTCCATCGCCAAAAAATTAAACGTCACCAAAGGTGGTGTCACCAAAAGTATAGGTGTTGTAGTGGCATTCAAGGTTCGCTACGAATAATGATTATAATGATCGATAGTGACCATCACCATTTCATATGAACAACAACGATTTATTGTGATGGACCTTTCATGTTCGTCACTATTGATGCATATATATGGTGACGTCTGTTGACCATCACAATTTCATATGAGAAACAACAATTTATGGTGATGAACCATTTGTGGACGTCACTGTTGATGCATATATATGGTGGCGTTCATTGATTGTCACCATTTCATATTTTGGTGAGGGTTGAAAAATGTCACCAATAAACTCATTGGTGATGGTAAAAAGAACCTATGATGTAGCAAATCTGCATCCTGAAATCAATATGCATTTTGGTCATTAGTGATCCATCTTGTGATCAACGATAGATCATTTTATTGAGGATTCATGCTCGCTATTCTAATCATCCCCAAAGAACACAAAAATATGTATTAACTCCACGCAGTTACACAGGGAATATAATTTATATTTCACAATCGAAGCCCCACTTAATCATTTTGTGAGGCTTACATTGTAGTGGCGCCATGATGACCTGATCTCCATTCAAATGGCCGCCCCTTTACAAACACACGGCTACAATTTATAAAAAATAATTACAGAATTGTGGTTCATTTCAGATCCACGATTCTTTCAACTTATACCCACTAAATAACATTTAGAGCCAACAAACTAAAAAATCACCTCATCTTTTGACAGTTGCGCTTTCTAGAAACTCGTTTTGTCTTCTAGAAGTAGTCAAAATTCCATTTTGATTGAGGAATCGTCGTGCTCCTGCATCAACCTATGTCACAGAAAATTGATCGTTGTCATTCCACATGAATATCATAGCATGATGGAATTGAACCACCAACCTACTTGTAAAGCAGGTGCTCTTTCATTGAGCTAGCACCCTTTAAAGAATCAAACTTTAAAAAACTAGACCTTGAAACTTTATAAATTGTAAATTCTACAAGTTTCAATAAATTATAAAACTTTGTAAAGCCTTCACAAATCTTTTACAAAAAAAGAAAAATAACATCAAAGTTGCAAGTCCCTACCTAATGGTTTTAGAAGTTATGAAAAATGGGTGGAGGGAAAAATAGTTATGTATATGATATTGAATATGTTAAGTGGAATACTCAATTAGAAGTAAACCTTGGAAGACATGTATAGCCTAAATGACCTATAATTATCAAACCTAAAATATGCTACTACACCAAATATTGATTTCTTACCTTGTGAATCATGTAAATTTGTTATGACTATATAAAGATTTGCCTCTAAAAGACTAATTTGCATGCCATAAAGTAAAAAACAATGAGTATATATGATGCAACTATGAATAATGAGCTACATGCTTGAATCCTACTGGATATGGGGTCTAGAAAATTAATTGAGAGTGATTCTCGTTATTAATTAATTCAAGATATCAAAATGCAATGATCAGTAGCAATGATCATGAAATGTAACCACTACTAAATGTTAAAATTGTGAGCACAAAATTTGGCTAATATCGATTACAACAATTAAATATCCAACATGCATTCAAACACTTCTAAATCCACACCAAGAATGCGCATCCAAAGACGCAATTGCATGGACACAAGGAAATAACTCTCTACTTCATCCCCTCTCTACCTTTATACTAGGGGAACAACAAAAAGATCCATAGAGAATACGATTAGAGTGGGCAAAATAAAGATGATAAGCAAAAAGATAACCTAGCAATGAAATCTACTAATTTGAACATGTTTAATTACACTAAATAGAGATGGCATCCATAGTACAATAAAGTGACATTTGTCAATGTTGGGATTGGTCAATTGCAGACTATCTATAGCACCACAAATCTAATGAATTGTGACAGGAGATGTTCCCATTAATGGAGCAACATGTTTAAAGCTCACATTGTTTCTTGATAACCATTTTCTCTAACTGACAAACATGCATAGTTCTACCACATCACAATGAAACATGGACATGAAAGTGAGCATAAAGACCAAAATCCCATAATAAAAAATTAAAACTTACGTACAATGTACCAACCATTAAAAGGATAGAAACATCAAAGAAAATGTCTTGATTTTTCTCATCAAGGACAAACAAAATTGTATCACCTGCAATAATGAATTTAGAAACCTTTTGAGTTCAGAAAAAAAAGGTGTTAATACACTAACTTTAGCTGGTTGGAAAAAATAAGTCAAGGAGGCATTTTAAAATCAACCAGAATTATGTATTCATGGCATAAAACAAGTTTAGTATTAAAGCATTTAAGGGTATCGAACTAGCAAATGAAAGACAATATTCAACTAGAAGATATTATCAAAATAATTAAAATGGAAAAGAAAAAGATGGGCACATCTTACTTCAGCAGATAGCTAGATCCACATGAGTAACTTAAAATGAACTCCTCCAAACCATTCAAATAGAGTAACCCCTGACCTATTCATTTAAATGAAGGTCACAAAGAATGAAATCTTTGACTACCAATACTTGCTGCTTGCTCCTATCATCAAAGTGCAATATCAAGAGCATATAACTCTGGTAAATAATGCTCAGTTTTCCAATTGTAATATCGTCGCAATCATTACAATATCATCATTAGGGAATTTTGTTGCATAAGAAACATCATAGCAAGAATTGTTTGCTTTATCACCAATGTAAAATGAACTTCATGTATTGAAATTTGAAAGGAAAAAAAAGCTAGTGTATTCATCTCTGAAACATTGATAGATACACGCTTTGACCCAAGAAATTGAAATTATTGATAATGTTACCGAAAATAGGAAATCAAATATGAGAAAATATATTTCAAAGCAATTTTATTAGTGTATTGTTTCCAAAACATAGAATTATATGAGTCTATTATTACCTAAAACCAACTCACAATGCTCTTCATCAACTCCAACAAGTAATGAATAATCCATGACATTAATTGACTACAAACACATTGCACACAATCATGATAACTGACTAGCTCAACAAAAATTTGAAATTAACATTACAATTATGGTTGATTAAGAAAAATGAAAACTGTATTTACCGTGAGAAATGAAGTATAATTCCAGACTTCTCTCTCCAAAAGGCACTGGGCTTTATTCCCAAGAAATATTTCCATAGTTGAAATGGTCACTAAGAGATTCTGGTCCATAAGAACTTTGTTCTTGCCTGATGAATATGCATTGTCACAGGAGCGATTGAAACCTTCGAGGCCATAACTTGTGTTACATTTTCTTCCAAACAATAGATTTTCCATTACCATCAGTTCCATCCCAATCTCTTTTCCACCTTTTTCATTCTTTATAGTGACCTGAAATATAAGCACATTAAGTAACATGCACACACACAATGAAGACAACAAAGCCTAGTAAACTTTCTAAGAGTCTGCAAAAGGTAATTGTCAAATATAAAATAAACAATAATATGAGTATCCAACCCAATAAATACCAAGGATATTTGCCAAACATCTGGAACTTCCAAAACTTAATGAGTCAGACAAATATTTGAAATATTCTGAGGAAAACTTCATAAAAGACTCCAATTCTATTACGGTGACTTTCTTGATAATAAATATTTCATCCAAGCATTTTACAAAAAACCATTGTTCCTTTCTCCATGAGGTCCCCATTTCTTATAGTGACTTAGTGACAATATAATGTCCATTTCTTTTGGAAAACACTTTTTCCTCAGGGCATCAAACTGTTTTTCATAATAGTAGGTTACCGAGTACTTAAATCCTGAACTTCTCTCTTCAAAAATAACTTTACTAGATTCTAAGGAACCATCTAACGACCAAAGTGGATTTGAAACAACTCCACCCAGACCAAATAAGTTTGAATTCCTTTTCTTTATCCTTGTCTATTTCCTTTTGCTTCTCACTATCAAGTACCTTGTCATATAGTCAAGCCTAATACTATTGTTAACTCAGTGCATAAGGTATTATTCTTGTTGGCTTATCATCATAAACAAAAATAACTATATCATTGACACCAGTCGGTAAAATAATGTTACCCACTACATTACCACCCAGATGACCATTGATGAGACAAATATAGGACTATATCTTCTCAGAGAGACAACTCTAAGAGGCCCCAATAAATTTTCATGTAAACTCTTGTTGTAACGTTTTGGTAAGTTTGACATAGGAACCCCAATCCAACTTCTAAACTCTTCAGATAAATTTATTGATTTTACTAATGGGGTGATTTTCTCATGCACCTCTATTCCACCTTTATCTTGCATGTTTAAGGTAGATTTAGACATCATCTTGTCTCTTGTCTGTAGGTTCACTACCACCAGCGACAGTGGCCAAAGTGACAAAACCAACTTCCTGTCCTTTTGATGTCATAGGTACAACTTGCACTTTTGCTAATTAGGCTTCACCTATCCATGTTGCATCTAATTTATTTGACAGATCAGCCAGGATATGAGAATCCTGCTCTGATAGTTTCTGACATGTTCCAAAATCTTCATCCAAACCATCTACGTTGTCCCACTATCAACTATTTCAAAAGGAATTGTCTCAGAAACATTGATGCTGGTATCACATTCACCATTCTCCATGTCAGAAGTATGAAACATGGTACCATTAGTTATATTGGATGAATCCCTAATGTTTTGACCTCCTTCCAAGGCATCCAGATTCTAGATTGTTTAACCTTCTGTTGATTTAATAATTTCCATGCCTTCATCTAATTTTTCTATTCACAATACTAGTTCCCTCTAAACAGTCACACAAGTAAGAATTTTCCACATTACTAGTCATGGAAAGCTACCTAGATCCATTATTTAAAACATGTTTGTCACCATCTTGGATATCTTTGAACTGAAGATTCTCGGAATAGATAACTTTGTCCAGACAATTTCCATCAACTGTGGAGCCTGTTTCCTCTGTCATCAGAATGCCAAAACCACCACTAGAATTATTACTCTCTTTGACTCTACCCTGACTGTCTCCAACCTTTTCATTTATGCTAGAATTGTATTCCTTATGTGGAGTCTTAAAATACTCCAGTGGACTAGATTCCAATTTGGCAAGAGAGATTTTCGCTTTAAGAGATGAATCTAAATGGGAAAGACAATGATCCCATTCATAGGCATCATAAAGAAGAAGACACTTTATATTGTTTGGCTTTGAAATATCAGTAGCAGGTCTTAGAACTTTCCCATCACAAATGATGGCCTCTTGCAATAAACCTTGTTTGAATTTTTTAGATTGCATCAAAAGAATGGACACTATGAAGAAATGATTTCCAACTAAGAAATTTCTATAAACAAATTTGGAAATGTTCATTAAGTAGAAATATTATTCTAGCATAATATCATTTTAGACAACCTAAAGTACACTAAACAAACTTTATATACATTTATAATATCACCTCAAATTCAACTATCTCTTTATGCAAAATTCCTTCAAGCTCTGCAATTTGCCTCCTAGACTTAGGAACCTTAATACTAGAATAAAAGTATCTAGATGTGGTGATTTTCTATGCTATCTAATAGAGAAAATTAAATACCTCTCTAAATAACATTTCCACTTTACCTGCTACCTATTCAATTGCATAAAAATTCACATTAGTTTGGATATGGGGGGTCCTACGCCATACTTATGATAGGAATATACATTAATTTTCCAACATCTACCCATATGTACAATCTGTATCATAAAGTACCTTCACAACTTCTTTTCTGATTCAATCTTATTGATGTGGATCATGGAACTCTAATTTTGAAGGTGGAAAATGCATAGCCAAAACATTGATACATAATTATGGGTACTCTGGAAAAATCAAGAGCTACATAAAGTATGTAAGATATCAGAAGGTGAAAATAAAAAAATATAAAGAAGTTGAATTTAGTGGCATACCTATAAAATAAAATGTAGTCTCGATGTAATGAATGACCACAATTGCAACTCTACTTATTGCATAATGATTATAGAAACTAAACTCTAGGAATTTTCCAAAGGATAAACCCCATGCAGAATCACACATGAGTACTTGTCAGGTTTCTTTTGGAACTCTATTTTTATGTGCACATTCTAAGCACCAATGCCACATATATATGTTTCCTTCACATTCACCAGGTAATGTCAACAGTAAAGGTAACTAACTTACCGATATCGTGAGGCTACCCTGATGGTGTGTATAGCAAAGAACATGTGCTTCTGAGGATTATTACAGAAATGACAATGTGAATTCTGCATGTTTTTGGTATTTTGTTACATCAAAATTTTCCCGTTGTTACTGTGTAATTGTAAAGTCTACAAGATAATAAGAGAAAAATACAGAAGAAGAAAAATACATGAAGAAGAAATCTACCTGGTCAAACACATCATCCCGCAGGTATCTTCCTAGTGGCTTGTTGAAACTGCCATAATACTTGATGCAAAAGAGTTGTGAACGCTCACAGACTGCCCACTTCAACACACAGTGGCTCATTAACAAAACCAATATACTTTGATGATCAGAGGGAGAAGGTGGAAAGTATTCTTTAGAGAAAACCTGTCCTTGTTTTCTATACCCTAAAAGTTTCTCATCTGGAAAAAACTTGGGACTTCATTTCCTTTTTTGCTACTCCTTGATTCTCCAATGCTACCTTCCTAGATAGATTCTTTGTTGTTATTTGATAATCAATATTAACCTTGGATAAAACAAAAACAGTGAAGCCATTTTCCATATTTGAATCATTTGATTCCTTATCTTGATGTTCTAAATATGATATGAGTGCCCCATATGAACTTGGACCCACAGGAGATATAATTTCATTTAAATATGCCTTTATCGAAGTTAACAATACAGATAAATCAGCTAAAGGATTAGTTGGCAAGGAAGATCTCTATCCATATGGATATGTATTCCACTATACCCCTATAACTTTAGCACATGTATCTCCTATGGAGGATTTCTTAAAAACAATTATTGTTTGAACAAGACTGGTTCCATCAGGGCTAGACTTACTAGCAACATGTGACATAGGTGAACCCATCCCTCCACTAGTAAGAGGTGGTTTGGACTATCCCTTATTATTATCAATCATAGGGTCATCTACTAAGCCAAAGAAAATTGACAATATATTATGCATTTTCAGGTTTTGCATTTCTCTCGACTAGTTTTGTTTTGGAATAGGAACAATAGAAATGGGTATCATAGAAATAGAACTACCAAAATTTAATTGTTTGTCTGTAAATGCAACAGTTATTGATGATTTCAAGGGAATTTCAGGCAAGGTGGCACCTTCATCTGTAAGGAAATAAGTCTCAAGGGATAAATGGTAAGTGGAAAACACTGCATACTGAACAACATGTTAACATTCTTCAACTAATCATGACTTGCACTCATAAGTAGAAGTTGTAAACACAAGAGCAGAGCGAGTCCCATAAATTCTGACTTCAAGAAAAGAGCATATCACTTAAGATCAAGTTGTCACCTAGTTTAGGGATAGTCAACCACATGAGATACTTTCAAGAATGAAATTTTGAGAACCTATTTACTTTTTTGGAAATATTTCATAGAGAATAGTAGATTGATTTCTAGGCTACAACCTCCATCTATGAATTAGATTATCATAGAATACATAATAGAAGTACCATTTCTACAAGACATATTAGACTTTCAAGGCATATTAATCATATATATAATAATTATTTTCATGACATTGAAATATTAAAAATACAGAATGAATCATAGACATTTTGCCACCCTTGGAATCATCATCCTAGGCTAGAAAATGGGTTTCCAGTTTGCATTGGAAATGCAGATTTATTGATTCACATCAGAATCTCTAGGATAGAGCACTAATCAACATGAGAAACATTTCCTACATAAAATAAAAAATAACGTTGTAAAATACCTTCCTGATTTTGGAGGGAATAGGTAGAGTGGTCCACATCGCCTCCCCATGCCAACTGGCATTTGAGGAGAGTTGGCCCCCATTTTTATCAAATTTTTCATCCTGGCTCTCTACAAAAGTACTATAAACCCTAATTCATCTCATTTTTGAGTTCCATACTTTGGAAAGCAGATTTGGAGAACAGAAATGAGAATAACTTAGGTTGGACAAGTTTGGTAGAACAACATTGGCAAACAAATTATAAAGGAGTAATTCAAAACAAAGTTTTTTCTAGCAGAACAACACTCCAAACTCTTATTTTTTCTTCTATTTCTTACTCTCCTATATTCTTTTGATGGAATCTCATTCATCATTTTAGAGAGGGTATGATCATAGAAATCATGGTGGCATAAATTGTGAAGAAAGAGGAGACGGTGAAAAAAATAACAGAAATTTCCCATTGATTCCCCTCTATGGAAGTGTTTCACAAAGAAAGAAAAAGGAGAGAGCTAAGATGGAAACTACTTATGGAATTTCATAAGTGCAAGGAAAATTTTGGATTCATATTGAAGGGGTAAAGCCCTTTTGTTTTGGATTCCTAACAATGGGGTTAAATTTTGTAATCTACCACCCCAAATATTGAGGCATAATTTCAAAACAAGCATGACCACGCATAGTTAACTAGTGAAGAAAGGAGAGGAAGAAAGCATGTTCTCATAGGTTAAAAAAGGAGGCAATAATTTCGTTGAATAGCTAAGGAAGCCTGGAAGAGATTGAACACCAAAATCTTGGAAAGAATGTTTGATTGTGGCAGGAGGGAAGAAACAGATAGTGAATTTGCCTCTAACATGCATGCATTTCGTATTCCATTTATAGAGTATTTAGTGTGTAAATTCCCACTGTAGATCAATAGATTATGCAATATACTAAAGCAAAATACAAGATTTACTTCTACAACAAACTTGCAGAAGCTTAATCGAATATGAGAAAGATAAAGTAGAACACATATAACAAATAAAGAGAAATCAATCACACATGAACATAGAAGAACAACCCAGGGAAAGCCTCAGCCTAAAACCCCAATCTCTGTATTATCATACAATTGGAAATATGTTCAGATTATAAAAAGAATCAGCTCACAGGCTATCCTACTCTCTCTACAATCCAACAACACATCTCACAAACTAAATAGACACAAGATATGCCTTCCTTCAGCCCTCCAAGCCTCGTATTTCCTTGCACAGTTTTTCTTTGGGTCCAATTGTTGAAAAATGGCAACAAGAAATTGCTAAAAATAGAAGTGCTGAAAATAGCAATTTGAGTACCAGTGCTAGATTAGGCAACAGGGAATGAAAATGGAAGTGCTAAAAATAGAAGTTCTATTTTTAGCAGTTCAGTGTGGATTCCTATTTTAGTCAGTCCCTGGACTAGAAATAGGAAGTAAAATTCAAATTTGATATTAACAGTAGTTTGTAAATTAATTAATTAATTCAGATTGAGTTAATTAGTTAAGGAATTATGAACTTGAAGTCTATGTGAGGACATGCAACAGTTTCTCCTTTGATTGAGGGATTTATCCATCAGTTAAAGGATGAGGATGAGTTGTAATTATGAGTTATAATTAGTTGGCTCAGTTAACTGAGTCAAGTCTAGTTAGATTAATTTAACAAGTTGTTAAATTAATGAGATTCAGTTTGTTAATGCTTGCATGCATGTAACAACTCGTATTTTCAGATAACTAAATATTATAGCTTAAATAACTCATGCATGTCAGTTCTGTCAGAGACCCAATTTAGATCAGAGAAGGGATAGTGTACTATTAGTTGGATGAATATTTTTCCTATAAAGGAAGCTCATTCATGATGAGGATTTATCTTCTTCAGGTTTGTGAAATTATTTCAAAGGTCAGTGTTGTGTGTGAGGTGAGAATCACACAGGTTGGAGCTGGAGGACCCAGGAAAAACTGTGCATAGAAATAGGAGGCTTGGAGGGTAGAGGAGAAGGTTTGTGAGAAGCCTTCGACTGTCTATGAGTAGCAGAGGGATTGTACTGAGAGATGGATAGCTTATGAGCTAAGACTTTATGTAATCCGAACATATTTCCACTTGTATGACAATACAAAGATGGGGTTTTAGGCTGGTTCTTTCCCCTGGTTATATCTTCTATGTTATGTGTGTTTGATTTCTCCATATTAGTTATATGTGTTCTTATTGATGTTTCTTATGTTCAATTAAGCTTCCGCTAAATTGTTTGTAGAAGTAGATCAAGTGTTTTGCTTTAGTACATTGCATTGTCAGGTGATCTACAGTGGGAATTTCTACATGGTATCAGAGCTAGCCGATTTGTAGAAAAATTCTACAAAATTATACATGGTATTAGAGCACAGGTGATCAAGGAAGAACATTATACAGGAAGAGAAGATTTCAAAGTTTTGAGTTTTGGGCCAACAATTTACAGAGCAGATCTGAAAAATTCTATACGAAAATTTCATAAACAAATAGAAGATTTGGATTCCTTGCAGAAAAATACCCAAAAAATAAAAAAATAAAAAAAATTGGATGAATCGGAGTTCGGAAGAGGGAGATATTGCTGATTTAAAATCAGCTCTTTTTGCAAAAAAAAAAAACATGACGGTGGGAAATATGAAACAGATTGGTGTGCTAGCCAAGAACCTATATGCACTTGAGGTACAAGATTCATGCAAAGCCTTGAGGAGCAAGGAAAAGGTTAGATACTTGGTGGTTGAGAGGGAGAGTAAATTACCTCTCAACATGCAGCGCAAAAAGAAGTCTTAGACGATTATGGAGGAGCCACGATTAGTGTAGCAGCTTTAGGAGGTTGTGGAGCAGCAACAACTAGAGATGCTAAGAGGAGATCGAGTAGAGACATCTACTCATGCAAAGACCTCCAGTAGAGGGAAAATTTGAGCTAGGAGGGTAGAGGGATCACATGCAGCCATACCTCCAAGTAGGAGGTGGGGCGATGTGGAGTGATCGTCCCAAGGAGGAGGGGCAGGATCCTTGAGGTACCCAACCTTTTTTATTCCACTTTGCTGCAAGAGCCCTGATGAGGAGTAGTAGAACTGATTGATTAGGTAGAGACAGATGGGTAGAGAAAGCTACAGTGCAGGGAATCCCAGGACATCACAGAGCTAGCATGCTGCAACAATGCGAGAGGCACAAGTGTGTTGCACAGTGCATAGTAGCACAGAGAGGTGTGCAACGGTGCGAGATGCATGGAGATGTTGCAATAGTGCAGAGGTCAGAGAGGGAGCACTTGTCAGCAGCAGGTAGAGTTTCAACATCAAAGTATGTTTCTAGGCCAACAGAGAGGTCAGTTGGGAGTTTTTTTTGTTCCAAAATTTGCTAGAGCAACCACACTTGGTAGAAGTGTTGCAAGCAGAACATTCTGAAGGTACAGGATCAGGTTCGAGAGGAAGCCTTTCTTGTTGAGAGGGAGTGTTGAAAACTGGAAACAAGAAATTGCTAAAAATAGAAGTACTAAAAATAGTAGTTTGAGTACCAGTGCTGGATTGGGCAACGGGGAATGAAAAATGGAAGTGATAAAAATAGAAGTTCTATTTTTAGGAGTTCAGTGTGGATTCCTTATTTAGACAGTCCCTGGACTAGAAATAGGAAGTAAAATTAGAATTTGATATTAACAACAGTTTCTAAATTAATTAATTAATTCAATTTGAGTTAATTAGTTAAGGAATTATGAACTTGAAGTCTATGTGAGGACATGCAACAGTTTCTCCTTTGATTGAAGGATTTATCCATCAGTTAAAGGATGAGGTTGAGTTGTAATTAGTTGGCTCAATTAAATAATTCAAGTCTAATTAGATTAATTTAACAAGTTGTTAAATTAATGAGATTCAGTTTGTTAATGCTTGCATGCATGTAACAACTGGTATTTTCATATAACTGAATATATAGCTTAAATAACTCATGCATGTTAGTTATGTCAGAGACCTAGTTGAGATCAGAGAATGGATAGTGTACTATCAGTTGGATGAATATTTTTCCTATAAAGGAAGCTAATCCATGATGAGGATTTATCTCCTTCAGGTTTGTGCAGTTATTTCAGAGGTCAGTGTTGTGTGTGAGATGAGAATCGCATAGGTTGTAGCTGGAGGACCCAGAAAAAACTGTGCATAGAATTAGGAGGCTTGGAGGGTAGAGGAGAAGGTTTGTGAGAAGCCTTCGACTGTCTATGAGCAATAGAGGATTGTATTGAGAGTTGGATAGCTTTCGAGCTAAGGCTTTGTGTAATCTGGACATATTTCCACTTGCATGATAATACAGAGATGGGGTTTTAGGCTGATGCTTTCCCCTGGTTATATCTTCTGTGTTATGTGTGTTTTATTTCTCCATATTAGTTATATGTGTTCTTATTGATGTTTCTCATGTTCGATTAAGATTCCACTAAATTTTTTGTAGAAGTAGATCAAGTGTTTTGCTTTAGTACATTGCATTAGCAGGTGATCTACAGTGGGAATTTCTACATGGTATCAGAGCTAGTTGATTTGTAGAAAAAATTCTACATGGTATCAAAGCTAGCTGATTTGTAGAAAAATTCTACAAAATTCTACACCAATGATACCACCTGTGTGATTGGCCTCACCACACACTCACTAAACTGAAGAAGTAACTGTGAAATCTCCAAGGAATGAATTCCTTCTGCATGAAAGAGATATCCTCCATGGAATATTCTTGCAAATGACAGTACACTATCCCATCATCTGATCTCAACTAGGTCTCTGTCTGAACTGACATGCATGAGTTATTTATGAGAGAATATTCAGTTATCTAAAGTGCAGCAGTTACATGCATGCATGCATTAAGTAACTCAACTCACAATTAGCTCAACAAACTATTTGAACTAATCTAACTAGACTTAACTTAGTTAACTGAGCTAACTAGTTACAACTCAATATTACAACTCATCCTTATCTCTTTATGTTAATTTTAGGTATGTTCTAAGCTTAGAGAAATTTGTTTAAATTTTCACAGTTAGCTCCATTATTTTCCAGATTAGCAATCACATCAGCATTAGAGTAAACTGCAGATAGAACATAAACATAAATCACAGAAGAAAAGCCAAGACAAGAGGACACAAGATGTGGCGCTAGCCAGGGACAAACCCCAATGTGAGGAAACCCTTGATAAATTCTTCTTATATGCTCTTCAATAGTTCAGTAGATAGAGAGAGAGAGATAGTACGTTTACAACAAAAGTCAACACTTTGACTTATCTAGATAAGATCATAGATCATCTCTAAGAAGATGATACGTGAGATCAGTTGAATACATGCTGCTTCAACTAATTCTCCAAGGTGACTCCTTCACCTATCATTGTGCTACATTTCGTCATCATGATGCACCTCACCGCACTGCACCATGCTACACCCATCATCACTATGTTGCATCTCATCATGCTTCATTAATCATGATTGTACCCATCATTGTACTGCATTATGTGCCATTGCTACACCATGTTGCCATCTTGACCTATGCGTTGGTTGCACCTTGCTTGCTTGTTGTCCCTTGCTTGCTTGTTGTCCCTAGCAAGCTTGTTGTCCTTAGCATGCTTGTTGTTGCATGCTAGTTGTCCCTTACATGCTAGCTGTAACATTGCATGCTTGGTGTATTTACTGCTAAGTACCATACAACTATCTCAATGTTAGTTAGTTGTCCCATGCATGCTGCTCTCCTTTGAAGATAGATGTTTCGGTTGTTTCGGCAATTCCCAACATTTCTGCCAGTTGCGGCTATTCTCGACAGTTCTAGAAATTCCAGCAGTTCCAGTTGTTTCGGTAGTTCTGGCAGTCCCAGAAGTCCCGATAGTTCCATCTTTTCCAGTTCCAGTAGTTCCAGCTTTTCTGGATTTTCCAGCTTTTTTGGTAGTTCCGACTTTTCTGGAATTTCTGGATTTTCCGATAGTTCCAGCTTTTCTAGATTTTCCGGCTTTTCTGATAGTTCCGTATTTTCCAGCAATTCTGGCATTTCCGACAATTTCAGCTTTCCCGACAGTTCAGGCTTTCATGGCAGTTCCATCTTTTCTGGTAGTTTCAGCATTTCTAGAAGTTTTGGCATTTCCAGCAGTTCCAGCTTTTCTAGTTTTTCTAGCTTTTCCGGCAATTCCATATTTTCTGACAGTTCCGGCAGTTTTGGTTTTTTCAACAGTTCCGGTTTTTCCGACAGTTCCAGCTTTTCTGGCAATTTCGGCTTTTCTAGCTTTTCCGAATTTCTGCCCTCTAGATCAGGGAAATGTTATTCCTTAGGATCTCTCCTCCTACTAAATCCCAAAGATAAGTAGAGAGAGGAATAGATCCCAAGTGTGTTGAAATGACTTGAAGGCCACCTCTATTTATACTAAAACATTGAGCACATGTGGGGTTTATTTGGTTGCTAGCCGACCTTGACGAATTATCTTATAATGCAAATAAATTCATAACTCCATGAATACTTATCGGAATCGAATGATCTTTAGATCAATCCTACATCTCTCAATGAGAGGGATCCAAGAAAAATATCTGTTGCCATAAATAAGATGACCCACATGGAGTTTGGCCCTAGTTTCCAATATTAACACTCCCTCTCAACGAGGGAGAACTCCATCCGTTGATCCATATGTTACTATCTCTGCCATCAATTCCCTGCAATACTTTGCTCTACTCTGTTCTGTTGAGCTCCGCTCTGCTCTGCTTTGATCTGCTGAGCTCTGCTCTACTAAGCTCTGCTCTACTAAGCTCTACTATGCTCTTCTTTGCTCTACTTTGCTAAACCATGAAGAAGAAGAATTGATCGAGAATGTCTCATACCATTCTATACTGACCTGAAGTCAGTTTTATCTGAAGAGAGTGTGTCACATCATTCTGACGGACCCTAAGTTAGTTTTATTGATCCCATATCAATATCAGAGAAGATTGTCTCAAACGGCTCATACTGATCCTAGATCAATTTCATTGATCCCAGATCAATGTCGCAAGAGAGTGTCTCAAACTACTCATACTAATCCCAAATCAATGGAGGTCATCCTAGCATAGGGAGTACGATATATATAGTAATGCATCCATTGATAGTACTATTATGGTCCCTATCCTTGTTTCCCTGCTCATTGATCATATGAGAGGTACTTCCCATGAGTCCCAGGCTACATGGGTAGGATGCCTCGATAGGAGAACTAATCATCCTGTCCATAGGAGAATGAATCATCCTCTTAGTGGATGCCACATAGAACTAATCATCCTGGCCCACAGGAGAACTAATCATCCTGTTCCACAATCGCCATGGAGATCAAATCATCCTAGCCCATATGAGAACTAATCATCCTGTTCCATAGTCGCCATGGAGAACAAATCATCCTAGCCCATAGGAGAACTAATCATCCTATTCCACAGTTTCCACGGGAGAACTAATCATCTTGACCCACAGGAGAACTAATCATCATGTTCCATAGTTTCCACGGGAGAACTAATCATCCCGTCCCACAGAAGAACTAATCATCCTACTCATAATGCACCACCAGGGGAGGGTGAGTTGCCCTCTGGTCGTATGTTGCTCCAATAAGTACCCGAAGCCCCCTAGAGCTCCTAAAGCTCAATGCATGCAACATGCAGGACCCTTATAAGAAGGTCTCTCAACGACTCCAAGTTGTTTAGGAAAGTCACAGATTTGACCTTTCCCCGGGGCTTTGACAAAATGTCTGCAACCTGTACATCAGTCTCAATGCGATGGAGCCTGCTCGCTCATCGACTTACCATATCGCAGATAAGGCAGTATCTGATGTGTATCTACTGGAGCAATCATTGAATACGGGATTCCTCAATAATCAAATCCCCCCTCTGGTTGTCACAGAGAACCATAGTGGTATTCATCATGTGTACAAATAGCTCACTTAAGAGCTTCTGCAACCATGCAGCTTCACACGAGATCATACTCGTAGCTATGTATTCGGTCTTGGCGATGCTTATAGCAATCAACTTTTGGTTCCTACTAATCCATGATACCGAAGCAAAATCCAAAGAGAACCAGCACTGAGAAGTGCTCTAGTGATCCTCCACACTGCCTGCCTAGTCAGCATTTGAATAATCATGCAGTTTCATATTTCTGGTAGTGTATCTCAATCCATGAGAGATTGTGCCCTGAAGATATGTCAGAAGATTCTTAGCACCAATCCAGTGAGGCTCAACCAAATATGAGCTCACCATGCTAACTGCAAAACATATGTCTAGACGGAAGTTCACCAAGAACATCAATGCGAATGAGTTTATGAAACTCAAAGGCATTTCCCAAATCTGGTCTGACATCACTACCGTATAACTTCTGAAAGTTAAGATCCTCGAGGTAGTCATAGACTTGCAGTTTATCATTCCACATCCGAAATCCAACTCCCTCTTACTTTTGCAAAAGAGAGGGTCTACACCTGTCAGAAATAGGTCATCCTCATAAGGTGTCGGTATGAGAGGTCTATCGTCCACAACCTTTGGGTAATGGTTTGGATTGGTTTCACTCCTAGTGAATCTCAGCTTTATCAGACAACTATCAATCCTCTCATACTACACCCGGGGTTTTTTGCTTCAAGCCATATAGGGCTTTCTTCCACGTGTATACATGAGATTCCCGATCATGACTCTCAAACGCCTCGGGTTATTCCAAACTTGTGGACCTACTACATGAGGGGAATGGTCCCCTTATAATATTTTCCTTCGATACATCTCAGACATGTACCTTCATGCTCTACTTGAATTTAGACATCCCTATCACCATTTGACTCACATCAGGTAGGGCCCTATAGGTAGACCTCCGGTGTTGTAGATGCGATATGTCAATTGACATGATCCCCAATGGACCATCCTGTGATTTGATACAAATTTCCAACCCTGAACCCATGAGAAAAAGAATCTTTGAAAATTATATTTTTTAACATCTACCTTTCCATCGATGAATTCCACCCCGAAACATTTGACTTCCACTTCCGAGATGGGCACCAGGTTCCTCTTGCGATCAGGTACATAAAAGAGATTTTGTAAATGAATTGAGTTACCCTTATTCAATTAAGAGTTAACATTCCCTACACCCTTTTTGGGATAGGTGGCATCGACTCCAAGTATAATCCCATGATTGTTTCCATCTCTACCAAATTAGAGAGTGCACCCATCTATCCGATGAAGTGCCTTGAAGCACTACAATCTATAAGCCAGATTCCCAAAGAATCTAAAGGAGAGGGCCAATACCATATAACGCTTCTTTATCTTATCAGAAACAACATTTGATTCTTCATACCTGGGGTTCCTTGATTTCTATGAAGAGTTGGCCATTTCCTTGATGACCTACATTACCTGTCATTCCTTTGATCATTGAATATTTCCCTGGAATGATTGTTATCATCATCAAGTGATGTGTCCCTGCCATTCAGACACTCCTTTGCATAATTGTCGAACTACTTATCTGCCTTTCCTTCCACCCTGAGATCTGGTCTTCCAATGAAGTGATCTTTAGGTAGGCCATATACTGCTACACCATTATGATAATATTCTTTGCTTTGACTTCACCCTTGGTGAATTTTAAGAGGGATGACGAATCCATTGATCCTTTTGTCCTTTCCCAACTATCTTCAGTGATTGCTCTTTCACTCTTACTTGGGCATTGTCTTCACCTTAACTCTAATTCCATGTTAATTTTAGGTATGTTATATGCTTAGAGAAATTTATTTCAATTTTCATAGTGAGCTCCATATCTTTTCCATATTAGCAATCACATCAGCATTAAAGTAAACTACAGATAGAACATAAACATAAATTGCAGAAGACAAGCCAAGACAAGAGGACACAAGATGTGGCGCTAGCCAAGGAAAAACCCCAATGTGAGGAAACCCTTGATCAATTCTTCTTATATGTTCTTCAATAGTTCAGCAGAGAGAGAGAGAGAGATAGTGTGTTTACAATAGAAGTCAACACTTTGACTTATCTAGTTAAGAGCATAGATCATCTCTAAGAAGATGATAGATGAGATCAGTTGAAGACATGCTACTTCAAATAATTCTCCAAGATGACTCCTTCACCTATCATTGTGTTGCATTTCATCATCGTGCTACACCTCACTGCGTTTCACCATGCTGCACCCATCATCACTATGCTGCATCTCATCACGCTTCATTAATCATGACTGTACCCATCACTGTACTTCATTATGTGCCATTGTTGCACCATGTTTCCATCCTGACCTATGCGTTGGATGCACCTTGCTTGCTTGTTGTCCCTTGATTTCTTGTTGTCCCTAGCATGCTTGTTGTGCTTATCATGCTTGTTGTTGCATGCTAGTTGTCCCTTGCATGCTAGCTGTAACATAGCATGCTTGGTGTATTTGCTGCTAAGTACCATACAACCATCCCAATGTTAGTTAGTTGTCCCTTGCATGATGCTCTCCTTTGGAGATAGATGCTCTTACTTTTTCGGCAGTTTTGGTAGTTCCGGCTGTTCCTGGCAATTCCGGCAGTTCTAGTTGTTTTAAACAAAGTCTTTCAGTAGAAATCACATGAGAGAATTTTTTGCCAACACGTTTCGAACCAACAAGTGTGGTTCATCATCAGGACTAGATGAAGAGGCAGACCATGGCAAAGGCTTAAATAGAGAGAAATGTAGAGACATAATTTCTGACAGTTCCGGCAGTCCCGTCAGTCCTGACAATTCTGGATTTTCTGGTAGTTTTGGAAGTTCCGGCAGTCCCGGTAGTTCCGGCTTTTCCAGCAGTTTTAGCTTTTCTGACAGTTCTGGAATTTCCGGCAGTTTTGACATTTCTGGTTTTCCTAGCAATTCTGGCAGTTCCCGTAGTCCTGGCAATCCTAGCAGTTCCGACTTTTCTGGCAGTTTCGGCAGTTCCGACTTTTCTGGCAATTTCGGCAGTTCCGGCAGTCCTGGCAGTTCCGACTTTTCCGGCAGTTCCAACATTTTTGGCTTTTCCATATTTTCCAGCTTTTCTGGTAGTTCTGGCTTTTCCAGCATTTCCGGCTTTTCCGACAGTTCCAACATTTCTGGTTTTTCCAGGTTTTCCAACAATTCCATCTTTTCTAGCAGTTTCGACTTTTCCGGTAGTTCCAACTTTCTCGGTAGTTCCAGCTTTCCACGTAGTTCCGGATTTTCCGGCTTTCTGGCAGTTCCGACATTTCTGGCAGTTCCATATTTTCCCGCTTTTCCATCAGTTCTGGCTTTTCCAGCTTTTCCGGCACTTCTGGTAGTTCTGAATTTTCCGGCTTTTCTGGCTTTTCCAACAGTTCTGGATTTTCTGGCTTTTCCGGCTTTCTTCCCTCTAGATCAAGGCAACGTTATTCCTTAGGATCTCTCCTCCTACTAAAACCCAAAGACAAGTAGAGAGAGGAAGAGATCCCAAGTGTGTTGAAATGACTTGAAGGCCACCTCTATTTATACTAAAACATGTGGGGTTTATTTGGTTGCTGGCCGACCTTGACAAATTGTCTTATAATGCAAATAAATTCATAACTCCATGAATAATTATCGGAATTGGATAATCTTTAGATCAATCCTACACCTCTCGATGAGAGGGATCCAAGAAAAATATTAACTGCCATAAATAAGATGACCCACATGGAGTTTGGCCCTAGTTTCCAATTTTAATGGGATAAATTCCTCAATCAATGGGATAACTGTTGCATGTCCCCACATAGACTTCATGTTTGATTTTCTACAACTAATTAACTCAATATGAATTAATTAATTATTTTACAAACAGCTGCTAAGATCAAATTCAAATTTACTTCTCTATTTTAGTTTAGGAACTAACTAAAATAGGAAGGTATCCATAAATGCTATTTATGGCAGTGTTATTTTTAGCACTTCTATATTTAGCATTTCTTGTTGCTATTTTCAACACTCCCTCTCAACAAGAAAGGGATTATCAGTAACCCCAATCCTGTCTCTGTGGAACTTGAACTTGCATTTTGACAATGCCTTAGTAAAAATATATGCATCATGTTCCTCGGTTGAAACATATAGCAACAACATGATCCTCTTGACCACACAATCTCAAAGATGGTGATACCAGATATCAATGTGCTTGGACCTATCATGAAAAACTGGATTCTCAGAGAGTATGATACAACTTTGATTATCACAGTAGATCACAGTTGTATCCATCCTCTGACCAAACAATCCCACTAGAATCTTCCGCTCACATGTAGCCTGACTAGCAGCCATGTATTTAGCCTCTACTAGAGAGAGAGAGAGGGAGGGATGGAGGGGGATATAGAGAGTGAGAGAGATTGATAGAGAGGGATATGGAGGGAGAGAGAGAGAGAGTTGGAGAGAGATAAAGCAAGTGTGACAGAGGATGTGTTACACTGGAAAAATCCCTCTTGCGGACAAGAGCGATCTCCCTAGATCCTTGATGGAAACTAGAAACAAGAAGATAGTTGAACTAACTGTTTCCTTAAGTTGGAATTGTTTGAATTATAATAATTAAAGCTAATGGATGGGCCTCTTATATTTTGTGACTTGATGCAACTCCTCAATGCTTGACAAGATCTAGAACCATAAACCATAAAAGGATCAAAAGCATATGTGATACAATAATCCAAACAAAACTTAACCTAATGATCAAGGAGATTAGGAATTGAGTTTTCTTTCACAAATTCCATAAGCAATTATAAACCATTCACCATTCCAATAAGAAAAATCAATAGGGGAAAGTTTTCATTTGTATTAATCAAATATAAAGAGGAGCCTTACAACCTTCCCCTTGATTTCATGAGGTTCCTCCCAAATGCCTTCAATCTCCTACTTAGATGACAATATTTACAATCTAAAACTAACAACATAAGTTTATCTTCTCTGAGTTATGAGCTCCTCTAACCCTCTACCCTCTAGTCATTTTATAGGCTAAGAGGAAGAAGTTTGAGATCCAAAAGAGGAGGGTGAGATCCCCTAATTGAGGGATTAGGTTTCCTTGAGGAAAGGGATTAAGATTCGTCATCTTAGAGTTATAGTTATGTTAAACACACATGGACAACAACATAATCTGAAAGATAAAACATGAGAATTCATTTTTATTAACAAATGATATACATTTATAGTACATGGTTTGACTGTTGGGCTTCACATCCCAAGGTATCTTGGACTTCCTTTTGTCTATTCGGCTTCCACACTAAACCATTGAGGATTAGGTGTCGAACATTCCCCCCTTAATCCGAAGGGTTATGTATGATTCCAAGAAGAGAGTTGTAATACAAAATGTGAAAAAATGCACGACAGCACTAGGCTGAATGTGATCTCTGAAATGTTGGTATAAAGGGCGGTGGTTTAAGGATGACCACCAACACTGGAACGCTTAGTGCAGCTCTTGGAACTCTTCCAAAACTGGCAAGAAGCTAAAGTCTTATGCTAGAGGAAGTTCTCCTATTGTTTTGAAGAGGGAAACCTTCAACCATGAAAGGGAGCGCTCACCCCGCATAAAAGGGAGAACTTCAACCTAAAAATGGAAGTCTCAACTTGTGATGGTTTAAGGATTACCAACAACTCTGGAATGCTTAATGCAATTCCTAGAACTCTTCCAAATCTGGTAATAAGATGAAGTCTTCTGCTAGAGGAAGTGTTCTCAATTTTGTTCCTGGAATTCTTCCGAAACTGGCAAGAAGCTGAAGTCTTCTGCTAAAGGAAGTGTCCCAGATTACCAACTGAAGGCATGTGCAGGGACATCTTTGTTTCTGGCTACAACTCTGAAATTGGTGTGGCGGGTTGTGGCTCAGGCTCATTTGATGTGGCTTTGAAGCTTGTAGATGACATCATTTCCCCCCTGTCAGATACAAGGTGAGATGATGGAGAAAACTCAACTGCAAGACTGTTCAATACTTTTGAACAAGTTTTGACATGTGATTGGAATATCTTATTGGTTGTTGATGCCCATTGCCAAGAAGTGATCCATCCAAGATGAATCCTTGTTCTTGCAGGCCGTTTGTTTTTGAAGCATCTATTTGAAGAATGATTGGTTTTATGACAGTTCTTACATGGATGAAGATCAAAACAGTGATCTTTTAGATGGCCAACAAAGTCATAATGTTGGCATTTCACAATCTGTTGTTGTTGTGGAAGAGGGGCAGGATCTGGAATAGCTGGAGGTGAACTGTCATGAAGGAATCCAGCACTTTGACAATGAATGGGCTCTGAGTAGTCTGGAATATGAAAGAACAAGTCCTTCTCATATCCAAGACTAGTTTTGTGCTTGTTGTGGACAAGTTGCTCCCAATGTCTGATGATGGGCTTGGGAAGTGCAGACTAAGTTTCTGCATCTGCATGTAAAACTGCTACTTTATTGTGTACTAAATCTAAACCAGCTGTAACATTATTGACTTGCTTCTAATGGGTTGCAATCTCAATGTTCTGAACAGAGACATGTTCAGAATGACTCCTCTATTTTAATTCTTCTTGCTGTAGCTGAGATTCGTGCTGCAAAAAATCAATTTTCTCTTGTTCATTTTGTAGACAGACCTAAATTTCTGTGAGAGAAAATTTGCTGACTTTTAATGTATCATGAGTAGTAGACAATATGAGAGTTTTGAGGAACTCTAATACTTCATTGATTCTAGCCATTTTTTTCTTCAATGTGAGAATTACACCTTAAAAACTAATCACAACTACTACTCAATGCAAAAAAGTAATATCCATTCACAGTACAAAACAATATCCTTTATAAATGTGCAACAAATGATCAGTGTGCAACCAGCAAGCACCAATTACAATTCATTACATAAAAATAAGATTTTACTCATGACCAGTACCATGTTTTGACAATACACCAGACTAAACTTTTCTCCACAAAAGATTACTTTTATTTTTCAAAACAATCATTGCCTTTATATAACCCACCAAACTCTTATGGAACAATCGAATCAAGGAATCAATGCATATGTAAACAAAAATGAGTTTTAAATACAATGCCACACTGGGGCAGCAGCAACTGCAAACTTGCTTGGGTTCTTCAAATACTCCTTCACTTTCAAAGTAAAAATGATGGCTATCAAAACTTCAACAACTATAGCACCATGTCATGGAAAGGATTTGAACGCTCATATATAAATACTTTGACCAGGGTACGAATCAATATTCTCTGATCTTGACACTTTCTTCAAAGAAAATAATAATCCACTGTAAGAAACCCAACTGGAATAACTACGAGAAAACCACAAAGAGTCTTGTTTTTTTATAAAAATATATATACCAAGATTATGGTCCCACCAATATTCATCCATAGATGTTACCAATATTCAATGCAGTAAATATAACAATATGCCCAACACATATATATACCACCACTCCTTTGCAACGTTCAACGCATTTTTAACACTTCAACACTAGCATAACATATATATACTAGGACCATCATATATTCTGTTGACCAAGCCACCGCTTTATACCATGTGAAAAGACACATCAAAGGAAGTGGGGTTTTCAACAACCATGGTATCCAAGTTCCTATTTCAACATCCACTGAATTTGAGGCAATGGCAAAGTCTAGTTATGCAGCGTGTTGCAAAATCGCTCCCTGAGTTCTGGAGTATCCTTGGGCATTCTAAGGGTATTGACAAGCCTTTGAAACGTCGAAACAATAGTATTGATTTGAAAAAACAGTGACAGCAATGACCTGAGACGGGTCTTGTTTCCCATTTATGGCCTCTCTAGACAAAGGATGGACTACTTCTAAATCTTGAAAGCTGATTTTCCCACAATAGATCAAAACTAAGTGATCCTTTTAATGCCCTCCTTATAAAGACCTATAAAATTTTCAAGCTGCCAAACTCCTGCAAACTATATCTTATTGTGGCAAGCTCACAGAAGCTAAAAGCGCTGTAAATGATCTTGAAACTTAACTGGGGCCAATACAAGTCAAAAATTATAGGACAAAATTCAGAGTGTGTTAAAATTCAGAGGGGAAGGCAAATATAGAGAACCTGCAGGGCTGTATTGATGTTGTATGGAATGGAAAACCAAATACATATGTACACCACTACTCTTTTACAATGACCCAGAGATAAGAGTGCAAAAATAATGACAATGGCTCAGGCACCATGAAGGATGGATTTTGTATATAAACATGCATGGCATTCAACTCACATACGTATGACTGGAACGATCACCATAAGGCAAATATAATTCATAGAGAATGCTTTCAAGACAGAGGGACTAACCTTCACAGTGTTCAATACCTCCCTTGAAACCATTGGCTATTCCACTCCTTTCATCATCATTCAGCCTCTTGAATTTAGGCCACCGCTGGTTCAAACTCACCACTTTCCATTGAAATAGAAACTCACATGAATTGGATTTATGAAATTAAGAAATCCACTTTATCTTTGAAAACATAAATAGTGTACTCCTCTGCATTGCGATGCGGGCTTCACACAGCTATTCGATTAAACAATCTTTCTGTCGAAATCATCAACTCATACAACACAAGTTTTATGCAAGAAATCCATACATTGAAACATGAAGGGAAAACATCATGCCCTCTTCCTTAGTTAAACAAAAACTTCACTTGGTAATTAAGGGTTCACTGCGCACCCTACAATACTTAATTTAACGACTGATTTGACCCCAACTTTGATTACAACCTCGTAAATCTGAAACATTGCTTCAATCTTGAATTTCCGAGTCACCCACTCAACCATACAAAGTCTTCAACACAACACTAACAAGGCATGGTTTACGGTCTTCAAAACACATTCAACACAAAGAATGCATATAGCATGGAAAACCCATGGTGTCCACTGCACATACAAGAGCAACAAACAATTTCATCTCACTATTTCAATGCAAAATATCGACCATCATTCAAAAATTGATGCACGGGAGAATGTTCATCACATACAGATCAGTATGAGCCAACGCATGCATAACTTAATGCTCCAAATTTGGCAGAGGGATAGAGGATAATGACAACATATGGCAGAGGTGAGTAGCGCAGTCTGATCATAGGGAGAGTAACGCTTATTTATGAAATAATGGAAAAAATTTGATGCATTTCAATGCTCCAACCACAACAATGGTGCCAAGCACAGTCACAACGAACAACTCATTATTCAATGAACAGAAACCACTATCATTAATATGGAATTTAATTATTCAAACTGACAAACAAGCCTGGGGGCAGTGTAATACCAGACTTCCGTTGTCAAACCTCACGTTGCACCGAAACACTGGCAGCACTGTAGGAACGCTAGTAGTGGAACGCTTACATCACTATAGGAGCAAGTATTCGATGGGAATACCAAGCGTTATGCATATTATCACACAAAGAAGAATGAGAGTAATATGGCAGAGAGTTTTTGCATGGCAGAATAGAAGCATTTTTGCATGGTATAATATACAAAGCACATTACTCACAAGTTCTCAAAGCAACCTAAATGATAGGTTAGTATTCGAAAAAAAATAATGGCTCATTATAATGACTCAAAATGGAGCAGGATCAGTAATCGCCTGCTCTGATACCATGTTAAACACACATGGGTAACAACATAATTTGAAAGATAAAACATGAGAATTCATTTTTATTAACAAATGATATACATTTATAATACATGGTTTGACCATTGGGTTTCACATCCCAAGGTCTCTTGGACTTCCTTTTGTCTATTCGGCTTCCACACTAACCCATTAAGGATTAGGTGTCCAACAAGTTCAAATAGTGATCACCTGGAAGATTTCAGTTGGGAAATATTCAACCAACTATGTTTCTAGAATGTACATTTTATTTTTACTTTCTTGAATTCACCCGTGTGGGTTTATAGTGGAAGACAAAGTGCATCTATACGTTGTTCTCAGATTTAACTCCACTGGATGCACGAGAAAATCTAGGAAAATCAACACAGGTGAAACTTGACAATGCTTGATAGCTATTTTCCCCAAATTTTTAATATCCTTCTAGATATTTTTGGTTGTAATACTAAATAGTGACGAAGCACATTATTGGTTGTTCATACACTATCTATTTTTTATTTTATGATTTGTTTGGATTCTATGGATCAATAAAAGGCTTGGGACATGTCCTGGAATGGAATTAACATTTTTAATTTTAGAGTTACTTTATTGTATTTTTTTATGTGCACAACCATTTTCTTTTTTAAAATCAACCATTGGATTTTGTGCCCATTTACCTAAATCAAAAGTGATATGTTTTCTTTTTTGAATTCACCCACTAGATTGTGTTCTTGTTTAGGGAAAGAAAAGTGAACAACGAAATTGCAGTGTTTGGTTTTGCATAGAAAATTTCCATTGTTGGTTTTTGTGAGTGGATAGTGGATGTAGGTTAGGTCCTCTTGTTGTTATTATTCACATCATTTCCCTCTACAAAGACACATCCATCCGTATAGATTTTATGACCTTGAAAGGAATTTGATTCTTATAATCCATGGATGAAAACCACAATCATCATGGCCAATTATTTAATGAGCATGATCAATCAATCATTTTATGTAGTATGATTGCACAATCGTTAAGGTACAATGATGGTGATAGCGATGGAGATGCTAACATCAATTCAATTTCCTCATCACACTGGAGGAAAGAAATAATTTTTTCAATTTGGATTATCTTAAAAATGTTGAGGAAAACCTCTTTTCTCATTCTTATTTTAAAGTCTATTCAATAAATGTTGTTGTGGAAAATTTTAATATGTTTCATGCTTGATATTTACATGTGTAATGCACACAACAATTGCTTGAGTAGTTGGATAAATTCCCTTACTATTTTAATGTCTGAGGATGGTCTTGAATGAGATGACCATTTGCGTTGTAATGATTTTGGATTTCATTTATAATACAAAATCCCTCCTTTTCCTCATTTATAATACCAAATATGTCCTTTTCCTCTTCCTACTCCTCATTCACTTCCACCTTTTCCTCCACCTTCACCCCCCCCTTCACAGACACCTCCTACCCCACCTCCTCTCCTCTCCCTCATCCTCCCCAACCACCTTTCCTCCTCCTTCCATACCCTCTTCCTCCAATCCTTCATACCCATATTGGCTCCTAATTCCCCTCACCCTACTCCTCCCCCTCCTCCACTTGTTCTTCGCCTCTCTTCACATCTCCCCCTTCTCTCCACTCTCTCCTCTTTCTCCTCTTCCTCCTTAATCCCCCCCAATATTTCCTCCTCATCTACCCCCCACCCTTCTCCTATTGCTTTTGTTTCTCTGCCTATACATTTTCCTCCTGCTCCCCAACTCTTCCCCCCATCCTCCTCCTAATACAAAAATTTCTACTCCTTTCTCCCCCACCTACCCCCGTCCTCTACCACCCCCACCTACCACTTTATCATCCACTACTCCTTTTCTCACCCTCACTATTCCCCACCTCCTGCAACTCTTATTCATCCCCACTCCTACTCTCTTCCTCTTCCTTATCTTCCTCCTACTCCCATCCTTTCCTCCCCCCTACCACATCCTTCCCTCCACCTTTCCCTCCTACACCTCTTCCCTACTGCCCCCTCCACTGCACCAGCTACCCCTCCTCAACCTCTTCCTCTCCCCTCACCTCCCCCCTACTCAACCTCCAAGTCTACACCCTTTTCCTCCTTGTCCTTCACCTTTCCCCCTCCACCCTTCCCCTCACCCTTACACATGCTACTCCTCCTCCTCCTCCTCCTCCTCCACCTTCCCCTCATTATCCTCATTCACCCGCCTCTCACCCCACCCACTACCCCACCTACATCCTCCTACATCTCCTCAACCCCCATCTTACTCCCCCCTCCTCCGCCTACACCTCCCACTAACCACCAGCTCCTCATCATCATCCCCAAATTTTCCAAAACCACCTCCCCCTCATCCTCCTCCTCCTCCTCTTACTTCCCCCTTATCCTGCTCTTCCTCCCCTCCCATTTCCCGCCTCCTCCTCCTCCTAAGAAAAAGATAAAATATGTTTGTGTGTGTGTGTGTGTGTGTGTGTTTGTGTATATATATTACATATCATTCAATTCTCTTTATTTATAATAATTATGGATTTTCAAATGTGATGAGCATTTCAAATATTTATAGACAATACTTTAAGATAGTTCTCAACATTTCAAATGTGTGAACAAATTTAGCCAAAGATGTTATCCATTGTTATAGAAAAGAAATTATAAACAATACAAATAAAAAAGGATAAAATAAGAGGCTTGGCTCAAGAATGTAAAGATAAACCAAATTGACAGAATTGGCTTCCTTGCCTCCACTGTGATACTCTTAAATGACATGGGCGCCAGCAAAGACAATGCCATCATCCTCAGCATTAGGTTGTTCTTTACCAATTGTGCTACCATTTCCTTTCTAATCATCAAACATCCTCGCAAAATAATTGATCATTTCTCATTTTAAATGAATTGGGCATCACCATGGTTTTCTTCCTTGATGACCAATAGTGATTTGAATCCTTAAAAAAACATCACATATTGCAACTGTAATCAAATGTATATCTGTTGTCTACCTTGAACGAAGACGAAAACCGGTCAAAAAAATATCTCGCTCAACCTTTCTATCTGCTCTTAACAAAATTCAATGTTGAATTTAAAAACCCGGAATATTTATTACATTCTTGAAAGCACGAAAATAATAATAATAATAATAAATTAAAAATAAAAAATTAACAATTTAATTTAGAAAAAAAATCTTAATTACATTTTTGAAAGCTCAAAAAGAAAAAAGTTAACACTTAAATCTAAAAAGTGAAATATAAAAAAAGTTAAACTTAAATTTAGAAGAAACAGCCGTTATTTTCTCTTTGAAGTAAGAAAAGGAAAAATTTCAAAGTTTAAAAAATAATAATTAATTGATTTTAAATTTAAAAATATACAAATTTAAAATTAAAATATAAAAAAGAAATGTTGTAATTTAGAAAAGCAAAGTGTGAATTGCTTTCTTCAAAGTGCACAAAACTATGCTTAAATTCAAAATGACAATCCATATCTTAGTGGTCCACACCATACGACCTCGTCAAAAACATTATCTACACAAGACGCCAAACCACATCTTAGTGGTCCACACCATACGACCTCGTCTAAAACATTATCTACACAAGACGCCAATAATGTTTGGGATAAGGGGAATGAATTCACAGAAATATCAACAAGCAACCAATAATGAATGTAATTATAAATAATTTTTTTTTAAACAGTAAAATTGTCAAACTAAATAGGAAAATTCCTCATTACAATGCATATGGCTTAATAAATTCGTTCACTAATAAATCTAATTTCATATGGATTAATAATCCTCTTGACTAGTAATTAGAAAATGACAAATTCATATTTTTTTCTAAATGTTTTTAAACTAAGAAAAGAGGATAAGATATATAAATAATTTTTTGTACCTGACGTTTCAGATGATTTAATTTTTTCCAAATTTTCTAAAAGTCTTGCAAGATACTAGTTGTCTCAAAAACCATAGTTAGTAAGTTTCTCAAGTTTTTTTTGGCTAAACTTATTGGGAGATTAAAATAACGAGGGAAATAATAGGGAAGTATCCATTACATTTCTAAAAATATTTTGATATGAAAAACTAAATAATAGAAAAGCATCTATTGCATTTCCAAAAATATTTTGATTCGAAAAACTATATATTGATATATGTATTTATGAATTCACTAATTATAATTCTTATACAATTATATCTATATGAACTCCGATCAAGTATTTGCTTTATTTATTGTAACCTTTGATGACTAAGATCACTATAATATTTGATACAATATGTAACCACAAACCATTATGAATGCCAAAAAACCGATATGACCCATAACCAATATAAACCCTAATTTACTATGATCACTCACTCATTTAGAGATTTGTAAGCCTTTCAACACTATAACATCTAACAACTATTACCATTAATAAACAATGGTATTGATTATTTTATAATCCTGAAGGGACTAACTCAAAAATTAATTAAATCTTAGTGAATTATGATCATTAACACAATGAATTATAGAAACTATGATCCCTAGTACATTATCAAAATCAAGACACTAAAACTATAATTTATATGTATTTTGAGTGTCCAAAAATAATAAAGGTAAAGATGAATCAAGTGTAACTCCTTCAAATCCAATCCCATAAGAAGGGAATACAAGAAACATTGATTATTATGTAGATGATATTTGGACTATTGATATTCACCCGAAAAGAATTTTATGGGAGTCAACCTATGGTAATAATCTTGATGAGTACTCATAATTCACCCATTATATGATTTAATGATGTTGTATATTTTGTAGATCATTTAAGGCCTTAATGTAGGCGTCTCAAACCATTTCAGTATTACTCATTAGCTACCTTAATTGAATGTGTCTAAATTTTATAAATTGCTATGCATTTTTCTATTTTATCCTTTAATGTATTAAAAGTAATCATGTATACATATTTTTTTCAAAATTAAATTGTATGCATTTCAAAATTTATAAATTTTATAAATTATGTATTTTTATGTTATTTTTTCCTATTTTCACTATTCTATGCAATATAATTAATAAACATTCCCTATTTGGTTCCTATATATTCATCTTTATATTATTGTGCGAAATATATATTTTTAAAATAAGTTTTCTATATCTCATTTTTTCTTTATTCGTAAATTTTTCCTAGTCATCACTAAGTTAAATGGCATTGATTATTTTATAATCCTAAAGGGGCTAACTCAAAAATTAATTAAACCTCAGTTAATTATGATCTTTAACACAATGAATTATAGAAACTATGATCCCTAATACATTATCAAAATCAAGACACTAAAACTATAATTTATATGTATTTTGAGTGTCCAAAAATAGTAAAGGTAAAGATGAATCAAGTGTAACTCTTTCATATCCAATCCCATAAAAAGGGAATATAAGAAACATCAACTATTATGTAGATGATACTTGGACTATTGATATTCACCCCAAAAAAAAATTATGGAAGTTAACCTATGGTGCTAATCTTGATGAGTACTCATAATTCACCCATCATATGATTTAATGATGGTGTATATTTTGTAGATCATCTAAGGCCTTAATGTTGGGGTCTCAAAACATTTCAATATTACTCATTAGAAACCTACCTTAATTGTATGTGTCTAAAAATTTATAAATTTTTATGCATTTTTCTATTTTATCCTTCAATGTATTAAAATTAATCATGTATACACATTTTTTTCTAAGTTAAATTGTATGTATTTCAAAATTTATAAATTTTATAAATTATGTATTTTTATGTGATTTTTTCCTATTTTCACTATTCTATGCAATATAATTAATAAATATTCCCTATTTTGTTCGTATTTATTCATATTTATATTATTGTGCCAAATATATTTTTAAAATAAGTTGTCTATATCTCATTTCTTTCTTTTTCCCTAAATTGTTCATAATCATCACTAAGTTAAGTGTTGAGTTTTGAGTTAAATATAAGATATAGAATTTTTGGTCTACTATTTTGATTTATATGACAACTATTAGGGATATATATTCTAATCAAATTTCATAAAACTTGTATACAATCTCATTTCTTTATTTGGGAATGGAATTCAAAGGAAACAAAACACAACTGAATGAGATGATAGTATAAATTTGAATACTCCATTAACATCATCACAATCAACATGAATGTTATGTTTTTTGTTAGATTTTTATAATTTTACAATGCGTTATGCACGATATCTATGTTGGAGCATTCAGTGGGTAAACAAAATAGACAAGCAACAACAGATAAACACATCATAAAAGAGACATAGGGTTTAACGTGGTTCACCCAACCATTCTGGGCTACTTCCACCAAACATAGGCATCGGCAAAATTTTATTATCAAACAGGAGATTACATGATAATTCTATTCCTCAAAAACTCTCACGCACACCACCTAATCCGTCTGGACACCTGTTTTATAGCTAAGAGGATCTAACTACCTTATAAGTCCTCCTACAACAAACATAGGATGCATTAACTCACTCCCAACAAAATAGAGCTAATATAACAACCAAATCAGATTGTTGTCACCTACTGAGATTTTTTGCCTATTTTATTAAAAAAAAAGAAAATCTCAACAATCTCCACCTTGACAACAATTAGCAAGATGCCCTGTTTCTTTATTATTTATGTTTTCTGCAAGCCAAGAGAAGCCAAACACCAACGCGGCTTCTCCAACAAAACTGGTTTCATGAACATGTCTGCAAAATTTTCTTTTGAATGCACCTTTTCAAGAGAGACTCCCCTTTTAGTGATAACCTGTCTTACAAAATGGTACTTAATTGGAATATGCTTTGATTTACTGTGATAGGTCAGATTCTTAGCCAAATGTATTGCACCTTGACTATCACAAAGTAACCTGATGTTGTCCTGTAACCTACCAAACTCACCAAGCAAACCTTTCAACCAAATCGCCCCTTTGCAAGCATGCGAGAAGCAATGTATTCTGCTTCAGTAGTGGATAAAGCAACAATGTTTTGTAGCTTTGACATCCAGCTAATAGCTCCACCTGCAAGAGTAAAGACATACCCTGAAGTTGACCTTCTCTTATCCAAATCACCTGCAAAATCAGAATCAACATACCTGCAAACAAATTCACTACTCTTATTGTAAGTAATACAATAACTACTTGTGCCTTTCAAATACCAAAGCACCCATTTCACTGCTGACCAGTGTTCTTTACCCGTATTTGCCATATACCTGCTGACAACCCCAACTGCATGTGAAATATCTGGTCGCGTACAAACCATCGCATACATCAAACATCCTACTACATTGGCATATGGAATTCGAGACATATAATCCTTTTCTTCATCTGTATTAGGACATAAAATGGAAGAAAGCTTAAAATGGGAAGCTAGAGCGACTGACACAGGCTTCACATTGTTCATACCAAACCTCAAAAGTATTTTCTCAACATACTTCTGTTGTGATAGCCACAGCTTACCATTGCCCCTGTCTCTCAAAATCTCCATGCCCAACCAGATGCTGAACCTGTATCAGTCGTGTTCGCTTCCTTCTTTTCTGTCGATGAAGCTTCTTTAGAAGTTTGTTGTCTCTTCCAGCAATCTTTCTTCAAATGCCCTGATTTGCCGCAGAACCAACACTTTACTTTACTCTTCTTTCCTTTTGACTTTGAACGCGAATCGCTGCACTTACCAGAGCATCTTTCTCTAGAATGACCTCTAGCCATCATTGCCTCTGATGTAGAGGTTTCATAATTCGACCGCTTCCTGGTCTCCTCGGACAACAAAGCTCCGACAACATCATCAAATTCAATGGTTTCGGATGAACTAAGACTTATAGAAGTAACAAAATGATCCAACGAATCAGGCAACGAGCACAATAAAGTTATGGCTTTATCCTCGGCTTCAAATTTTACTTCTATGCTTTCTAATTGTACCATTAGAGTACTAAAAACATTCAAATGATTAGTAATGGAAGTACCTTCCTTCATTCGCAAACTGTACAGCTGCCGCTTCAGGAGAATCTGATTTGTCAAGGATTTCGTCATATACAGCTTCTCCAACTTCGTCCACAAACCAACCGCAGTCTTCTCTGACACGATGTTAAATAAAACATCATCAGCCAAACACAATCGGATTCTGCTCAAGGCTCTTCCATCCAATTCATTCCACTCATCATCTGTCACGGGGTAAGGCAGTTTGGATCTGCCCAACAATGCCTTTGCCACGCCTTGTTGTACCAGCAGATCATGCATATTTACCTTCCATATCTCGAAATTATTTTTGCCATTAAATTTCGCGATTTCAAATCGGGCACTCTGAGTTTTCTCCATCTCGTTTAAAAAATCAAAGAATCTCCAATTCCAACTTCAAAAAAAAAAAATTATTCTATAAAAAATGCTAATGATTTATTGTATAATGCTTTTATTATATAATAAAAACAAACAAACCCCTTTTCTATCTTTTAACCAAAAAACCCGCGCCGGAAGCAAATACACGCGCACCAGAAAGGGACTTGGCGCTTGCTAAAGAACAGAAGATCGTGCCAATGAAAAATCGGTGTAAGGCAAAAAACTTGGCATGATTATTACCTTCGGATCTGCGCTAATGAGGAAATGGGCGCATTGGCGCACTTAATAAACTCGGGTCCGTGCCATTTCAGTATTTTGGCATGACTGTGTTAATTTATTCCGCGCCAAGCCCATATAAAAAATTCAAAACAGAAATATGCTAATCATTAATTCATATTCTTATTCTGGCAATCAACACGTACCCTCTGCAGCCATTGTGTGTCATGTGGAGTTTCACGAGTTATTGAACCAGTTTTAAGAACAGATGGCGTGTATAAATATGCGTTCTGGTTCTCTTATACACATTTGTTATTTTCGTATTGATTTGTGGGAGCGCAGCATACACAAACACAGATAGCCATGCTAATAGCTCATTTGCGTTGGCTTACTCAAACACACGCATAGTATTTCGTTGTTGATCACCGCTGAACGCATTCACTGCTCATATCCTCCACGTATGCATCCGCTCCATGGCATACACACTTAGTTGAACAGCAGTTCTGCAACGCAGTTCAATCAGCGGAACGCAGTGTTATAACCCACCATTCAACGTTGTTCCGTTATGGGATAACTCCACGCTGTTTTCAAAACTATTCTCCACGCATATAAATCAGATCTTATACATATATTCACAACATTGTTTTAACAAAACCTCCCACGCAGCAATGTTTAACACATAGGTCAGGTCCATGGCAAAGGTGTCACATTCGATTTCTCTGTTATACGTTGGTATTCAGCATCAGTTCACCACCACGACTTGCGCTGTTTCAAAAATCAATGGTAACGCTGCGCTGTTTACAGTCTTGCGCTGTCATACGCAGGTCCATTCAGCACCACGCCTCCAACATGCTTTGATACCAATTGTTGGAGCATTCAGTGGGTAAACAAAATAGACAAGCAACAACAGATAAACACATCATAAAAGAGACACAGGGTTTAACGTGGTTCACCCAAACATTCTGGGCTACTTCCACCAAACATAGGCATCGACAAAAATTTATTATCAAACAGGAGATTACATGATAATTCAATTCCTCACAAACTCTCACGCACACCACCCAAGCCGTCTGGACACCTGTTTTATAGCTAAGAGGATCTAATTGCCTCATAAATCCTCCTATAGCAAATATAGGATGCATTAACTCACTCCCAACAAAATAGAGCTAATATAGCAACCAAATCAGATTGTTGTCACCTACTGAGATTTTTGCCTATTTTATTAAAAACAGAAAATCTCAACAATCTATTATGTCATTAAAAATATAACGATAATATTGAAATAAAAATTTATTTTGTGAATGTCCAATTAATTAATAGATTAAAGGAAACTCATTAAAATACGCCACCATTCAAGAGGACAGGTAATCATCATCATTTTTCATTAACATGGAGAGTATTCGATATTAAACTCACTATGCTAGAAGCAATTGGTCAAATGAAAAAGTTGGGTAAAATTTATAATTTGGAATAACACATTGTTGACAAAGTGACTATGAACAAATATGAATGTCAAAGTTTAGATAACTCCATTTGGTTCCACTCTTTGCTAATTTTCTTAGCCATGAAACAAACTTCAACATTTCGGGAGAAAACATTCACTAGGAGGTCATTCCCCCTCATGCATAAATTTACAATATTTTCTCATGGTTGGCTAGGGAAGCTAGAGTTGACAAGCCTGTGAGGAATGTTTAGAGACTGGTTTTTGAATATAAAATCATTTTCCAATAGATATAAGGTTCCTCAACACATATGAAAAATGTTTCCTCCCTCATCAGACATTCAATTTTTCGTCAAAATAACTAAAGTTTGTAATGTGACCTTTGTTGGTTTTCCATGTAACTAGAGTCTAGGTTAGAATCTTACAATCATTGACGCTACCAATCCAAGTATCACAACAAACTACTTTGCACAATAGAATAATATACAACACTAAATCTATTAGTGCATAAAATATAAACAACTTTTAACAATTTTTACAACAACCCAACTTGGTTACATTAGCAATCTATAATACAATAAGCCAGGGCTCTCATACCAGGTATAATAGCACTCATACATACACTAGTACAAGAATACAAGGAAAAGATACATTGATGATCTAGCTAATATGGAGCTCAATCACAACTACTTTGTCATATCCTGAACATAATATGGGTCCTTTGCTTCCACTCTGGGGTAGTTCCTCTATAAATAAACCAACTCCTTTAGGTCACTGAACTTGATTCTCCAATCTTCCATCTATCTAATCATAAGACCATCTACAACCAACACATATGGCCTTCATGCTCACTAGTTTCTCCTTAGTCCTCCAATACCATGACATATTTTAGTCTTCTTCCCCATTGCTGCTCCCAACTACTTAGGGATTTCTTCCCACTATTGTCTTCCTGCACTACTCCAATGAAGAAAAACATAGGGAAAGAGGGATTCATCCTATTACTACAACACATCTTTCTCCCACAATGAACTTGGGTTGTACAACTTCTCTTTCTAGTTGATCAAACCTTAAGCTCCTTTAATCTATGCCTCATTTAGTAAACACCTTAGTCCTTCGATGGTGCTTCATTTAGGGCCAACTTGGTCCAATCTCACGCTACCCTCCAATAGTCCACATGTGTCGAATACCAAACCTTACAACCTGGACCTCTACATCAACTAGAAAATCAACATCAACAAGAGGATACATAAACCTTTCTTTCCAACACACTGCTAGTCATCTTGTCCTCAAGATCTATGCTTCTTGAGATTTGATTAGGGCACACCAAAAACCCTAAATAGCTACTCCCAACTGTTTTTTCCTTCTCCAAACACATGCTCTACTTTGTTTTCCTTTTTATACCTCTAAAGCACTATTTTGGGGGTAAGGAACCTCCTCAAAACACACTACAATGGTTTGTCTCACAAAAACAAGCGATTTAAGCTATCTAAAAGGGAAGACACCCTTGTTCAACTGTGTTTCTCTTTGGAGTAACTGTGGCTAGGGTAGATATATTTGACAAGCCCTCTCAACATTCCCAACTATGCCTCCAACATGATGTTGTAGAAACACTTCCTTGCGGCCTTAATAGAGATCCAAACACCCCACAAACTAGCACAAAAAATCACCCAAACTTACCTCAGAACTGTGGCCTTTTCCATCAAGAATATCCACACCCAAAAATAAGAGAAAGCCCTCCAAATCTTGTGACAAACTAATCCTCCTTGCTAGCTTGCAAGCTGCCTCAAGTTCACTATCTATCTCAAAGGTATACCTAATTTGATTTAGACTTTGGATGTTCTCTAAACCTCCAGCACCTAACTTCTAATTATATGCACTCGTGGCTCCATGAATTTTTTCCTGGGGCATACGTTAGCCCAACCTGACCTTGCCAACAACACAAATTAACCACCAACCACATATAAAAATTAATATCTCTTATTAGAGACCTCTATTTTGAGTGACTTTTGCTACCCTTTCCTCCTCTAGGTGTCCTTTAACACCTCCATGTGTCAAATCACTCAAAGTCCAATTGTTTTTTTTCCCAACTCATTTGGGTGCAAAACCCCAAGCTTGGGTTCCAATCCAACATCACTTTTGTTGCGCTTCTTCCTCCAAACAACGATTGTTAGGGCTTCGAGTACTTCCCAAGCTACTAAATATCAACAAACTTTTTAGATATAGATCTATAAGAGATTTCCTATTAGGCTAGAATTGACCATATCTTTATGGAACTAATTCAATAGGCTAACAAAATATTCCCAATTCCACCACAAGCTTCAGAAGGGTCAGGGGATATAATTTTACCCTTTTAAGACACTAACAAATAAGAAGAAAGGAGAGAAAAATTATACACAAGGCCATTTAAATTTTACATCTAAGTACCTATCATAGAATCCCCTAAGAATATTGCAAGTAAAGACTCACAATGTTCAAAATTGATTCAGGCATCAACATATACTACCAACTAATAATAAATTTTGATGGGTATTTAACTACAAGGCCCACAATACCTACAAAAGTTAGACCTCATTTCCTAAGAAGTGTTGGAGCATACCTAAGAAAAGGTTAAAATAGAAAACAAGCCTAGAATCGCAACAATTTATGACATCATCTATTGCACGAGACACCTTGTAGTAACTTTAACATGTCAAATATGTGTTCACTGAAATAAGAAGATAGAAAATTATGGTAGATCAGAAAACATAGGAACATCAACTATTCACTTCAACCAAAGTTACCATAGAAAATGGAAGTCTGACACAAACATAGAACTGAGGACAGTTGAGTGAATGCAATGAGAAAAAAAAAGTGATAGTCATCAAATTGACTTCTAATTCACCCTGTGTCACTACCACAACAATTGTACAATAAAAGTATTTTCAATATAAAACCTCATCCAACTAAGTTCATACTAAGGAAGTCTCATACAATAATACTAAGTTGGAAGATATATTAAATGAAATGCTAGATAAAATCAATTGACAAATAGATGTTACCTCAACCTCAGCTACAACTGACGAACAAGTTCCTCTAGTACAATTGATTACACCCAACACTTGAGCTCCATAAATAAATAAAGGCTAAAAGAAACACCTAGCAAGAAACTTCACCTAAGGCATGCTTGAGATAAACAAATATTTGAAGTGCTAGAAAATTCTATGAGATCAACCAAGAAAAAAAATTAAAAGAAGGATGTTAGTTAGTAGAAAGATTTAGCAGAGACAAGAACAATAAAGGGATACTTAGTTAGAATGATAGAACCAGGAAATAGAAAAACTTAATATCAACAATCCAAGTAGAATTGATGATCCACTTATTGCAATACAATAGTTCGTACAACAATTGGTCGACCACAGTGAGCAGCTAACTACTCATGTAAATAAATTTCAAGATAAATTGATAGTTCAAGGGAAAAAAAATATATCCACTATAATTCAAAAGGCTCACCAAGAATTTCCCCAAGAAAAGGAAGAGTTAGAACAAACATTACATTACAAAACCCAATATTTTTAATATTTTCCCAATACATTTATCATCAAAATGTAATCAAATACAAAATCAATAATTTCTAATTTGAGAATTGTGCTCCTGACAAGTAACTCAACCTCGAGCAAAGTCTACCCAGGAGAATCTTCCAATTATATTGATTATTTGCATGGAATTGTTATTAAAGTGCAACAATTGGAACACCAATTACTAGTTGATCAACAATTGTCAGCGCACATATCACTAGTCGATAAGGTATAATATTTGAAATATTTAATAGAATTTGATACCTGTGAAAGTATAGTTGTAAGAAAATGGGTTATATTTGATAAACATCTCAAGTGCTTGAACCAACTACTTATCAAACAACATTCCCTATGACTTCAACACCAACACCTACAATAGCACACTCATCTTGATCATCTTTTTGACAACATAAATTAAATTTCCTTGAGCCAAGCTTTTAGGATGTGGTATCCCTTCTGAACAACAATATGGAACTCAAGAAATTGAAGTTGAATGTTCCAATCGGTTGCCCAGGGAAGGGAAAAGAAGAGTAATTCACATTTTAAATCTTGCAGATGTAATTCAAGAAAGTTCTAGTTTACCACGAAACTAGATTTGCTAATTAGCCAACCACCCTTCCGGAATAAATTTCATTTCATTCTAAGAATTTACATTTTCTAATTTATGATGTATCAAATTTTGTACAAATTTTTTAGGACTCCAATTAGTTGACCATCCCAAATAATTCTAGAATTTATATCATAAAGTCGATCAACTCTCTAGTTGAGTTAACAATCCAAGCTAGATAGGTTAAATTGCTTTTGACAATTAAATTGTTGTGACCATATTGACATATATATATATATATATATATATATGGAAGTGTTTGCATCACTGTATCTATTATGATTGGCTTCTCAAGAGAATATAATATAAAGTAACACTTTGTTGGTTCTCTACTACATCATTTCTCTTCTTCGATTCCTATGATCCTTATGTTCATGTGATTTCTTGTTTTTGTTTATACTACTAACCAATAGCCATTGTCTACTACACTACAAGAAGTATATATCAATATTTTTTGAATATTTTACTAAAATATAAAATATTGTAAAATATTGGTGGATCTTTCAATGAATTGTAAAATATTAGTGAACCATTCACTTAATTTTAAAATATTGTAAATTAATGATGAATCCCTCAATTAATCTTTTCATCGAGTTATTTTTCCTTCTTATTCATTGATTCTCTAATAGAAAAATAGTTATCCAATTAATTCACTTCAAATAAACCAACATCTTTAGGATTTGGTGGTTCATCGCCATCTATAATTTTTTCAACTCCTTGGTGTGTAAATATTATAGTAACTCTTGTGTTTTCTTCTTCAATAAAAACTCTAATAATTTTTTACCAATACACAATTGTTTGAAATTACACAAAATGGGTAATGAGATTGAGTAAAAGACAAAATAAGTAATTAAAATTACTCTCCTATATGATAAAAAAATCTATTAACACAAACTCATTAAAAAGCCACAATTTTTGAGTTCAAAAATATAGCTTGCAAAGAAAAATCTTCATTACTTAGTATAATATGTGACAAAATAAGTATCATCAAGGGATTTCAACTTCAAAAATCATAATACACTAAATAGTCTCTCATCCTCCACTAATTCCATGTATTGCTCCGTTAACCTTTCCCTCAAAAGTATAATTTCATTAAAGGAATGTTGTTGCCATGACAATAGATCCCCTACAATGAACACAGAGGAAGCTAGAGCATAGGCCATTTTTCCATAAAAAAACCAAGTAAACATATTTCCCTTTCCTAATAAATATTTTGAAATAAAATACAAGATAAATAGTATATTATCTAAAAAGTGAAGAAGCTTAAATCATGCGAGAAAGTGATCTGGAAATCAAATATTTCTCCTTAAACCATTAGATATATAAAAAAAGAAATAATAATTATGCAAAATATGTGGAATACCCAAAGCATAAACAAAGCCATACATCCTTCCTAATAACCTATGTTTCTCAAACATAAAAAAAGGATAACATAAGGCTTCTTATTCAAGAAACAACATTAACTTTAACCTAACACTTTTTAAATGAATGATAATTAGATGAAACCATTCATTCCCAAGTAAATGAATCATTAAATAATAAAATGAGAATTGTAAGTGTTTAAGGGACTAACAAATTAAAAAAAAAAAATACACACAAAATTTTAAACTCGAACAATCCTTCAAATTCTTCGCCAAGATATCAGATCTAAACGTTAAAGAAATTTCATGTACTTGGATGACTCTATTTGTGCATAGAATAAAGCTCCATAAACGAATTTCTCATCATTTAATAGTAGGATATTATGTATGTGAAGAGATATGCTATGGATTCATGAGACTCTAGATTTCATTTTCAACAATGCATAAGAGAGTGAAAATTTAATATTTGAATTTCAGACATGAACCTTAAATTAACTTTCCTATCTCCACCTCGACATCCACCTCAACCTCCTCCTCCACCTTCGCATTCACCTCCTACTCCACCTCCTCCTCCACCTCCACATTCACCTCCTACTCCACCTCCTCCTCCGCCTCCTCTAGCTCCTCCACCTCCTCCAGCTCCTCCTACTCCTCCACCTCCACCTCCTCCTCCATCTACATCTCCACCTCCTCCTATACCACCTCCATCTACAACACCTTGTCCTCAACCACCACCTCCACCTCCATGTCCTCGTCAACCACCTCCACCCCCTCCACCACCTCAACCTCCACGCCCTCCTCCACCTCCTCCTCCACCACCTCAACCTCTACCTCCTCTGTCCCCTTGACAACATCAATTTTCACCCCCTCCTCCTCTTTCACCTCCACCTCCACCTCCTCCAACTCCACCTCCTCATCCTTGTCTTCTTCCTCCTCATACTCCTCCTTCTCCTCCCCCAACTCCACCTCCACCTCCACCTCCTCCTCCTCTACCCTCACCTCCACCTCCACCTCCACCTCCACCTCCATGTCCTCCTCAACCACCTCCACCACCACCACCTCCTCCTCCTCCTCCATCTCCATCTCCACCTCATCCTCCTCCTCCACCACCTTCACCCCCACCACCACCTCCACCTCCAAATCTTCCACAGCCTCAACCTCCACCACAACCTCCACCCCCTCCACCACTTCCTCCTCCCCCTCCTCTACTACCTCCTCACTCCCCTAGTTTTTTATCTGGTAACTAAAGATAACCCTTATGAACTTTAATAGCAAGGTTGTTGTGCAGTACTACATATATTAACTATGTCTAGGATGAAATTCTTCTCCACCTCCACCACCACCACCTCCTCCTCCATCTCCACCTCCTCCTCCACCACCTCAACCTCCACCCCCTCCTCCACATCCTCCTCCTCCTCCTCCACCTGCACCTCCAAGATCCCCTCAATAACCTCAAACTCCACCCCGTCCTCCACCTCCTCCTCTTTCACCTCCACCTCCACCTCCTCCACCACCCCCTCCACTTCCTCATCCTCTTCCTCCACCTCCATCCCCACCACGTCCACCTCCACCTCCACCAACTCCTCCTCCACCTCCACCTCCACCTCCACCTCCACCAACTCCACCACCTCAACCTCCAACCCCTCCTCCTCCTCCACCACCTCAACCTCCACCTCCTCCACCTCCACACCCTCCTCCTCTGCCACCTCCTCCACCACCTCCACCTCCTCCACCACCAACACCACCGCCTCCTCCTCCACTACCACCATTTCCCCCTCCATCTCATCTTCTTCTGTCACCACTTCCTCATCCACCTCCTTTTACTCCGCCTTAGCCTCCTGTGCCTCCTCCTCTAAAAACTTTAACAAAATATTAAAATTGCATATCATTTCATTCTCTTTATTTATAATACTTATTGTGTCATTCTTTCCTCGTGAAAAATTAAAAAAAAAAATTAAATTACATATCATTTCATTCTCTTTATGTATAATACTTATTGATTCATTCTTTATCGTGATAATTCAAATTCAGATATCAATATATACATGATAATGTAACAAATAATATGTAAAAAAAAAATTATAAACAAGTGCTCAACCTTTCAAATTATCCATAAATGCTATTCATAGTTACAGAAAACAAGGCTTGAAGAAGAGGCATGGTTTCAAATGTGCAAACAAAATTATCCATAAACAAGAAGTTCATGTTTTCAGTCAATTCATCTTTATTATAAACTAATTACTTCATACATCCCAAAAGCTTTTTCATCCATCATAATTATCTTTATTATAAACTAATTACTTCATACATCCCAAAAGCTTTTTCATCCATCATAATTATTTCTGTTTTAGGGAGGTCTCCCTTCCCACTTCTTTCCCACCTACAAGCTTTTTCAGCCAACTCATTTCTATTACAAACTAATTACTTCTTACAACGGAAAAGCTTTTTCAGCCGACTCATCTTTATTATAAACTATTTAATTGATGTGGTAGTTAATTATTTCCAAAAAAAACTTACTATTTGTATTGATGTCATATTAGAAATGAAGAAAATTAGGAAACCCATAACTTCCTTCACATTTGAATTTCCATTATTTTGCATTTTTTCTTAATAATTATTATTATGGTTTGGTAAGATTTTTAAAACACTATAAGTAAAAGTAAGAATTCAAAAATTAAAATATATTTCAAAAAATAACAATTTTAAATTAAAATAGATTTTAAAAAAAATGTGTGAAAAGTTGAAACAAAAAATCAAATAACATAAAAATTTATTAAAACTTTATATATTAAAAATATTTTTTTATTTAAAATAAGAAAAAAAATATAATAATTTTGTTTGCATTTCATACACAGCTGCCAAAAAGTTGAATGATAAAGTTTACACAATTTTATGATAACATTTTATATAATGATTGTATATTCACAAAATTAGAGAATTGAAAGTATTGCATTTCAATTTTACATCTTAGCTATGCTAAAATTATAAAATATGTATAAATATTTTATATTAATGAAGTAATATTTATATTTACATTTAAATTATTTTTTTTAACAAAACCAAAATTTTGACAAAGGTCTTTCCTCATGTGATTTTCGCGGAAGTTCTGCTTACAACTATTATGGATCACAGAAGCCTCAATTCAATAAAGGATTTTTTAATCTTAAAAATGATAATAGTGAAAGTTTGAAATATATATTTAATGTTGAATAGTGAATTATTATTTATAGTCTTATGAATTAGAATTTATTTTTTATTTTATTTTATATACAAAAATCATAATAAAAAAATTATTTATAACATAAAATTAATTTTAGCATTTTTATGTAACATAAAATAGTTTTTGTAACTTAATCATATAGGACAATAATTAAAATTTAAGATAAATATTTAAGAAATATTAGCAATAATAAAACATTATTTTAATAATAATTATAAAGAAATTATGAAGCCTTACTAACCACCATCAATGTAATTACAAGTGATGTGGCTTTCCATGAATAATGATGAGTGAATCTGAATTAAGAGATAGTAGTATTAAGAGATAGAAATCTGTGATGGTTATCCCTAATCTTAGTTTAACAACTAAAATATGATAAGTTTTCCCACTGTTTAAAAAAACTTCAAATAAAATATTTTAATAATCCTTTAGTATGATTGTTTTAATAATAATTATTTTTATAGTTTATGTTTATCTTATAAATATATTAAAATATTCTATAAATTAATTTAGATTATAAATTTTTTGGTTATTCTCTTTTAAATTAGATCATATATTTTTAAGTAGGTTTGAGATTTCTTGTATTTTAAAATGAATCTTTGAACATATAAATGAATTAAAACCTTTAGTATTCTATAAAATCTCTATTATATTTCAAGCAAAATCGATTTTAAAAAATGCTTAAAAAAACCAAAACCTGTATTCGTCCAATTACAATTTATTTTGAATGTGTTAATAGATAATATATTCTCATATAAATAGTGATTTATTACCTCAATAGAAAATTGATTGTCCTCCAGTGAAATTTATCACAATAAGCTTTGAGTATATTCCTAACATAATCTACCAAATAAATTTTATTTTTTCTTTAGTAAGTGCTTTACAATATGGATATATGTTGTGCCTTAACATTAGATTGAAAAATAACAAAAATATTTACATTTAAAAGTAATGAAATTAATAATAGTGATAAAAAAATTTAATTGCTTTTTAGTTCTTTACTACAATGAAGATGTGCATTCTTTAACTAGCTAAGATGAAATTGAGATGACATTTAAATTAATATTCATATTAAATAATAAGTCAATAAACAAAATATTTTAATTTCCATAATAGCTAACATAATTTTATTTCAATTTGAGAGATATAAAATAATTAAAAAAATATTGTTGTCTTTTTTCTTTTCAATATTGGGAAGATGTGTAATTCATTTATTTAAAATTATTTCAGTACCAAAATTAGATAAAATATTTGAATATTCATACCAACTAATATATTTTGATATTAACTCTATACATATTCACACAAAGATATAGGGAAAGAAATATTCTAGTGTTGATAATATATAGAATATTTCAATGTAAACCTTCAATAAAATAATTTTATATCTTTTTTTTTGTAAGCCTGTACGGAATTTCATATTAGCAAAAATGATGTACAAAATTTACACAACCATAATAATGTTGGTTCTATGGGTGGAACCATGTTTGGGACCATCTTCCCACCATGGGGAAACCAATAGGTCATTGCTTGAAAGCTAGGGTCAAAGAAATATATATTCATGGACAAATCCAAAGTTAGTAGCATACATAACTGGTTATCGTAATACAAAAAAATCCTGTTTGAAGTTTCTTGAGGGCTAAGCATACAACCCATTCAAAAATACATTTCAAACAATTTTCTTTCCTTTGGAGGTTGTTGAGCCATCAAATGTGCTACTAGGCCACAATTGTGCATCTTCTAGCTCCTCCTCAATGATAAGAAAACCATAAGAACTCAAAACTTGTTATGGTTGTGCCTTATTAGCTGCTTCACTCACTTGACATTTCAGTTGCATATCATCAATCCTGATCGAAGGGGAAGGGCTAAGGGGAAGCAGGTGAGATTGAAAGGGAGTCTATGCCATCTTGGGAGCTATTAAAATAATGGGAGAGTGGGATAGGAGAGAAGGAGATGTTGAAGGAGTTGATAAGGTCCCATAGATATTCGTGGAAATGATTAATTCATTGGAATTAACAACCTTCCTTATGACAACTTCTTTGGATTTTTGTTGCTTCCATAACTGTTTGGCTAGTAAACTTTTGAGGCCCAATTCCCATCACCTAGGCATATTAATTCATTAGCTTCCATGATGGCTACATTGTGTGGTATGCTTTCATGAATATTTGGGATGAAGAGATTAGAGTTTTTGTCAAAATCTACCACATGGGGATGATGCTCACAACCACATCCATCGCCTCCATTTCTTACACATCTACTCTCCTGAACCATAGTAGAAGGTAGGAGAATGAGGAGGAATTTTGAACCACTGAGGAATTTTAGTTCATGTTCTTTACTTTATGAAATTAGAATAGGTTTCTCTCCTTGTATTTTGTTTCTTGCAATAGGTTAAGGTTTCCATTTCAAACATTTCCTTTTCTACAATTAGTTTAGGATTTGATTTCATTACATGCACTCCATTACATTGTGATAGCAAAGGAACGACACATTTTATTTTGCACATATAGCATTGATACCTCTTAAGTTTGTACGAACCTCGGGTTGATAATTAAAGTTGGTATCATTTGGAGTTGTAGGAGGCACAGACTATTCGAGATGTAGGCCAGAATGTTCCTCGTATCTATGCAGCCATGGAAAATAGGCGGGTCGATCATCGAGCATCTATCATTGAGATGGATGGTAAGCTTTGTGATCAAGTTATTTCTATTTAGATTGATCCTGGATGTAATTATAGGTATGTTAGTCCTGACTTGGTGGATAAGTGTGGTTTGTGTAAGGAATTGCATGTAGAGTCTTGGTTAGTGCAGTTGGCTACAAGTATGACAAAGTGATTTCATCATTGGGTAAGAGCTTCCACGTTTGACTTGAATGGTATGCCTACCTCAACATATTTGAATGTTTTACTGTTGGGTTCATATCGTATGTTATAGGGCATGGATTGGTTGTATTTACATAGAAGAAAGGTTGACTGCTATGAAAAAACTATTAAGTGTGTTGATGACAATGGAGAACCAAGAGTCTTGAAAGGTAAGAAGAAAGTCACATCAATTATGATTGTGAAAACTATGCAAGCAAAGTGTAGCCGCAAGAAAGGGTGCAAGCTATTTGTAGTAGATATTTCTAATGATAAGGGTAAGGAGGTTGAGGATGCAGATGTGTTGAACAAGTACCCAGTTTTACAACAGTTCATGGATGTATTTCCTAAGGACATTACAGAGTTTCCACCACATAGGGAGGTAGAATTTTCTATTGAGTTAGTGCTAGTGGCAGTTCCAACATTGAAAGCAACTTATAGGATGAGCACACCTTAGTTCGTTGAGTTAAAGTTGCAGTTGAAGGAAATGTTGGACAAGGGATACATTAGGCCAAGTGTATCACTGTGGGGCACATCAATCTTGTTTGTGAGGAAGAAAGATGGTACCCTCAGATTATGCATTGATTACAGGCATTTGAACAAAGTGACTATCAAGAAATGGTATCCTTTGCCAATGATTGGTGACTTGTTCGATCAGCTAAAGGGAGGAGCAGTGTTCTCAAAGATTGACTTTAGATACATATACGATTAGGTATGCATCAAAGAGGATGACATATACAAGAGTTTGTTCACGACTAGGCATGGGCATTATGAGTTTTTTGTGGTTAAATTTGGCTTGACTAATGCTCTAGCTACATTTATATGTTTGATGAATAGTATGTTTTTTCCATGTTTGGATAAGTTTTTTATTGTGTTCATTGATTATATACTGGTATATTCTAGGAAGGAGGAAGAGCATGCGGAGCATTTAGCAGCAATCTTAGTTGCTGGGAGAGCATCAATTGTATGCTAAGCTCAGCAAACACAGCTTCTTTTAGGCTGAGGTACACCACTTGGGACATGTTGTCTCCAAGGAAGCTATTGCAATAGATCGAGATAAGATAATTGCCATCATGGACTGGGTAGCTCCTAAGAGTGTGGATGGGATGAGATCTTTCATGGGTCTGGTAGGCCATTATATGAGGTTCATCAAGAACTTCTTGCAGATTTCTTATTCCATTACATCATTACAAAGAAAAGGTAAGAATTTCAAATGGAATGAATAGTGTGAGACTAGCTTTGAGTAGCTTAAGCAGTTGCTAACACATGCACCAGTATTACAGATTGAAAATCTGGACAAAGATTTTGTCGTATGTATAGTTGCTTGCAAGGGAGGGCTTGATGGAGTCCTTATGCAGGATGGACAAGTGGTATGTTATGAGTCTTGTAAGCTAAATGAGCACAAGAAGAATTATCCCACACATGATCTCAAGTTGGCAGCGATTATACATGCATTGAAGATGTGGAGACACTATCTTCTTGGCAAGAAGTTTGTGCTTATGAGTGATCACATCGGATTGCGGTATTGGTTTGACCAACCAAATCTGAATGCCAGGTAGGCTAGATAGTTGGCCACGATCAGTGAGTTTGAATTCAATATCAGATACATCAAAGGAAAGGAGAACCGAGTAGGAGATGCTCTTAGTAGGCGAGTATAGGTAAATCACTTGGCAACTATGAGCTCCTATGGGATAGATTTACAGGACAGGATCTTGCATGTAGGATAGAAGGATGTCAGATATATGGAGATTGTGCATAGGTTGCATTAGAGTGCAGGTACAAGTACATGTGATAATACAAGTACAGCTACAGGTACAGGTGATGGCATAGGTACAAGTACAAGAAGTGGTACAGGTATAGGCACAGGTGCACAGGACTTGCTCTATTGTCTTATGGTAGATGGATTGGTCAAGTTCTGAGACAGGATATATGTGCTAGATGAAAATGACCTTAATAAGGTGATATTGAGGTAGTTTCATGCAAAACTGTATTAAGGTCACCCAAGTTCTCATAAGACACTCACAATGGTGAAGAGATATCACTATTCGTCGAATCTGAAGCAGGATGTAGTAGAGTTTATGGTGAGATGTTTTTATTGTTACCGAGTGAAGGCAGAGTGTAAACATCCAGGTGGACTACTACAACCAATCACTGTCCTAGAATGGAAATAAGAGGTCATTTCCATGGATTTCGTCACAGGCTTTTCGAAGACAGTGAAGAAGCATGACTCGATCATGGTCATTGTAGACATGTTAAAAAAGGTTGCATGCTTCATTCCAATGAAGCCTACATTCTTAGCTAGTGATGTGGCACAGGTATTCATCCAAGACATGGTTAGAATACATGGTGTTCCGAAGAATATTGTGTCAGACAAGGATGTGAAGTTCACTTCCAAGTTTTGTAAAGAGTTATTTACAGGTTTGGGCATAGAGTTGGCCTTCAGTACAAATTATCACTCATAGAAAGATCAACAGATGGAGAGGGTCAATAGAATTTTAAAGGACACGTGGAGGATGTATGTGATGCATCAACATTGCAAGTGGGAAGAGTATCTCCCTTTGGCAGAGTTCTCATACACCAACGCTTATCAGGAGTCACTGAGGATGAGTCCTTTTGACACATTGTATGGACAGAGTTGTAACACTCCCATCAGTTGGAGTGATATAGTTAGTAGGATATTGATTGGACTAGACATGTTGGCAAACATGGAATAGGAGATGCAGGTGATCAAGAAGAATCTCAAGGCAACACAGGATAGGCAGAATAGTTACGTAGACAAGAACAGGTTGTTCAAGGAGTTCCAGGTTGGGGAACAGGTGTATTTGTGCATCAAACCAAAGAAGAGATCCTTTCGGATTGGCTCAAGTGCCAAGATGGCATCACAGTTTTGTGGACCCTTCAGTATCATTAAGAGGATCGACTAGTAGCCTATCAACTTGCACTGTCTCTGACAATGAAATTCCATGATTTTTTCCATGTATCATTGCTTAAGAAGTATGTTAAAGATGATGATCATGTGATTGACTGATATGTATTGTAGGTGGAACCAAATGGAGAATTATAGCTGGAGACTCAGTGTATATTTCAGAAAAGGGTGCTCATGCTCCGGAACCGAGCAATAGATCAAGTTAAAGTGCAATGGAAACACTTTGAGGTTGATGAAGCTATATGGGAGATGGTGGATCAGATGCGGGCTGTGTATCCTTCCTTATTTACTGGTTGGGCAAAGAAAATTGATATGGTGGTTTGGTGATTTCTTATGGTGGTTTAGTAGTTTCTTTATGGTGGTTTAGTATTTTCTTATGTGTCTTGGTATATGCTTCATGGTGATTTAGTATTTTCTTTATGTTTGTTTAGTATATGCTTTATGGTGATCGATATGTGCTTTATGATGATTGATGTATCCTTTATGATTATTGATATATGCTATATCATGTTTTTGATATATGCCTATATATGATGTTCGTATATGTTTGATATACGCCTGTACATGATGTTGGTATATGTTTGATATATATAATTTTGATGATTTTTCTATATGTACACCCGTGTATGGATCTAAATATCGTATCGAATTGTGTTATAAACCTCCACTATGTGGTATGGGTGTTATGTTATCATGCTATCATGTGGTTATGTTATCATGATGTTATGATGTCATATGAGTTTGTCTTGAGCAGGATTTTCATTATAAATATTGTAACGAGTTGTGTTGTAAAGATCCACTATGTGGTGTGTTGTCCTAACGTCATGATGTTATGCCTTAAGTAGATATTTCATTGTAAATACTACATCGAGCTGTGTTATAAAGCTCCATAATCAGTATGTATTCTTTCAATAGGTTGTTGAGGTATAGATGTGATTGAACACTGTGGTCAGTGTCCCCTAAGGGGGAGGGTTGAGTTACCAGTCCTGGGGTCTTGGTTGGAAAAACACTCTAGAGCTCGAGGGAAATTGTGGGTTGAGTTACTAGTCTTGGAGCCTTGGTTGGAACAAATTCTCTAGAGCCCTAGATGGCTAGGATGGAGACCGATCCGATGATGGTTTTGGTGATGTATGACCGTGAGGTGGAATCATTGTTTGATGGGTTGAGGTGGATAACCTCTGGAAGCCCTAGATGAGTTTTGATTGATGTTCTCTATGATATCCCACATTCATGCTTGCAATATAGCGCAAGGGTGAATGGTTGAAGAGAGATTTGGCTCATCCATTCTACAATCAGGTTGAATGTGGTAGTCCCATCTCTGGTTGGTTCATTGCATTCATTAATGAGAAATTCATTCCCTTGATCTTCATGTGTAAAGGTAATGATGTATTTATGGATTTGATGGCTGATATGTTTATTGTACTTTTGTTCCTATTATGCTGGTTATATGCACATTTTATGACAGCAACTATGTATGGATCTTAGCATGTTTTTACTTGTGTGAATGGATAAGGTTCCTATGACCTAATAGATGATGATGCAGCAAATGGTGTAAGGGAACAATGGTTCATGGCACTTCTCAGATTAGTATGAGATCCATACATTTAACTCTATTATTTACACCTGTAGATTACATATCAATGATATGTTTTATGAATTATTGTCATGGCTAGTAGGGATCTAGTCAAGGCCTTTGAAAAGTATTTATTTTAGTACTTTCATTTCCATGTTACTTTACTGACTTGAAGAGATGGATCAGTTATGGGCAATGTCCTAGGATTTGAGCCTGAGAAAGTGGATTAAATCCCAGGGTCGTTGGCACAACACTGAAAATTATTGTCCACAGTTGCTAGCAAGCAAGCATGTGAGAGTGAATTTAGGTTTTTGGTATCTCCCTTTCCCATAGCATGAGAGTGAATATGGCCCAAGAGACCTAAAACAATAGTGGGACCCATGGACAAGTTATCTCAATGGCTGACTTGTCTTCTAAGGTTTTTGTTAATGATGTTGGATGTCTGTATGGTGTGTTTATGTTGGTTCCACTTCCTTAATGTGACTTAGGAGGTCAAATCATATCATAGTGGCCTCTCGTCACATATTTACCCTGGCTAGCCGGTTGCTTGGGTAGATGTGGGAGGAGGGTGTTACAGTCTATTTATAAGATACAAAGAAATGAATATATCCTTCCAAACATTTTTTCACTATCTCAGTTTTTCCATCAGATTGAGGATGATAAGATGAGCTATGAGCTAATTGAGTACCCAGACAAGAAAACAATTTCATCCAAAAATATCCAGTGAAAATGGGATCTTTGTCACTTACAATAATATTTGGGTTTCCATGTAACTTTTGAATTGTTTCCATAAATGCAAGAGCAATGGTACTGGCTTTAAATGGGTGAGATAATGCACAAAAGTGTGCATACTTGGTAATTCTATTAACTACCACCATGATGACACTATTTCCTTCAAACTTGGGTAAACCTGTGATAAAATCCATTGAAACATCCTCCCAACATTGATTTGGAATGGATAAAGGTTGTAACAAACCCGATGAATTAATTGTCTCAACTTTATTTTGTCGGCAAACCAAACATTCTGCCACAAACTTTTGAATATCATATTTAAGTCCAACCCCAAAAAATTCCTTCTTAAACATGTGGTAAGTTTTTAAAAATCCTGAGTGCCCTCCTAAGGGAGAGGTTTTCAATTCCAAAAGAATATTTTGTTTGAGTTGGTAATTTTTACAATGGTATAAGTGATCTTTGTACCATAATGAATCATTTTTCTAGCTAAATGTATCAGATTTACTGGGATCATGATGCAAATTTTGAGTGAGTGCCCACACTTCTTCGTCATTCTTCCATTCATCCCTTGCTTTGGTTATCTAATCTGGTTAGATAATAGAAATGACACAAAGGAACGCTTCCACATCCTCATCCTTTCTTGAGAGTGCATCTGCAACAACATTTTTCTTATGTTTTATGTATATGATTTCAAGGTCATAACCCAACATCTTTGTGACCCATTTTTTGGCTTTTCTGAAGATAATATTTGTTCTAAAACCTATTTCAGACTATCGTGATTGTTTTTTACCTTAAAGTGTTTTCCCATTAGGTAAGGTCACCATTTATTAAGTGCATGTAGTATTTCCAACATTTCCTTATCATAAATGGCTTTTTGTAAGTACTTCCCATTGATAGGATGTAATGGGTCTTCCTTCTTGCATTAAAAAAACACCAATTCCATTTCCTGAGGCATCAGATTCCATAATAAAGGTTTTTGTGAAGTCTAGCGTAACCAAGACTGGTGCTTGGCACATTTCCTTTTTAAGATGTTCAAGGGCCTTAGTTGATTCTAAAGTCCAATAGAATGCATATTCCTTCAATAATGTTGTTAGAGGTGTTGCTATTCTCCCATAATTCTTAACAAACTTGTGATAATACCCTGTCAACCCAAAAAATCCTTGCAGATGCTTTATGGATGAGGGGATTTTCCATTCCTTAATGGATTTAATATTTCTAGGTTCTACATTAAGACCCTTATGAGATACAATATGACCCATATATTCCACCTCTTGTACTCCAAAGAACCATTTGGAGGTTTTTGCATATAATCGTTTCTCCGCTAATAGTTTGAGCACCCTGTCAACATGTTGAACATGATCCTTCCAATATTTTTTGTACATTAGCATATCATAAAAAAATACTAACACAAATTATTTTAAGGGTGGGTTTGAAATGGAATTCATCAAACCTTGAAATGTAGAAGGTGAATTGGTAAGGCAAAAAGGAATGACTAAAAATTCATAATGACCCTCATGGGTTCTAAATGTTTTTTTGAGAATGTCTTCAGTATTCATTCTGATCTGATGATATCCTGAATGAAGATCCAACTTGGTGAAGTAAAATACTCCATGTAATTCATCCAATAATTCATCAATGATAGGAATGGGAAATTTATATTTAATAGTGATCTTGTTGAGATCCCTATAATCTTGACACATGCACCATGATCCATCCTTCTGGTGCACCAATACTACTAGAGAAGAGAAAGAACTTTGACTAGGTTGAATTATACTAGCCTCTATCATTTCTACAACCATACGTTCAATTTTACTCTTTTTGGCATAGGGATATCTATAAGGCCTGATGTTTGGAGGAACACTTCCTGGAGTCAAATAAATAGCATCATCATGATCATGAATAGGTGGGATGCCTTTGGGAGTGTCAAATACATTGGAATAATTGTCCAAGACTTTTTGGAGATTTGGAGAAATAGATGATTTCGATGTGGGAACCTCTAGTGAACATAATTGTGCAATTACGCCCTATTTCTCTTTCTTTAGAAGCTTTGTCATGCCATTTGAGTTGATTATATTTCTTGGTTTCACTATAATACCCCTCAATTAAACTTCCTTTCCTTACCAAAAAAAATTCAAGAAATGTTCTTGAAAATTAAAATCTACGTACCCAAAGATTGTAATCATTGGACTCCTACTACAACATCAACACCACCCATTGTAATGGAAATCATTGGACTATTCAATACATATTCTCCTATGGATAGCTTGATATTATGGCACTTTCCAGGGAAATTTATGGTTCCTCCATTTGCAGCCATCACTTGGTACTTTGGTGCTGGATATAGGAAGAAATTCAATTCCTTTGCTATCTTACAATGAATAAAATTACGGGTACTACCTAAATCAATCAACACTATTACCTTTTTCTTCTTGATATGTCATTTCTACCTTGAAATTTTGAGGAGTGGTAATTCCTGCCAATGCATTACAAGATATGGTCGAATTCATTTCTTCTTTCTTTAGGGTTGGTTCCTGGTGTATATCATATTCTTTTGATGTTTATTGTTCTTTTTGTTCCTCCTCTTCACAATCTATGTAAAATAATTTCTTCTCAGCACACTTATGACCTTTAGTATATTTGCCATCACAAGTGTAACAAAACCTGTTTCTCTTTTTTCTTACAATTTTTTTGGTGTCAACCTTGTAGGTTGTGGAAGGCTAGGGATAGAAACACTTCCATCTTTATAGAGTTGAATGGTAGGCTTCCTTGTTGCCATAATTTTTCTTTCAATTTTTCTTGCCAACCTGAATGCCTTCTCCAATGAATCAGGTTCCCAAAGGCGAACCTCATGTTCGATGTTATCCTTTAAAGTCCCTATGAACGCATCAATACTATGCTCCTATGGAATATCATTTACCCTTATATTCAATTTTTGGAAGTCCTTAATGTGCTCTGGCGTTGAACCCTTTTGTTTTAGATTTATCAATTAGCTAAAGAACGTATTTCTATTTGTATCCTTATAATGTGCTATCATTTCCTACATAAAAATTGACTAAGTGACAAGTGGTTTACAAGGAAAAATTCATCGATACCATACAAACTGATTGGGTTCTAAGTATAAAGTTTCAATGTGTACCTTTTGTGTGTGTTTCACATTATGAAGATCAAAATATTACTCTATTTGTAGTATCCCTGTTATCGTATCCTTGCCATCAAAATTTCTCATATCGATCTTTGGAATATGTTGGGTCTTCAATCCAGTGTTAGAGTTTATGAAATCATGATTAAAATTTCCTTTGTTCTCATCGTGAGTTTCATCTAATACCTTTTCTCCATTACGAATAATTTCTTGTACCAACTTTGTAAAACCTTCCTTCAAACCTGCCATGTCTTCTTTTAAACCATTCTTCAAATCTTCCATGTTTCCTTTATTTTTTTCTTCTATACCCTTCATATTAGCTTTCATTCCATCCATAGCAGCTTTCATGCCATCCACATTATCTTTCATGCCATCTATATTAGATTTCATGCCATCCTTCAAACCTTCCATGTTTGATTTTAAGATATTCTTCAAACCATCCATATTAGCCTCCATTTCATTTTTGGTTTCTCTTTGTTAGAGCAAAATTTTTTGCACTTGGTCTCGTAATTTTGATATATCATGTTTCAGTTATTCTTCTTCTTCATGCGTCATGGTAGAGATTTTTGGTTGCTTACTAGGTATTTCAATTTTCTTGCTTTGAGTCATTTTAAAACCAAACAATGATATTTATGCTTCATTATGGCCTTTGAATCACTTCAAATTTATTTTTCAAAACAAAAGTTATTCAATTTTTAAAAAAATACACACCTTTTTTTTTTGCTTTGTTCGAGCTTGATATTTAATCTATTATATCTCTGTAATTTTAGATCATCAAAGGCTGAACTTTTGTCCTACAGTAGCCCTATGATTCCTCTTTCCAACCCCATAAGTTTGATGAATATTGGATTATTCACTAAATATTTATGCCCAATATCCCACGATGCCCTGATTATAGAATAGTTCCATAGAGCTAACTTGTACGGAGTGTCGTGTGTCACTGTTTCGATCTTCGGCCCTAAAAAGCATACCCAACAAACTAAACCCTGTCATATTTTTGTAAATCTTCACTAGATTTAGATCCAGTGCTCAGATAGAAAGTTATGATGATTTTCCTAAGGTCACCTATTTGAGATGGAATTTTGAAGCCTACAAAAACCCTAACTTCCTCGGGTCATATCTCCAAAAATGTAGTGAGACTAGATCTAAAATTCGTACATGAGGTTCATCAAGATTTTGGCTCCATGGAGTTTCAATTTCAACTTCTGAAACTTAGTAGAAAAATAAATTATAGTGAAAATTCCATGATGACCTGTTTGAAGCAGCGAAACCCTAGAATCCAAAGCTCTGATACCAAATGTTATACAACCAGCTCATAAATAGATAGATCAACGGATTAAAAATTATCATCTTCGAGGGGAGAACCTCCTTTACATTACATAAATGAACAATTCTTGGCTGATTCAAATGAAAAAACCTCCTTTCTATATATAGGAGTCTAAGGGGTCACAATATAATCAGAGCCGACATAAAAATAATAATGTAAGGTCACAACAATAACAATAGTGGGCTTCTATGGGGCCACTAATAATAATCTAGGGACAATATGCGCACAACAATAATAATAAGGGGGCTACACTGACAATAACAATGAGGGAATACATTAGTATGATAGGGACCTAACACTAAGATCTTACAAGGAGCACCTTGCAAGAGAGTTTGAGATGAAGGACATGGGACTCATGCATTGTTTCCTCAGTTTGGAAGTATGGCAAGGAGATGGGGAAATGTTTGTCTCTTAGGGCAAGTATGCCAACGAGATATTGAAGGAGTTCTGCATGAAGAGTAGTAAACCCATGGACACTCCTCTAGTAGGTAACTGGAGGAAAGATGAGGCCACCTCTGGTGAAGAAGTGGAGGCTACCATTTACAAGCATCTTGTGGGCTCACTCATGTATTTGGTGAACACATGATCGTACATGTGTTATCATTTAAATAGTTTAGTCAAGCCATGGTTAATCCAACCAAACTGTATTGGAATGCTTCAATACATGTGTTGAGATACCTCATAGGCACTACTTAATTTGGTCTTTTGTATAAATGGACAGAGAGAATGAACCTACAAGGCTTCACTGATGGAAATTGGATGGGGAGTCCATCAGACAGGAAGATAACTTCAAGAGGAATTTTCAATGTTGGGTCAGCAGCAGTTTCTTGGTACAACAAGAAGAAACGATCGGTTTCACTCAACTTAGCGAAAGCAGAGTACATGGCTGCAAATCAAGCAACGTGTAAGGCTATCAAGATGAGAGAGATTATTGTTGGGTTATTTGGTTAGAATACGGATCCTATAGATTTGTTGTGACAATCAGAGTTATATCAAACCCCCTGAGAATCTGGCATTTCATGATCGATCCAAGCATATCAACATCTAGTACCCCCATCTACAAGATTATGTGCAGAGGTGGACTATGTTGCTACAATTCATTCTGATATAGGAACAAGATGCAGATATTTTATTAAAGGACTTTTCAAGAGGAAAATTTGAGTTCCATAGAAGAATAATTGTGGTATCTAATAATCCCTTTCTTGCTGAGAGGGAGTGTTGAAAATGCGGCAAGAAATTCCTAATTTAATTTTTCCTTGATTAAATTAGGAAAAATTTCAATTTCAATTTCAGCAGAACACTTGCACGTGGTTAATTGAGGTGACATGGCTCTTGTCACTCAGTTAACTCAGTAAATTTGATTTGGAGACACTTGAGTTCAGTTTTAAATTATTAATTTCTAATTTGTAGAAATCTATTACAGCTAATTTGAGTTATTGTCAGTGTAACTAGTTCTCACTATTAGTAGAACTAGTGGAGGTTCAATCAATGGTGTGTAACTTTTTCACACTAAGTGACAAGGGTGTTTCATTTCTTACGCACTGAGTATTCATCTAGTTAACTAATCAATCAGCCTAAATTAACTCATTCATGCAGAGAATTTGAGTTACCCAGTTGAGATTGGAGTTCAAGGGAAGTGTACTATCAATTGTAAATTATTCCAAGTTGTACAGGTCATGCATGAAGTGAAAGAAGGACCTATAGGAATTACGCAATCAAAATTGAGGAATTTCCTAATTAATAGGGGCTAATTCCTTGAGGAATAGCATAAGGAAATAAGATATTGGATGCTTGTAAAATTGGTGAAGTATTGGCCAATGTGAGTTAGTAAGGAAGAGGATGGAAGATATAAGTGCAGGTTGAGCTCAAGCTTGAGGAAAGCATATTTTTTTCATCCAGATTCTATGATTAATGAAATACTTATAGTAAGGGGTTTTGAGCAATTGTTTCCCCCTAGATAAATATTTGTTTATGTGTGTTAAATATTGATGCATGTTAATGATTTATTTTCTCGAGCATGAATTTACTTCCGCGGATGAGTATAGTAGCTTCAAGTCTTGTGATTTAGCAAATTTCATGAGCAATCTTGAATCTACACATTAATTTATACAAAATAGATTTTGTTGGGGCCAACATGCTCCCCAGATGAGGTGAACTCATACAAAGCCGTATTTCAAGAATATAGGGAAATATTTGCATGGTCTTACTCGTAAATGTCATACATTAGTCTTGCAATAATGGAGCACTATATCGACACATGGCCTGACGCCCACCTTTTCAAGAAAAAGCAGCATCAGCTCCACCTCTCCAAAGAAGAAGTGAATAAACAATAAATAAACAAGCTTCATAAGGTCAGTTTGATCTACCATATCTCTTACACCTCTTGGGTTTCTAACCATGTACCCTTCATGAAGAAACATGGCACCATCCAAGTTTGTATTGATTTCAAAGGTCTAAACAAGGCATGGCCCAAAGAAAATGATCCTACACCTCGATCAAGTAATCTATGCATGTGTTGGACAATGCGACTTATCTTTCATGGATGGATTCTCTCAGTATAACTAGATTTAGATACGTTATACCGATCAATACAAAACAAATTTCACAACTCCATGGGGCACACTCACCTATCGAGTCATGCCTTATGACCTTAATAATGTTGGTTCCACCTTTTTTTGGGCCATGAACTACATCTTCCACAAGTTGGCTCATCTTATACTAGCCTATTTGGATGACCAGACAGTGTGATCCAAAAAACACTCTAACCATCTCAAGGATCTCCGCCTGGTTTTTCAGAGATGTCGACAATGTAACCTATGTTTGAACCCCTTCAAGTGTTTCTTTTGTGTCAATGCAGTATGACCATTGGGATTCATCATTTCCCAATAAGGTATTATATTCAACACTCTGAAGGTCCAGGCCATCCAAGAAATCCCCCCTCTAGAAACTTTGAAGTAATTACAAAGCATGCAAGGTAATGCCAATTTCTTACATCACTTTCTATCAATAACACTAAAGTTAGCCCTAGCATGTAACTGTATTATACCTTCACTTCTTTTTTATGATTATCATCTCATCATGGATGTACACTAAAGCTATACTCTCATCATGTGTCGTAGATGGATAATTCATAAACCTATCTTCACAAGTTCACTGATGGTGCTTCTAGATGGTCATAAAATCTTATCGTAGCAGTCTAGGCCATATACTCTCCTGACCTGACTTGACACCATTCCACCAAAATGGGCTTTATATTGGGTCAACCACAAATAACCAAGCCGAACAGAAAGTCATCATAGGCCTCTTGATCGATCCCTCCAACCTAGGTATCAGTCATCTGCATGTGTTCCTTGACTCCTATCTTGTTGTATCACAGCCGAACAAAACCTTCAAGATATGTGACCCTTGCCTTTTCTCAGAATTATATGCATGCACAAATATTAACTCATGGTTTTGATCATATCACATTTAGACGTATACTAAGAAATCAAAATCATGTAGATGATCACATAGCTAATCAAATCCTGGACTTGCATGCATCACATATATATCATCATCGAGACACATAAAATCATAAAGAACAGATCCATCAATAAATGTTAAAATACATCACATGTATAAAAAACATACACCTACAGCTATACTGAGAATCTATGCTCAGACGGATTCAATTTGGTGGTTTCAAGGTAGGCTACACAATAACACATTAAACTGTGCTACATTCTCTAGATGCATCTCTCCATTTCTAACCCTAAATAATATTATAATTTTTGCAAGACCACATCTCACAACAATGTTGCTTACTATATCGTTGAACACCAATTCTCTATTAACACATATATCTTGAACCACAATCTACTCCTCTACACCTATTAAAGTGATCAACATTAAGAAATTCATTTTAAATCCTAAAATCATGCTCATGAATTGCACTTAGACACCTCCATATCAATATTTATTATATAATTATAACAAATGAATCAATAATTGCATGTCTAAGTTGACTTTAAGAATTTGGTGCCAGTTTCCTTAGTCAAAATGATGGTTCTTCCAATCACTCATCATCTTCAACATTATTATTAGGGATGATTATATGAAGGAGGGTAATCCTTCTTTGTTTCTCATAAATTTGAAGTTAAAGGCAATAGAAACTTTTACCTTTATGATCTTAGACACCCCCATGATAGTCTGTCTCTATTGTAGTGTCATTTTCTTATAGATTGCACTTCATAGATGCATACACCTTAAAATCATACTTGACCTTATCAAAATATTGCATAACTATACTCCTTTCATCCTCTTTTAATATCCTATTTATATGCTTTTATTGAACCTAATTGGTCAATGTATGTTCCCCACACTGATGATCTTGGCACATGCATATTCAACCATCATCCTTATGCATCTACTAACTAGCAATGAAATTTAGTTTTCTTAATACACATTATTGATCTTTTGTCATTCCCTTTGTCATTTTCCACTTTGACTTTTGTTATCATATTTCTCCTTTTTCCTTCTAGAAACCTCACCCTTACAAATGTCCATGTCAATTGCACATTGTAGACGATAGGTTAGATTACATTTTTCATGATCTACAAATTCGGTGTTCAATTTAATCTGAAATTAGATTCACAACTATGGGATGAACAAACTCTAAAATAAGTGAAGAATTTACAAATTCAATGTTTGGTTTAATCATAAAATAAATGCATATCTAAGGGATAAGAAAACTCCAAAACTCGAGGAGAATGAAGTTAAATTACATATATGCAAGAAGTTTTGAACCAAAGACAAAGCTAAAAGACCAGCAAGGAGTTGGCTTGCACTACATCATGTCTTGGGTGTCAATGATATGCACATTGCATAGTTTGTTGAAGCTCAATATGGAAAAGTTTGTAATTACTTGCATATTTTCAAATTACCTCTCCCTACACCATAATATTGAGGTAAGGTATGATGTATTTGTAGAAGATTTTAAAGTTGTAGATAAAGGCATAGTGAGGTTTGAGATGATGGATTTTAGTGCATTGAACTGTGTTGTTGTTATCACATGCCAACCTAACATTTTTTAGGTGGCCAAGGTTGGTGTGTGAAAGTAATGGTATGCTTATTTAAAGACATGATGCAAACCAAATTTAAAAAAAAATACTATTAGTATTTATTTATGAAATTTTTAAAAAGAAGCATGACAAAAAAGATAATTAAAAAAATGGTATTAGTATTTATTTAAGATGTTTAAAAAAAAAGAAACATGAGGAAAAGAATAATTTAAAAATAGTATAAGTATGTCCCATCCAGTGATTAGTAGTCAGATGGGGAGGTTTAGTCCCCACAAGTTTTGTGGATTAATCTTAGACAAGAAACTATGTACCCCTTGGTAAAAGAATATTTAAAAAAAATATTTATTTATTATTATGAGCCAAAGAAAAATTAAGAAAACAATGCTACTATTATTATTTATTTATTGTGATGAGAAGAAGACGATGCTACTATTTACGCCTTAGCAAAAAAAACTTAAAAGATATCATTTATTTATTATTATGAACAAAAACCATAATTAAAAATTGATATTTATGAGGTTTTGTTTAAATTTATGTATGAGGTTTCAAAAAAATACTTAAAAAATATTATTTATTATTATGAACAAAAACAATAATTAAAAATTAATATTAATATTTATTAATGAGTTCTTTTTATATTTATTTATGGCGTTTAAGAAAAAAATCCCACATGATCAACAACCTGACACACCAACACTGGCTACCTTAGTGTTTTTCCTTTTCACATTCAAAACCATGTTGTTCACTGTGTCACATGTTAACGTCCCCCGCCTGTGGAAAAATACGGTCGCCCACCCGCATTTCTCACTGTGGTTGGAAATGGGAGTCATTGAATTTCTCATTCATTTTAATTATTGAAGAACTGTAGCGACTGTGATTGACCCGCGTTGGCCCGAATGGCTCAGCATGTTCTTTCTTCTAAAACTGATCTGTATCGATAACACTGTACACGCAAATCTCCAACTGTTACATATGTATTTTGAACCCTAATGACCCTGTGGGGAAGAGAATCGGAGGCAGCCGAGCACGCCCTGTCTGTAGGGTAGGAATGTTTTTTTTCCTCAGCTCCTCCCCGGAACCAAACGAAACCCATGCGGGTGCGTGGATCACTCGCACAAGTGGAAATAACGGGCATAACTGGCAGCGATTGGGAATAACTCGCATAACCGGAAGAAAACCGGCATATTCGGCGGCGATTACCCTCAAATCCAGTTAGAAGATTCCCATAAACGGCAGAGATACCTCGCCTATCAGCGTAATGACGAGCAGATCTTGTTGTGATAACCGATGTATCAACTGATAATTCGCATATCCGCTGATAACTCGTGTATCAAGTGATAATTCGCGTATTAGATTATAAGTCGCGTATCCGTTGATGATAAGTCGCTTAAACATTTTCATAACTCGCATAACCAAAGATAATCCGCATATTCAGCTCCGATACTCGGTTTTTCCGCCGAGATCCCTCGCATAAACGGTACCAACAAGTGGCATGTCCGTATAATGATCCGCTTATCCTGCGGTGATAACCCGCGTATCCATCAATAATGCGCATATCTGGTGGTGATAAGCCGCATATCAGCATAATGATGAGCATATTCTGCTGTTATAATTCGCGTTTGGGATAATTACTCGCATATAAACGATAACTCGCGTATTTACTGGTGATAAGTCAAAATATCTTGTGGGAACCTGCATATCAGGCGATAATTCGCGTAGCCAGTGATTAACGATAATTACATATCCAAGGCGGTTAACTCACATTTTCGGCAGTGGTAATTGTAAATTGGGCAGTGATAATCGACATATAAGGCCGCATAATAGAGAACTCGCAGATGCCACAAAATAACCCACATATCCATGCGCCGAGATACCTCAAATGTAAAAACCGTCATGTACCATAAGATCGGAAGCTCCTATCTCCTTCAGTTTGGCTTGAACGCCATGTACCATCGAGTCGATAAAGAATATCAGGTTCTGAAAATGGAGGCGCAGAGAGGAAAGGCGGAAGGGTTTTGTAAATCAGCCACATCCTCCCTTCACTTCTGGGGTTGGAGTAAACCCATCTGAAAGAGTTGACCTTGGCCTGCAATATTCTGTCATTTCCATTTTTAATAATTGGACCCGTCATATCGTTCTGGGTAAACAAATTGTATTGTAGTTTTTTTTTGAGGAACAAACCATTTTGTAGTTAGGGTTTAAAATAAATTTGTTTTGATCTAAAATAGAGTTTGATTATCCGAATCAGAGTCATCTAGTTCGGCTCTATCGCTTTACGAACAGGATGAGTCATTGATCTTTCGAACCAGAATTTCGATTTATTTATCATTTTGGGAACAATGTTTGGAAATTGCTCCGTCCTTATTCAGAAGGTTCAAGACATTTTTCTATGTGCTTGAGGTGTAACATTCACTGTAGAATCCAATTTTGAGAGAAATGCACCACAGAATCCTCTCTCCCTCCCTTTTCACTTACAGTTGTATATGTCGTTACCATATTAAAAAAAACCTATACATGGACCATGGTTTTCAACGGATCCTTCCCTATTATATATATAACCCTATATATGGATCTATCAAATTTGTGAGTGATTAATTTTTTTGGAATACAAACCTCGGTTATATTGTAAAATTTGAAAACAAAGGCTTGCACTTTTCTCTCTTGGCACCTGACAAATGCAGAGTTAAAGTTAGATTTACAGTGTATATATATATATATACACGTTATGTATCAAATCCAAATTAAATGAAGAAATAGTTACACATCTCTCTCATTTTGAGTCACAACTCATTAAAATGTTTTAATATATGCATCCTTTACATTGAATTATCAATATATATGTGTATCAAATTAAATAATGAAATATTTACACATCTCCATTTTGAGTAACACAACATTAAATAATTATGATTTTTTTTCAATTCCTATATATAATATATGTATAGTTATCATTTTTTTTTGTTGATTTTAGGCTTTTGTGATCCATATATATATTATAAGAAAATATTTGGGAAATAATAACATCAATGAGTATTTGTTTGATGTGTTTCTAACCAATCAAAAGAATTATACAGCGTGATGTCTCGAATTAAAGAGAATACATTAATTAAATATCAATCTCTTTATTTTATCTTTGTTCACATTGAATTTAGTTTTGTTATTAATATATTTAAATTCGATGTACCAAGTATATATTAAGAATTAAATAAATTTCACATCTCCTTTATATTAGAAAGTGGAAAATACTTATTAAGAGAGAAAATTTTACATTCATATATATATAGTTGATATAAAATTATTTTATATAAGGTTGGACACCAAAAGAATTAAATAATAAAGGAATTATACATCTCCATTATCTTGAATATATATATATATATCTATATATATATATATATATATATATATATATATATTATAGCTCTCAAATTGACTTAGAATTATGTTAATTATTATAGACATTCTATGTTTTAATTATGATTATACAATAAATATTATTTTTTGTTTATTATGTAATGGGAGTCTTGAGATGACTGGCATGTCTAACATTGTGGATTCAAAATTGGGCAAGGAAAATTAAAAATATGTGTATTTTGGGGTAAAAATGATAGCGGGGCACTGGTGGTTCTACAATTATGTTGTGAAAAGATATAACAAATACCTAGTTCCTAGGTCATTTGTTGGCAGTGTTTGATTTCCCAAGCAAGCCCCTCAGTCTCTAGAATCTGGCTCACGGGTGACAGTTGTAAGTGATCTTGGCTATAGCTATCTAAGATTGGGTGGAGAGTTGTAGTCTGAAACTCATTTTCCCAAACACTACAAGATAAGTTATCTTATGTATCTGCATTGCCCATGAATATGTTTGCATTTCTAGATTGAAATGGTATATGTAAATGAACTGAATGTTAGTTGCATCTCCTATATTGGCATAGTATTACAGAGAACAGTTTAGGACTACATTTTATCCTTAGGATTATAAATGGTAAAAGATGCAATGTCTATACGTAATAAGTAGGATCATGTTACATTTATGGGTTGAAATAGTGTTCTTAGGAAACACCTGAATGTGATTTGTTATTACTTAATAAAAAAACATATATTATGAAGCCTTGAATGCATTAAAAATATCGACATGGATCCGATCCAAGAATCATGACAAATAATTGTATAAGAACCTCTCTTGTTAAGGAATAATGGTTACATTAGAGAGGCATGTGTTAACAACATCAGTGTATACATATTTAGATGTATAAATAAGCATAAGCATATATTGGTTATAAGTGTGTGCTTCAATTCTGAGGCGTTGTGCTCATGCAGAGGAATCGCTCATCATATAAATATAATGACAGGAGACCTTACATCACGGGCTTCCTCAGCCATCCACTTTCAACAACCCATGTTCTTTCCCACGGGGGCACCGATGTTGGGGATTGTAGGTCCTTTCCAATATCTAAATACTCGAGAAATCTATGAGTTGCACCATAGAGCCACTTACAGGCTTGATTTGGAGCATAGAACCCCTGGCATGTGGCAAAAGAGGTTAATTCCCTTCATTAGTTCACAACAAGTCTCTAACAGAGGGTAGCTAAGAGATTTCCAATGCCAACATGCATGGAATCCCCTATCCCTAAGAAGGGAACACCTGAAGGTTGGGAACTTGTTGGAGTGGCTTCAGTATAAGCTCTAGAGGGGTAGTGTTTATAGATACTTTAGTAAATCATCACATCCATTATTAGAAGTTGGTCTAGATCTTGAAGCGCATGGAACCATTGTGGCCAATCCATGGCCGAATGGACCAGCAGCAGGCTATAGATGCATAGAAGAGAGTGAGATCCGTTGAGAACCTTTTTAACCAATATTGAGTAGGTTTCTTAGGATCTAGAAATCCTCCCTAATTAGTTCATGGCGAGGATCAACTGTGAGCAGGGTTGGGGTGAAGTTGAGCAGAGCCTTAAGATTATAGCTCAAGAAAGAGAACATTATCCCTTAACCTAGAGGAACACTATTCGTGGATGCTTGGTATTGGTGCACCCATATTTACCCGACAATGATTGGAAGAGTAAACGATGACATGGCCTCGAAGCCCTCAACCAAAAAGGATTAACGTGGAGATATATATTGTGCTGCAAAGGGATTCACTAAGATGACACCAGCTAGGATGAATTGTCTGACACATATGCCTAGCAAGTATACCATTGGCTGAAGGTGGTTCCCATCAAACAATGCATCCTGGAAGCCCTTGCTTGACAGTTCCAAGTGCAAGCGGAGTGATGTCAACTGCCTCAGAAGCTCGGTAGGCATGCGATTGGTCAAGAGGAGGCCCTACTACCATTTATTCTCAGTGGTCCCCAGAGTTTCAAGAATTATTTAAAACATGCAGTCAAAATAAGAATGTGGGTTTGTCTTAACAAATTTTATGAGAGGCCTTCCTCCCACCTTCCAAACCATTTTATTTACCTCATCCAATTTACATAGGATTCAACTTATCAATTAATGAAATAGGCAAGCCAAAACGAGAATTTAGAAACCAAACACGTAGCCCTGAAACCGTTGGTTGTAGGCACGCGAAATAATTTCCTAGTGCACTAAAAATCTTGTAGGCGCTACGAAATGATTTTGTAGCGTTCTAAAAAAACTTTTTTTTCACATTTCATGAAGGTGAAATGACTCAACCTTGTTTTAATCAACTTCCCATTGCCTTAACTTTCTCCTTGACACTATCAATAACTTAAATTACCTCTCTTCATTGTGATTTACAACTCTAACTCTAACTTTCCATTTAGGAATGAATCTCAATGGGTTTTAACAACATTCAAAAAATGAGTGCTCTATTTTCTTCTGTGACAGTGCTCAATGACTAACGTAAATTCATGCGACCACTATCCAAGGCATGGACACACATTCTTCTACAAGATTTCTTATAGGAATCCCAGAAACACAAATGGGCAATCACACCATACACTTTTCCAATAAAAAATACACAAAGGGCATTTTAACAGTGTTTCCAAAACAAAATTTTGTGTTCTACAGTAACAACACTTAGTCACTATAAATCTCACACAAACACTACATCAAAACATAGGGAACACTTTCCCATGGGGATTTGCGCCAAAATACAAAAGAACCATGCACAGCTACACAGTGACTAAGGTCACAATAATCAAGTTTCCTTTCAATATCATCTCAGCATACAATATATTAGCACCAACAACATATCAATAGCAGGTACTCAACTATCCATGGATATATAAGTCCCAATAATAGTACACCGTCAATACATAGCATTTACAACCACTAACCTTCTCAACATATTCAGATTCTTAACATAAATCCACTCAACAAGTGCAGACAAACAACTTCATTAAAAATAGATAGACAAAGAAGTTAACAAACATAGAGGCATATATAAAAAATTCTCACTAATCAAATTCAATTATGCATTACATTGGCCAGATATACAATGTGGGCATATGCATCTCAATCCTCTCGACCTTTACCTCTTCTCTTCGTGTTCAAGCTTCTCTTCTTCTCCTTGTCTTCTTCTCTCTTCCTAAACACTCTTCCTTTTTAAATATAAAGCTAACATGGGACAACCAAGAGTCACAAGATGAATTTTTTCCCCTTCTCCAAAAATAAGGGAAATTGAAACTTCATTTACATTAGGAAATAATTCCTCCAATTTATTCTAAAAAATAAACCAATTCCTAATGTAAATATCTACAATTTCTTACAAAAAAGTTAAATTTCTCCTAACATCATCATGTGACCATCCCATCACATTAGCAAGCTTCAATCTAGTCTTCAGCAAATTTTGTGCTCCATCTATGCACCTGCATCAGACTCCCAAGGTAAAAAATTTATGACCTCTTGGTCATATGCATTCAGTCTTCTCATAATGACTTCAAATCATGAGCTGCAATATGCCTCTGTATTAACAAGTCTCCACCTTGCTACATGATATCTCACCAGACTTTCGTTGGAAATAATACTGAGAGGGGGGGTGAATCAGTATTATCAAATTCTTTTCACTATATCTTCAGATTTATACTTTATTTTATTCTTTAGATATTGATCATTAATTTGTATGTTAGTACCATATAATAATGAGCAAGAACAAGAAAAACAGATAGTCACACCAAAGAACACCAGATATAAGGTGGAAACCCAATGTGGGTGAAAACCACCTGCTGCAATATGTCTCTATCTTCTTTCAATTAGAAACTTCTTTTACAATGATTTTGTACTGGTGCGGTCCTTTACCAGTACACAGGCTGCAACCTGCTGAGAGCTACAACCCTCTCTCATTTTCCAGTCTCTCCTAGAAGGGAGCTACAACCCCCTTAGCTCTTGTACTAGCTAAACTACTAGTACGTAGGTGCTGACCTACTTCTTTTCTTCCAAGGACCACTTTTCATAAATTTTCAAACTGGATCCATGAACATCAAATAATCATCAAGTACATGTGAATCAACCAATCTCCTTTTACAATCACCCAATGAATCAACCAATAACTTCTCAGAATGCAGTAACCAGAAAAGCAATACCAATAATCTAAACCCAGAACTCTGCATCAATAGATAAAAGGCAGCCAACAAATATTTTAAGAAAAGTTTGCAACTTCACCAATAGAAACCTGCGAATATCCGCAGTTCTTCTGTGTCTGGACTACGTAGCTCTGCACCTGCACTGTCTACCCAACAGCGTACCTCCGCACCTGCGCCTTCTGCTGCTCTGCGTACCTCCGCACCTGCGCCTTCTGCTGCGCTACAGACCCCCGCACCTGCTCCTTCTGCTGCGCTGTGGCCCCCGCACCTGCGCCTTCTGCTGCACTGCGGACCCTCGCACCTGCGCCTTCTGCTGCGCTGCGGACCCCCGCACCTGCGCCTTCTGCTACACTGCGTACCCCCGCACCTGCGCTGTGGATCGCCTGTGGACCTCCGAATAGAGCCAGATTAACATTCCTTCAATGTGCCACAAACAGTCAGATCCATAGATCTGATCATGCACCAGAGATATCACGACCTATCAATAGATTTATAGATTTCACCTTGATTTAGATCTAGCTTTTCAAATCGATCACCCAAAATTTCATATCTTAAGATATTCAAATTTCACAAGTGACTAGCCAAATGATCTCCTTTCCTTTTTATAGGCAAGCCCTTACTCAAACCATGGATCAAAACCATAGAAAACCAATACAAGGGACCCAAAACCGGGGTTCAATAATTTAGATGCTATACCACAGACCAAAACCATATGATCATATACGTCGGACTAAATACCATGGACCACCATAGGATTTCCCACGTGCGTGCGCTTTTCTCTGCATGAAAGTGCATGTACTGGGGGTCCGCACCTTCTGTTCGGATAACCTACGGACATGACCGCACTTTGTGAATGGCGTGCCTGTGGGCCCGCACCTTTTGAACAGTGTACCTGCGAACCCCTTATTTTCTATCATTTTGAGAGCCTGAACAGAGATTTGCCACTTGAGTGAGTTGCCATCAAGTACAACACCTGTGCCATAGCACCAAACCTGAATCATAATGCCAAAAATCTCCCCCTTTGGACTTGATGGCAACCCCAAGATCCTCAAAGTCATTCTCCCCCTTTGTCATCAAGGGTAAAGGGTTATGATCCCCCTGACTGTAGGCCAGATCTGTAAAAGAAAATTTCTTCAAGAAGAACCATAATCCACCATACACCATAAATGACCTTGACAAAAGAGATATAAGACATAGAGACAAAACATTAGCAGCAATATTCAAATTAGTATCTTTCTGAACTTTCTCTTCCAAGATCTTATAATAATGCCAACAATGTATTATTAGAAGAATAAATGCTCCCCCTGAACCTGTGCTAGATGGTCTTTGACCAATCCATAAACCAGCGAATGTACGCGTATACCCCATATGAAACTCGCGTACAACCAACAATCTCTGAAACAGATAAGATTCAACAACAAGATGATGCATCAAATACCCCCAACTTTTGCCTGAGGTATTCAAAGGTCTCCCTGGGCAGTGGTTTGGTGAGTATATCATCAACTTGTTCCTTAGAAGGAACATACTCCAACTTGACTTTTTGTTCAAGCACTTGTTCCCGAAGAAAATGATATTTGATAGGTATATGCTTGGTCTTTGAATGCATGACTGGATTCTTTGAAATTCTGATAGCACTTGTATTATCACATAGGATGGAGATAGGTGGAGTACAAGTGAGTTGAAAGTCCTGCAAGGTTTGCATCATCCAAAGAAGTTGTGTGCAACAAGATGCAGCAGCCACATACTCTGCTTCAGCTGTAGATAAAGCAATTGAACTCTGTTTCTTGCTGAATCAAGATACTAATCTGGAACCCATGAAGAATGCACCCCCACTAGTGCTTTTCCTATCATCCATGCTTCCGGCCCAATCTACATCTGTATAAGCATGAAGTGTGAGATTTGTATCTCTAGGATACCATAAGCCATAGTTTTGAGTTCCTTGAAGGTACTTGAAGATTCTCTTAACTTCCTGAAGATGAGTTTCCTTTGGATTTGCCTGAAATCTTCCAACTATTCCCACTACGTGCATGATATCTGGTCGGGTACCTGTCAAATAAAGCAGACTTCTAATCATGGATCTATAGGTTGGTTGATGCACTACTGCAGATTCATCATTTGCATTGAGGCTGCATCCTGTAACCATAGGTGTACATACTGGTTTTGAATCTTCCATGCCATACTTCTTCAAAATCTGCTTGAGGTACTTGGTTTGAGACAAAAAGATACCACCTTCATTTTGTTGGATTTTCAATCCAAGAAAATATGTCAGTTCTCCAAGCAAAGACATTTCAAATTCTTTCTGCATCACCAAGGCTATAGCAATCTGTTGATCCTTTGAAAAGCCTTGTTGATGAAGATATTTTTCCAAACGGTAGTACCAAGCCCTTGGAGCCTGTTTAAGACCATAGAGAGCCTTTTTTAGTCTGCATACAAGATTTGGATCATTCCCAAGAATGAAATCATCTCGTTGCTCAATGTACACTTCTTCTTCTAAGTCTCCATTCAGAAAGGTTGATTTCACGTCCATTTGAAATACTTTGAACTTCTGAAAGCTTGAGAGAGCAAGGAACATTCGAATGGCCTCAAGTCTAGCAATGGGAGCAAAAGTTTCTTCAAAGTTTATTCCTTCTTGTTGAGCATACCCTTTACAAACAAGTCTAGCCTTGTTTCGAATCACTTCCCCATTTTCATTCAACTTATTTTTAAAGATCCATTTTGTCCCTATAACATTCTTATCTTTTGCTCTAGGAACCAACTCCCAAGCATTATTCTTTTCGATCTGCTCAAGTTCTTCATCCATTGCCTTGACCCAGCATTCATCTTTGCATGCCTCTTTTACATTTTGTGGTTTAGTGGAGGAGAGCAATGCCAAATAGCTTGAGGCTTCTGCAATTGTTCTTCTTGTTTGTATACCTGCCTCTTTCTTCCCCAAAATTTGAGATTCTGGATGATTCTTCTGAACGTACCTGGATGGAGTCTTCTCTTCTATCCTTATCTATTCCTCTGGTGCCTCTTGAGGTTCTTTTTCAGTCTGATTTGAAGGATGGTCTTCATCCTCTTCGATATTTTAATAATTTACCTACCTAGGAATGTTTCCTTCTTCATCAACCACTACATCAATGTTGTCAACTATTCTTCCAAGTCTTTTATTGTAACACTTGTATGCTTTGTTGTGGGGAGAATAACCAAGGAGAATGCCTTCATCTGCTCTAGGTTCAAATTTGCCAAGATGTTCATCATTATTCTTAATATAGCATTTGCTTCCAAAAATTTTGAAATGTTTTACTGAAGGAGTCTCACCATACCAGAGCTCATGAGGAGTTTGAGTGCTATTCACCCGGACATTTTTTCTTTTGGTAATAACAACAGTAGCAAATGCAGCTTCACCCCAGAAGGTTGCAGGAGTTCTAGACTCATCAAGCATAGCACGAGCCATTTGTTGAACCATTCTGTTCATCCTTTCCACTACTCCATTTTGCTGAGGAGTCCTAGCTGTAGAGAATTCCCTTCTTATTCCATGTTCTTCACAGAAGTCGAAAAATTCATTCGAGGTAAACTCCCCACCTCTGTCAGACCTAAGGCATTTAATTTTGTGATCTGATTTGTTCTCCACCAAGGCTTTGAATGATTTGAACTTTTCAAAGGCTTCATCTTTGTGCTTCATAAGTCCTATCCAACACATCCTGGAAAAGTCATCAATGAATAATATGGAATATTCTTCTCCTCAAGGTGACCTTTTCCTAGATGGGCCATATACATCAGTATGGACAAGTTCAAGTGGCCTGCTAGCTGATCCTTCCTTCTCAGGGAAGTTAGTTCTGGTTTTCTTACGAAACTGACATGATTTGCATATTGTGTTGTCTGGAATTCTGATGTCTGGAAGGCCACGAACTGCCTGGTACTTGCATGCTTTCCTTATCTATGAAAAGCTTAGATGCCCCAACCTCCGGTGCCATAACCAGTGTTCATCATTTTTGCTCAAATAGCTTTGTTGTTGTCCTTCTTCAAATATGTATAAATTATTTGGAGTTCTTATGCCTTTGATCACTATTTTTCCTGTATCAAGATCACAAACACTACATCCATTTGATCGAAATATTACCTCAGTTCCTTGATCACACATCTAACTGACACTCAGTAGATTATGCTTCAAGCCATCAACATACAAAACATTTCCAGCTTTGACCTTTTCTTTCAACTGAACAGTGCCTTTTCCTTTTATGACTGCAAGGGTATCAATTCCAAAAGAAACTTTCTTTCCCTTTTCTAAAGCACTATATGATTGAAGTTTTTCTTTATCACCTGTCATATGCTTCGAACATCCACTGTCGATGTACCATTGATTTTCCTGTCCTTCTACATATAAAGCTATCCCACATCTTTCTGGTTGCAGTTCCTTCATTCTCCATGTTCTGGCATTTGAGGTTTGTTCCTTCTGAGTTGTCTTCCGAAGCCTGCTCCTGCATTCAGAATCTTCGTGACCGAAGTATTACAAATAGAACATTCAATTTCACTTTCAAGGGCGGAAAAGTTGTTATAGGTCCTTTTCATGATTCCAGTCATACTTCTTTATTTTTGAGCTTCTCTAGTCATGATTGCTTATAGGAAACACATTGAGCTGCTTTGTGACCAAAGTTATGGCAAGAGAAACATTGGTCATTGAAAAACTCATGCGATTATAAAATCTATCAACCAACCGATTGTAGTTTCTACTGACATCCATTCTTGAGGCAAATTGGGAAGCTTTTACTTGTGGCTGGTTGTGGCTTCTGTTTGTCCTTAAGGTAGATTTCCCTCGATTTTCTTGATAGTCTTTGTTCATTCTTGAGGTAAACTGTCCCTGATGATTTCTATTAGGCCTTTGCTTGCTCCTTCTTGCTGCATCAAGATAGCTTTTGGAGGTGGATGCTTGAGATGCTTCTCCATTATATCCCAGACCTGTCTTGATTAGTGGAGAACGCTGCACATTGATAATCTCATCCAGAGTTTCAGATCCTTTAACAAATTCAAGATTAAGAGCTTTTGTTTTCTCAATCTCTTTTCTAAGACCAATAATTTCACATTCCCATTTTTCATGATGTTTTTCCCTTTCATCCAGTTGACATTGCAGAGAATCAATAATCACATTTTTCTCTTCTAAACAAATTTTGAGTTTATAAATCTCTTCATAAAGACCTTCTTCATCTATAGCATCCATGTAATCATCATCTTCAAAAGCCATTAAAAGTTTATAATTATTACCTCGTTCATCTTCGTCACTATTTGAAAGTCCATCACTATCTTCATGAGTGTAATAGCTTTTCTTATTTGCATTCTGTTTCTTGTTCCATCTAACAGGTTCCTTCCCCTTGTCAATCTTATCCTTGTGAGGACATTTGGCAGCATAGTGACCGACTCTTCCACAAGAAAAGCATTTGAAAGGTAACTTACCTCGGAATCGTCCAACACCCCGTTGAAGGTTTTTGACAAAATTTGATTCTTCTTCTTCTTCTGACACGTATCCTGACTCATAGTAATCTCCTTTTCCTGAAGCCTTGAAGGCAGCTTCTCTCCTGTCTGATGGTCCTCCTTTCCTCATTTCATAAGTAGTCAAAATTCCGTGCAGCTGTGACATGGTAAGGTTTCGTAGATTCTCTTTCTCTCTATTGTAGAAACTTTAGATTCAAACCTAGGGGACAAAGATCCTTGAACCTTTTCAACCACAACAGCCTCTTTTATTTCTTCACCCAAATTTTTCATACAATCAACAATCTCATCTACACGAAGGAAATAGTTAGCCACACATTCATCATTGTGCATTCTGAGATTTTCATACTGAATTCTGAGGGTTTGAAGTTTTCTCGTTTTACCTGTTCATCTCCTTCATAGCTCAAAACAATCTTGTCCCATATTTATTTTGCGGATTTATACTGCATAATCTTCACGAATTCTTATTGAGATAGACATCCTAATAGAGTATTGACATCCTTTGCATTTGTTTCAAATTTCTTCTTCTCAGCCAGATATGTAGGAGTTGCTGATGGAAAAGTGTACCCTGTATCTATGATGTCCCAGACTTCTGTACCAAGAGATTGAAGATAGGCAGTAACTCTTACCTTCCAATGTACGAAGTTTTTCCCGCCAAAAATTGGTGGCCTGATAGATGCTTCTCTCTCGTAGTTTCTCATGATGATGGATCTTCCTTCAAGCGATCAAGCTTCTTCAAAAGGACCTGCTCCAATACCAATTGTTGGAAATAATACTTAGAGGGGGGGTTAATTAGTATTATCAAATTCTTTTCAATATATCTTCATATTTATACTTTAATTTATTCTTTAGATATTGATCATTAATTTATATGTAAGTACCATATAATAATGAGCAAGAACAGGAAAAATAGATAGTCACACCAAAGAACACCAGATATAAGGTGGAAACCCAATGTGGGTGAAAACCACCTGCTGCAATATGTCTCTATCTTCTTTCAATTAGAAACTTCTTTTACAATGATTTTGTATTGGTGCAGTCCTTTACCAGTACAAAGGCTGCAACCTGTTGAGAGCTACAACCCTCTCTCGTTTTCCAGTCTCTCCTGGAAGGGAGCTACAACCCCCTTAGCTCTTGTACTAGCTGAACTACTAGTACGTAGGTGCTGACCTACTTCTTTTCTTCCAAGGACCACTTTTCATAAATTTTCAAACTGGATCCATGAACATCAAATAATCATCAAGTACATGTGAATCAACCAATCTTCTTTTACAATCACCCAATGAATCAACCAATAACTTCTCAGAATGCAGTAACCAGAAAAGCAATACCAGTAATCTAAACCCAGAACTCTGCAGCAATAGATAAAAGGCAGCCAACAAATATTTTAAGAAAAGTCTGCAACTTCACCGATAGAAACCTGCGAATATTCGCAGTTCTTCTGTGTCTGGATTGCTTAGCTCCGCACCTGCACTGTCTACCCGACAGCGTACCTCCGCACATGTGCCTTCTGCTGCTCTACGTACCTCTGTACCTGCGCCTTCTGCTGCGTTGCGGACCCCCGCACCTACACCTTCTGCTTCGTTGCGGACCCCCACACCTGCGCCTTCTGCTGTGCTGCGGACCCCCGCACCTGCGCCTTCTGCTGTGCTGTAGACCCCCGCACCTGCGCCTTTTGCTACACTGCGTACCCCCGCACCTGCGTTGTGGATCGCCTGTGGACCTCTGAATAGAGACAAATTAACAGTCCTTCAATGTGCCACAGACAGTCAGATCCACAGATCTGATCATGCGCCAGAGAGATCACGACCTATCAATATATTTATAGATTTCACCTTGATTTAGATCTAGCTTTTCAAACCGATCACCCAAAATTTCAGATCATAAGATATTCAAATTTCACAAGTGACTAGCCAAATTATCTCCTTTCCTTTTTATAGGCAAGCCCTTACTCAAACCATGGATCAAAACCATATAAAACCAATACAAGGGACCCAAAACCGGGGTTCAATAATTTAGATGCTATAACACGGACCAAAACCATATGATCATATACGTCGGACTAAATACCATGGACCACCATAGGATTTCCCACATGCGTTCGCTTTTCTCTGCATGAAAGTGTGTGTACTGGGGGTCTGCACTTTCTGTTCGGATAACCTACGGACATGACTGCAATTTGTGAATGGCGTGCCTGTGGGCCCGCACCTTTTGAACGGTGTACCTATGAACCCCTTATTTTCTATCATTTTGAGAGCCTGAACAGAGATTTGCCACTTGAGTGAGTTGCCATCAAGTACAACACCTGTGCCATAGCACCAAACCTAAATCATAATGCCAACAACTTTCTCTTTTATTTGGGCTTCTGGCATCTTCTTGGTTCTCTTCTTTGGAGACCTTCGAGCACTCCTTGCTCTAAGCTGCTGCAAATATCCTCACCTTCCTCTATTGTCACCTGCACAGTGAAACTTAAAATCTTACTAGATATTTAATCAACTTGTACCTTCTTCTACTGCTTTTGTTGCGAACTTTGACCTTTACTTGTTGTCAAACTATTCAAAATATCCTCAGAATCATAGGTTGTTTCTTCATACAATCAACTATACATTTCTACTCTCCTATTTCTAACTTCATTTGTTATCTTTAGGTTGCTCATCAAATCTTAATTTGCTTCATCACATGTGTTCATCCACCTTAAGTTGTTCTTCCATCGCTGCAACTCAACTCCCTTCAACCTTTCCTCACACTAAGAATTTATCCATGTCTCAACTTCACCTACAACAAATTCTATTTTACATTCTTCCAGAGACTTCCTCTATAACCATAGTATTCCTCATCTTTCTTTTGTATCCATCTCATCATCTCTAGTTGTGATTTAATTTCAGCTACTTCTATATCAAGTCCGTTCTGACTTGATATACCATGGCTTCCCTCTGAACCTTTTCTATGACTCTCAGTAGTCAAAAATTTCCTTCTTCTATGAGCTTCTCCTATCTCACTATGAACTGCACACAAGCCACTGCAACAAACTGAATCCATCAACTTGTTTGTAAATACCATACTAATCTCATCCATGCCTCGTCTTCTCCTGGTATTTTTGTCAACTCCTTCCTTTGGAGTCTTCATCTAAGCATTCTCTTCTCTTTTGGATTATGCATGTAATTTACTCACATTCTTTCTATGAGAACTTTTTTGTTCCTCCTCACTTTCTACTACAAGGTTCCTTGTCATCATCCTCAATTGAAAACATTCATCACTGCTACTTGTAATCAGTAATTACTCCAAAATTTAGTGGAAAAAAAGACCTTTACCTCCTTGTTCAATCTTCACTTGAACACACAATTATTGTTGCAAAATTATTCTTATTGTTGTCATTCCTTAACCTGTTGCATACCTTCTTATTCTTTAAATCGACACCATTCTTCCTCTTGATCGCTCATTATCCAACCATAACTATGGTCATCTTTACTTTATTGCAGAAATTGTTTCACATGATTAAGTTTTTCTTTTGACTCAACCACCTCCTTCTCAAATCCTTCATCACTCATTCCTTTGAGTCCAAATGCTTTGGCACTTTTCTTCTTACGCTTATTACTTTCCTCTAAACCCTTCTTATGACTAAAAATAGTCATCTTCATCTCTTCCTCTTGTGAACTCTCCTTTTCTACTAGTGAGCTGCAACTAGACCTTCTTGTCTCTATAATATGTCTACTACTTGTCACCCATGCCAAGTCATCCTCCTATTATCTTCTCTTCTCTAGGTTCTTTGTAGTAGACCCTCTTCTTGAGCACTCTTTCTCCTCCACTTTCAAAGTTGTTTATTGATGCATCTTCAACTACTCACTCTTCTTAGTTTTCAACAACTTTATTTTGTTGTTGGGTTATCTCACCATTTCTTAATCTAAGAGATTTTTGTACTCATTCTCCTTTGACATAGCTTACTTGTTATGGTATATGTTACCAATTTAGTCCTGCAAACATGATTATTTTGATTGCCAAGTTAGTATAAACATGACATTAATTTTTATTATAAGATCTATAACAATATCTCATCTCCCACAATCTTTCTTGGATCTACTTGTTCAACCAATTCATTTCCAACCAATACACATGTTTTTCGTCAAGAGCATATCATCTCTTCACTTCCCTCCAATCATCTCGCTTACAGTTGTAAGTTTATTTTTCTCTTCACGCTCTTTTCCTTGTCAAGTTGTCTTCAAATATGGAAATTCCATTTATTCATGGATCAACTCTTCTTGACATGTGAGCATATACTATCTCTTCACTTCACTTTCATTTGTATTGTAACTCTAAAATCTAATCTTTGTTACTCAGACTACATCACCAAAGGGAAATATGTCTCTTTTAAGGCTCTAATACCACTTAACGATGATAGACTGGGTTACCCCGACTTCCAATAACCTAGGAAAACTCAATCTACAACTTTGTATATACTCCATTATGGAATTTCAGGAACTATTTAAAATGTGTACTCAAACTAAGAATGTGGATTTGTCTTGATAAATTATATGAGAGGGCTTTCTCCCACCTTCCAATCCTTTTCCTTTGCTTCATCCAACTTACATAGGATTCAACTTATCAATTGGTGTAATAGGCAGGACAAAATGGAAATTTAGAAACCAAACACACATTTCTAAAACTATTGGTTGTAGGTGTTGTGAAATAATTTTCTAGCGCAATTAAAATATTGTAGGTGTTATGCAATGATTTTGTAGTGCTCTAAGAAAAACAATGTTTTCTAATTTCAAGAATTTGAAATGACTCATCCTTGTTCTAATCGGCTTCCCATGGACTTAACTTTCTCCTTGACATTATCAATCACTTACTTTAACTCTCTTCATCGATATTTACAAAGAAAACTTGAAATTACCATTCAAGAACAAATCTCAATGGGTTTTGACAACATTCAATAAATTAGGGTGCTCTACTTTCTTCTGTGATAGTGCTCAATCACTAACAGAAATTCACCCGGCCACACATTTTGTTAGGCCCCTATACTACTAGTGTAACCCCTTATTGTTATTATTACAACCCCCTTATTATATTGATGTACCCATGTAGTGCCCATATTGTTACTATTGTGCCCCATAGAAGCCCACTATTGTTATTATTGTGCCCTTACATTATTATTGTTATGTCGACTCTAATTATATTATGACCCCTTAGACTCCTATATATGGAAAGGAGGTATTTTCATTTGTATCATCCAAGAATTGTTCATTTGTGTAATGTAAAGGAGGTTGCCCCCTCGAAGAGGTTGAATTATAAGGCGTTGATCTATATTTTCTATCTTTTTGTGAGCTGGTTTCATATCATTTGGTATCAGAGCTTTGGATTCTAGGGTTTTGTTGCTCCAAATAGGTCATCATGGCATTTTCGCTATAATTTTTTTCTGCGATGTTTCAGAATTAAAAAAAAAACCCATTTGAGACAAAATCGCACTAAACCTTGGATCCAAATTTCAGAGCTTTTTGTGCTATATTTGCAGAGATATGATCTGAGGAAGTTGGTCTTTTTGCAGACTCCTGAATTACATTCCAAATAGGTGACCTAGAGAAAATCGTCATAACTTTCTCTCTAAGCATAGGATTGAAATTTCGTAGAAGATACAGAAAGAGGACGGACTGTAGTTTCTTGTATATATTTTCCAGAACCAAAGGTCGAAACAATGACACGTGGCATGTCGTACAAGTTCACTCTAGTGAACTAGTCTATAATCAGGTCACTGTGGGAGATTTGGCATAACTCTTCCTTGGAGAATCCAATTTGGATCAGACTAGTGGCATTGGAAAGAGGACGTAGAGGGCGACTATAGGTTGCAATTTCAACACTTAAAGATCTGAAAGTACAGAGTTACTGTCGTTTCAAGATCAAGCTCCTAAAATCAAGAAAACGCAAGATGAGGAAGTTTGATGGCAAGGATCCAGTAAATTGGATACTTCAGATGGAGCAATATTTTGATCTACATGGTGTACCACTATTACAAAAGGTATTTATTGCATCTTCATATTTAGAACCGGGTCAATTTTTATGGTACAAAGGGCTTTGTTCCCGTAAAAAACTTGTTACGTGGTCAATTTTCATGGAGGAAATGATAGCACATTATGAGGATACAAAGAGAAACACCTTCTTTAGAGCAACACCACAACAATTGGAAAGATTAAAAGGGCTTTGTTACATAGTGGAAAGTAAAATTATGGCAACAAGGAAGTCTACCCCTCACAACTATAAAGATGGAAGTGTTGTTTCTCCTAGCCTTCCACAACCTACAAGGGTTACACCACAACAATTGGAAGGAAAAAGAGAAAAAGGGCTTTGTTACAATTGTGATATCAAATGCACTAAAGGTCATAAGTGTGCTGAGAAGAAATTATTTTACATAGAGTATGAAGAGGAGGAAGAAAAGGATCAAGAAACATCAAAAGAAGAGGATATATGCCAGGACCCAACCCCAGAGAAAGAAGAAATGAATCAGACCATATCTTGTAAATCATTGGCAAGAATTACCACTCCTCAAACTCTCAAGGTAGAAGAACATATCAAGAAGAAAAAGGTGCAAGAAGTGAAAGATCACATCGAGAAAGAAGAAATGAATCCAACCATATCTTGTAATTCATTGGTCAGAATTACCACTCCTCAAAATATTAAGATAGAAGGGCATATCAAGAAGAAAAATGTTCAAGAAGTGAAAGATCACATCGAGCATCAAGAAATGAATCTGACCATATAATGTAAAATATTGGAAGAAATTACCACTCCTCAAACTCTAAATATAGAAGGACATATCAAGAAGAAAAAGGTTCAAGCAATGACAGATCACATCGAGCATCAACAACAAGTTCTCCAACTTTTAAAGGATAACATCACTTTGGTGAAAAATTGAATGAAACAACAAGTAGATCAACATCGTAGTGAAAAATGTTTTGATGTAGGTGATTAGGTATTTTTACTGCTACATCTCAAGCAAGCTATTTATGAGAAGGAAATTTTGGCAATACTACATGCACTTAAGAAATGGCGACCCTACCGAATGGGAAGACACTTCAAGGTAAAAATGGATCATGATAGTCTTAAATACTTTTTAGAACAACTATTATCTTTAGAAGAATAGAAAAAATGTGTCACAAATATGTTGGGTTATGACTTTGACATCATCTATAGAAAATGGAAGCAAAATTTTGTTGCAGATGCACTCTCAAGAAAGGATGAGGATGTGGAAGCATTGTTTTGTGCTATTTCTATTATCCAACCGGATTGGATAAACAAAGCAAGGGATGAATGGAAGAAGGAAAAAGAAGTATGACTACTTATTCAAAAGTTTCAAAAGATCCCAATTTAAACAATATTGCCAGAAATAGAAGAGGAAGGAAAAATCATATTGGAACCGAGAGCAGTCACAGAAACAAGAACCCGACAGCTACGAAATCGATCAATTTCAGAGTATCTCATCAAGTGGAAGAACTTACCTGCTGAAGATTCCACATGAGAGGACAAGAATTTTATACAGAAGCATCAAGAACTACTCAAGCATTGAGGACAACACTTTTTGAAGGAGAGGAGCATGTTAGGCCCCTATACTACTAGTGTAACCCCTTATTATTATTAGTACAACCCCCTTATTATATTTATGTACCCATGTAGTGCCCATATTGTTATTATTGTGCCCCATAGAACCCCACAATTGTTATTATTGTGCCCTTACATTATTATTGTTATGTCAGCTCTGATTATATTATGACCCCTTAGACTCCTATATATAGAAAGGAGGTATTTTCATTTGTATCATCCAAGAATTGTTCATTTGTGTAATGTAAAGGAGGTTGCCCCATCGAAGAGGCTGAATTATAAGGCGTTGATCTATATTTTCTATCTTTTTGTGAGCTGGTTTCATAACACATTCTTCTACTAGATTTACGAAACGAATTAAAATATATTAATGGGCAATCACACCATACACTTTGCCAATTGAAAATAGTCAGAGGATTTTTTAACAGTGTTTCCAAAACACAATGTTATTTTCTATGGTAACAGCACTTAGTCACTATAAGTCTCACATAAACACTATGTCAAAACATAGGGAACACTTTCTCATGGGGATTTGAAAAAAAATACAAAAGAACCGTGCACAACTACACAATGGTTGAGGCCACAATATTCAAGTTTCCATTCAATATGATCTCAACATATGATATACTAGCACCAACAACATATCAATAGTAGGTACTCAGCTATCTATGAAAATATAAGGCCCGATAACATTACACCATCAATACGTAACATCTACAACCACTATGCATCTCAACACATTCAAATTCTTAACATAAATCGACTCAACAAGTGCAGACAAACAACTTCATTAAAAATATATAGAAAGAGAAGTTAACAAACAGAGAGGCATATAGAAAAATTTCTCATTAATCAAATTCAACTATGCATTAAACTGGCTAGATATACAATGTGGGAATATGAATCCCAACCCTCTCGACATTTTTCTCTTCTCCTTGTGCTAGAGCTTCTCATATTCTCCTCCTCTTCTACCTCCACTGCACTCTCTCTTCCTAGACGCTCTTCCTTTTAAAAAATAATGCTAACATGGGACTGTTAGCCTTGTCGGTAAATGGCCCAAAAATGGATCCAAATATGCTCTTTAAACCTTCAAAAGACAGCAAAATCCTGCCAAAGATGAAAACCAATGCAGGAGAAGAGCCCTTAAAAGGGTAGAAAAACACTATCAGGAGGCTAAAACACATGAAAACAGTGAAAAAACCATGTATCAGAGGCATACAGAGTCAAATGCACAGCATCCGTCAGATCTGGCCGATCAACGACACAGATCTAAGTGGCAAATTGCAAATCGACCAACACAGAGGACTTAAGGTTGGGTAGAAGACACCCCTGATCAACGATCTTTGATGATCGGATCGACAGAGGCAAGCCGGCAGAGTTAGCGCGCAGAGCGATGGAGATCAGTGATGCAATGTGGATCGTCGATCAAGCGCACAGATCGACGGCCCACATCGCGTCACAGGATCGCAATCGGTGGGGACATACGCCATGTTATATGGAAAGACCTTTGTCTTGGGCAATATGCGATTGCGATTAGATCGCATTGCTATGTTGCATCAGAGAAACATAAGGGGCGGGGCCTATGCACATGTATGTGTGTGACCCGATGAACCAGACCCGACGTAATTCTAAATATTATTTCATAAAATTTGAGGTCCACGGGAAAGCCATTTTCAATACATTTTCGCATTTTTTTGTTATTTAAAGAAATACAAAGGGAACCTTGGGGAAGTGCCAATGTGATAAGACCTAGACCTAAGAGGGTTCGGGAATGGAAATATATAATTTTTCAAGTCCGCTAAAGCCAATTTTTCATGTTTTTTCAGTGTTTTTTAACATATTCCAAAAATTCAAAGAGAAGCAAGGGACCAGGCCACTTGTGATTTGTGATAGCAACAAAGGCGGGCCCGATAGAGGAATAGGCCATGATTAAGGACTTTTTAAGTCTGAAATGTTGAGAGCTTGACAAGATTTCTCACAGTTGCAACATTTTCTGTTTAAAATAGAAAACAGTCATTATTCACATGTTAAAGGGATTACAAAGGCCCAAAGACCCATTCCACGACATAACAGAGGTTGGGAAATAGTTGTCGGGAGAAAGAGGCCAGAAAGCAATCATGAAGCATCACAACACGATGCAGCCTGAAACGGAAACATCATGGAGCATCAACAACGCAACACAGCCGAAAACAACAGAAGTGATTGTGGGGCATCTCTGGCATGAGAGAGCTCCCTGCCAGCGCATCAAAATATCAGAATGCGGTCACTCTTCCGTTGGAAGAAGAAACCTCTGAGCCCATGTGTGCCTAGTCATGGAATCAAGTTGTTGAAAAAACAGAGAGGATAGGTTAAGACCTTCCGAGCCTTTGAGAGCTCAAGAGCATTGTAAAGGGCCTATAAATGGCTGAGAGTGAAATGTAACAAGGGTTCAACTTCTGGAGACTGTAGATACTATGTTCCTTGCAGCTTCTCATCTTCATTCCAGTAATACAAGCTTCTTTTGTTGTTACATGTTCAATATTCATTTCTCTTCTGTTCTAAGCTTACACTTGGATATTCTATTCATGATTTCTTCTCTATCTAATGCCAGATAACTATCATCTTATCTGAGGTCGAAGATGAATAATGCCAAGGAAACCCTTGTTCAAAGAGTTGTTGTCCCTGCAGTATAGCAAGCTAATAAGCAGAAGCGACCAGCAGTTGATCCCATCATCCTCAAAGCTCCAGCTCACGTGGTAAGAGGCCTTGACAAGTCTCCTTCTCCTTTCAATTTTCAATCAGAAATTCAGAAGCTAAGAATACCTATACCTCTTATTGAACTAGTGAAGAATGAGTCCTTCAAGAAACTATCCTCAAGGCCTTTGAGCCTAATGCCATCCAAGCCTCCACCGACTATTTAAATCTACAAGATGACAAACTAGCTGTTGTTCTCAGCCTAATGATTGAAAATTGTGAAGACAACTCTCCATCATTCTATGTCTCTCTGACTATTCATGACAAAATCCTTCACAATTGCCTTCTGAAAACTGGAGCCAGCCATAATCTAATGCCCAAGGCTGTCATCGATAAATTGGGTCTTGACATTACCAAGCCTTATCATCACCTATTTTCTTTTGACTCTAGGAAAGTGAAATGTTTGGGACTAATCAAAGACCTAACCATCACTTTGTCTCAGCTGCCCATGAAGAACATGATGATGGATATTGTGGTAGCAGATGTACCCCCCAAGTTTTGCATGTTTCTTTCCAGAGGTTGGATCAAGAGATAAGGTGGAACATTGCAAAATGATCTGTCTTATGCTATTGTCCCAGTTTTTGGAGGTGAAAATAGGAGATTGTATAGAGAGGCTCAGTTGACTTATATTACCAGGGATGAAAGGAATCCCACTAATCATCCCATTTATGCTATCAACATGATTTTGGAGCTTTTTTCTTCATATTGAAGAAACTCAGTTGGCCTCCACGTAGCTTAAGAAACCAGTTTTCCAGATCACAAAGGAAGAAGGCCCACAGATTTGGGACATGTTCTTTGATGGAGCTTGCTCTAAGGAAGCTGTAGGGGCAGGTGTAGTCCTTGTGTCCCCCACATAGGAATGCATTCATTTATCTTTCATATTAACTTTGCAGGTCAACAAAACTTTCCAAGTAAAGCATCCAAGGCTGAAAGCATACAAAGATGAGGTAAAATACAGACCATCTCTGCCTGACAATGTCAAATACTGGAAATTTTTTGAAGAGGATGATGAAATTAATAGGCTTTTACAAGTCTTTGATGAATTTGCTGAAAGTCATCAGAAGAAGATCAAAGAAACCTTTGATAGAAAGGTAAAATGGGACAATTTTCAGTTTGGTGACTGGGTTCTCAAATGGGATGTGTTGAAGGAAAAGAAGGGAAACCATGGTAAATTTGATGCCCTATGGACAGGTCCATTTGTCATCACTCAAGTTCAAATGAGCAACATTTTCATTCTGCACAATTTAGAGGGGGAAGGTGTTTTTGGTAGCCTAGTCAATGAGCAGTTTTTGAAAGTTTATTTCATTTAAGGCTTTAAAGCCTTGGTATTGTAAATATGTTTTTTCCAGTTTTTATTTCATTGCAAAATAGACTCCATGCCCAATGAAACACTAGGAGGAAGATTTGATTTTGTTTTTACAGGAAAGGCATTGTTCTGCAGTTCTTGAAACCTCACAGGGAGGCTTTCATCCCCAAAAGGAGCCAGTGTTAGCCTTGTTGGCAAATGGCCCAAAAATGGATCCAAATATGCCCTTTAAGCCTTCAAAAGACAACAAAATCCTGCCAAAGATGAAAACCAGTGTAGGAGAAGAGCCCTTAAAAGGGAAAAAAAACACTATCGGGAGGCTAAAACACATGAAAATAGTGAAAAAACCATGTATCAGAGGCATACACAGTCAAACGCACGGAAGCCGTCAGATCTGGCTGATCAACGACCCAGATCTAAGTGGAAAATCACAAATCGGCTAATACAGAGGACTTAAGGTTGGGCAGAAGACACCCCCGATCAGCGCTCTCTGATGATCGGATCGGCGGGTTGCAATCGGCGCTGGCGAGACGGTGGAGTAAGCGCGTAGAGCAATGGCAATCAGAGATGCAATGTGGACCGTTGATCAAGCACGCAGATCGATGGCCCACATCACGTTGCAGGATCGCAATTAGCAGGGACATATGCCATGTTATATGGAAAGACCTCTGGCTTGGGCGATATGTGATTGCGATCAGATCGCATCACTATGTCACATCGGAGAAACATTAAGGGACGGGGCCTATGCACATGTATTTGTGCGACCTGATGAACCGAACCTGACGTAATTCTAAATATTATTTCATAATATTTGAGGTCTGCGAGAAAGCCATTTTCAATACATTTTCGCAGTTTTTTAACGAAATACAAAGGGAACCCTGGGGTAGCGCCGATGTGATAAGACCTAGACCTGAAAGGGTTTAAGAATGGAAATATATAATTTTTCAGGTCCGCTAAAGCCAATTTTTCATGTCTTTTCAGTGTTTTTAACATATTCCAAAAATACAAAGGGAAGCAAGGGACCAGGCCACTTGCGATTTGTGATAGCGATAAAGGCGGACCCAATAGAGGAATAGGCCATGATTAAGGACCTTTTAAGTTCGAAATGTTGAGAGCTTGGCAGGATTTCTCACAGTTGCAGCGTTTTCTTTTTTAAATAGAAAACAGTCATTGTTCACATTTTAAAGGGATTACAAAGGCCGGAAGACCCATTCCACCACATAACAGAGGCCAGGAAACAGTTGCGATCATGGAGCATCACAACATGATGCAGCCCGAAACAGAAACATCATGGAGCATAAACAATGCAACACAGCTGAAAACAACAAGAGTGATTGTAGGGCATCTCTGGAACGAGAGAGCTCCCTGCCAGTGCAGCAAAATATCAAAATGTGGTTACTCTTGCGTTGGAAGAAGAAACCTTCGAGCCCATTCATGTCTAGTCATGGAATCAAGTTGTTGAAAAAATAGAGAGGATAGATTAAGACCCTCTGAGCCTTTGAGATCTCAGGAGCATTGTAAAGGGCCTATAAATGGCTGAGAGTTAAATGTAACAAGGGTTCAACTTCTGGAGACTATAAATACTCTGTTCCTTGCAGCTTCTCATCTTCATTCCAGTAATACAATCTTCCTTTGCTATTACATGTTCAATATCCATTTCTCTTCTGTTCTAAGCTTTCACTTGGATAGTCTATTCATGATTTCTTTTGTGTTTAATGCCAGATAATTGTAATCTTATCTCTGCATTGATAAATTGGATTTGCCATTGAATAGGGTATTCATGTTTTCTTCTGTGTCTAATGCCAGATAACTATCATCTTATCTATGCATTGATAAATTAGATTTGCAAGTTTCATTCACCTCCTGTAGCTAGCCATTCATATATGTTTATGTATGCATCTGCCGATACAGTCGGTATTCTCCATCTATCCATTGAATCTATAAACTATTGAGCATTAGTGGTCTAAAGCCTTGTCAAGCTGAGGGTGTTCATGCATGTCTAGAGTGAAAATAGAGTTGAAACAGTTATTTGGATTGATCTAATCCTTTATCCATTCCAATAGTTCAGAGAACAATATTGAAGATTATATGTTACCAAGCATCTCCGAGCTGCAACCTAAGAGAGCTTCCTGGAGTGATAACAGGGACAACAAAGAGTCACAAGATGAATCATTTCCCCTTCTCCACAAAATAAGGGAAACTGAAACTTCATTTACATTAGGAAACAATTCCTCCAGTTTATTATAAAATAAAAACTCACATACAAATGTAAATATAGACAATTTCTTAGAAGAACATTTAAATTTATGCTAGCATCATCATGTGACCATCCCATCACATTGGCGAGCCTCTGTCTAGTGTTCATCAAATTTTGTGCTTCATCTATGCACCTGCATCAGACTCCCAAAGTACAAAAATTTATGAACTCGTGGTTATATGCATATGGTCTTCTCATAACAACTTCAACTTGTGAGCTGCAACACCCCTCTGGGGTAACAAGTCTTTGCCTTTCTACACGATACCTCACCTAACTTTCTCTTATGTTTGATCTTTTGGCATCATCTTGGTTCTATTCTCTGGAACCTTGCTCTAGGATGCTACAAATCTCCTCACCTTCCTCTACTGCCACTTGCATATTGAAACTTAAAATATTACCAAATATTTAATCAACTTGTACCTTCTTCTATTGGTTCTGTTGTGAACTATGAGCTTTACTTGTTGTCAAACTGTTCAAATTTTTTCTAGAATCATAAGTTGTCTCTTCGTACAACCAACTATACTTGTTTTCCTTCCTTTTGTCAATTTCATTTGTTGTCTTCAAGTTTCTCATCAAATTTTCATCTGCTTCATCACATATGTTCATCACCCTTAAGTTTTTCTTCAATGGCTACAACTCAACTCGCTTGAGCGTTTCCTCCCACTGAGCATTTATTCATGTCTTAGCTTCACGCGCAACAGATTTTATTTTACTTTCTTCATCATCTCTAGCTCTAATTTGATTTCAGCTAATTCTCTATCAAGTTTGTCATGACTTAATCTACTATGTATTTTGTCTGAAACTTTACTATGACTCTCGTTTGTCACAAATTTCCTTCTTATATGAGCTTCTCCTAGCTCACTATTAATTGTACACAATCCACTACAAAAGGTTGACTCCATCAACCTGTTTGTAATTACCATACTAAGCTCGTCCATGTTGTTTATTCTCTTGCTATTTCTGCAGACTCCTTCCTCTAAAATCTTCTGAGCACTCTTTGCTCTTATGGATTCTTCATGCAATTTACTCACCTTCTTTCTCTGAAAAATTGGTTGTTATTCCTCACTTTCTACTACAAGGTTCCTTTTCATTATTCTCAACTACAAAAATTCATCACTACTACTTGTAATCAGCAATTAATCCACAATTTATTGAAACAAAATACCATTGCCTCCTTGTACAATCTTCACTTGAACACACATGTGTTTCTACAGAATTATTCTTATTGTTGTCATCCCTTAGGTTGTTGCAGACCTTCATGATCTTTGTATCATCGCCATTCTTTCTCTTGAATGTTCATTATCCAACCATAACTCTCATCATCTTGACTTTCTTGTAGAAACATTTTCACATGATTGAGTTATGCTCTTAACTCAGCCACCTCCTTCTGAGATCCTTTATCACTCATTCCTTTGAGTCCAAATTCTTTGGAACTTTTCTTCTTCTTCTTGTGACTTTTCTCTGAACCCCTTCTATGACTAATAATAATCATCTTCTTCTCTTCCTCTTGTGAACTCTCCGCGTCCACTAGTGAGATGAAACAAGACCTTCTTGTCTTTATAATAAGTCTACTACTTGTCACCATATCAATTCATCCTCTTGGTATCTTCTCTTGTCTAGGTTCTTTGTATTAGAACCTCTTCTTGAGCACTCTTATTCCTCTACTTTTAAATTTGTTGGTTGCATTGCTCACTCTTCTTAGTTTTTAGAAAATTTATTTTTTTGTTAGGTTCTATCACCATTTCTTCATCTAAGAACTATTCTTTCTCCTTCTCCTTTGACATAGATTACTTTTTATGGTGGATATTAACAATTCAGTCCTTCAAACACAATTCTTTTAACGACCAAGTTAGCATAAACATCACATTCAATTTATTTATAATACCTATAACAAGATCTCATCTCCCACAATATTTCTTGGATTTACTTGTTGAACCAATTCCTTTCCAACCAATACACATTTTTTTACTCAATAGCATATAGACTTTTCACTTCCCTACAATCATCTCACTTATTGTTGTAAGGTTCTTTTTCTCTTCAGGATATTTTCCTTGTCAAGTTGTCTTAAAATATGGAAATTCCATTTGTTCATGGATCGAGTCCTCTTGACATGTGAGCATCTCCAATATCGCTTCGCTTTCAGTTGTAATGTAACTCTAAAATTCAATCTTTGTTATTCCAATTACATCACCAAAGAGCCTTGTTCTAATCAACTTCCCACAGCCTTAACTTGCTCCTTGACACTATTGATGACTTGCTTTACCTCTCTTCATAGTAATTTACAACACTAACTTGAACTTAACATTCAGGAAAAACCCTCAATAGGTTTTTACAACATTCAACAAAATAGGGTGCTATGTTTTCTTTTGTGACGGTGCTCAATCACTAATAGAAATTTGTCTGACCACTATTCTAGGGCACGACCACACATTCTTCTACAAGATTTATCACAAGAATCCCAAAAAGACAAATGGGAAATCACACCATACACTTTGCCAATCGAAATAGTCAGAGGGAATTTTAAAAATGCTTCCAAAAAATAATTCTATGTGCTATAGTAACAGCACTTAGTCAGTGTAAATATCACACAAACACTATGTCAGATGATAGGGAACACTTTACCATAGGGATTTGAACCAAAATACAAAAGAATTGTGCAAAACTACACAATGATTGAGGCCACAATATTTAAGTTTCCTTTAAATATGATCTCAACATACGATATACTAGCACCATTGCCATATCAATAGAAAGTACTCAGTTATCCGTGAAAATATAAGGCCCAATAAAATTACACCATCAATAAAGAACATCTACAACCACTAGGCTTCTCAACACATTTAGATTCTTAACATAAATTGACTCAACAAGTGCAGACAAATGACTTCATTAACCATAGATAGATAGACAAGTTAACAAACATAAGCATATAGACAAACTGCTCATTAATCAAATTCAATTATGCATTAAACTAGCTAGATATACAATGTGGGCATATGAAACCCATTCTTCTTGACCTCTATGTATTCTCCTCGCACTAGAACTTATCTTCTTCTCCTCCGCTTCTACCTCTAGTGCACTCTCTCTTCCCAAAAACTCTTCCTCTTTAAAAACAAATCTAACATGGTACAACCAAGAGTCACAATATGAATCATTTCCCCTTCTCCACAAAACAAGGGAAACTGAAAGTTCATTTACATTAGGAAATAATTCCTCTAATTTATTTTAAAAGCAAAACTCACTTCCTAATGTAAATATCTAAAATTTCTTACAAAATAATTTAAATTTTTCCTAGCATCATCATGTGACCATCCCATCACATTGGAAATATTTGGTCCAATCTTCATCAAATTTTGTGTTCCATATATGCACCTGCATTAGCAATGAATAAAATTTCGGGATGGGCACGTCTAGATGATGTGTCCAAAAGGGTCCCACCTAGCTAGTTATCTTGTACCCCATTGGTAAAGAAGAGGACTCACCATGCATGCAAGCCCAACAAGGGGATCCCAATAGTTAGCGAAGGAAAGTGATAAGGGAATCGTCAAGATGGAAGTGTCAATCTAACATGGTGTTGCAACCATGTGCACCAATTGGAAGCGACAAACTACAGCAAGGTGGTCCATAGCCTTCACATTCCCTAGAGGGACCCACCTGGTTGATTGAAGAGCAGATTCTAACTGTATCATTGGGATAAAATAGTCAGAGTGACGTATGACAGCTGTCTTGGCAAGGAACATAACCTGTTTTCATTTCCATTAGTGAATGATGGACCCATGGCTAGGTAATCCTGAAAACTCTAGCCTAGAGAAGTAAATGGAGGGGAAAAGGGAGGATCATCATGGTATAAGGATCAGGATGATGTGGCATAGGCTTTGGTGGCAAGTAAGGTCGAGGTAGAGGACTAATGGAAAGGAGGTTACGTGACCCCAATGCACATGTAATCCCATACACAAGACCCCGGTAATTTGAAAAGCCTCACTCATAGGAAATCACCAGGATGGGAGAAGTGGGTCACCGTAAGATGAGTGCATGGAAAGGCCTGCATTGAGGTTGATAGCCCATTAGTAGGAGATGGCCCCACATGACAGGTCATCCTGACAAATTAACCCTATAAGTATCGAAAGGTGAAACAAGACAAGTGTCGAGATTCAAAGGTAAGGGTGATGTGTGCAAGTTGCAGTAGAAGTCAAATGTCGAATTGACGGGGGCTAATAGGAAGAAGGTTGTGCAGTCCCACCACACTAGTAAACATGAAAGGAAGATCCTGGTGAATAACAAGGAGATCACATAGGAATGGTCAGGAGAGAGTAAGCAGGGTACCATGTCTAGTAGGACCCACCTGGGAGGCATAAGGGAGCAATGTTGACAGCGTTGGGTTGATGCGTAGAGCGGGCACCATTTCGTTCGACACAGTTCAATAAAGGCATATTTTTATGTGTGTGTGTGTGTGTGTGTGTGTGTGTGTGTGTTCGTGTCTGTGCATGCAAGATAATGGCTCTAGTTTTAAGGTTTTGAGGGTGAGCTAAGAAGCCTAAGTGAGGTGACTAAGCTATAAGGAGAATTCAAAAAAAAAATTCTTACCCCATTCCTTCAACACGACTTAAGGGGTTGGGTATGTTACAAGTGGTATCAGATCATCCAAGTTCAACACTTGGACTGGATGGGCTCTATCACGGGTAAGTAGAAGTAGGACCCTGAGTAAGGAGGTTTCAAAATGATTTTTAGATAATTAATAAAACAAATGTTTAGGTGTTAACACCCTGTTGTGAATGATCTATCACATTCATGATTGTTGCGTTTACATTGTTCTCTAGTTATGTGGCATGGTTAAGTATATGATTACTTTAGTGTATCGTCATTCTTTGGTCATCAAGGGTTAATACCTTTCTAGTCATACTAGAACTTGATGAACCCAAAGGTAGAGGTCTTGTGTGGATCTTGTAGATGCATGATCTGTAGTTTTGTAGATAATGATGTGGTCGATGATTGATTTCGTGTATTGGTTGCTTTTGTGTGCAAGTGAATTCTAGGTGTAGCATTATGGTGGATGGATAGTGTGATGAGTGAATATTGCATGCATACCAAAGATTCATTCATAAATATGATAATTGTTGATTATAAGATAGTAAGTGTTCATGTGGAATATGGTTGGGTAAAAGTTTGATTCATTTATACCTTTGAAGGAAGTATTGTAAATAAGATGGTATATAGAGATACATGCGCATATAAATTCTGATTTTTGAACATTACGGTGGGATGTAAAATGCACACATGTAGGTCCTAGAATTTTGAGACATGTGACTAATATTTAAATTAAAAAGTGTGTGCATGTGAATGTTTGCATGATCCTATGACTACTCGTGCTACTTAGCATGGTTGCTACTAATGACTTTATATACGTATATATGCATAGATATTTTAATTGGATGGGAATGTATAATGGATCGTGCATGATATATTGTCTCAAGAGATTAGAGGCATGCCATTGTGCATATTTTAGGGAGCCAAGTGAATGATAAATACTTGGTTGTAGGTATTTGCAACAAGGATCATGGTTAGTTATTAACTAGTCGCATGAGTAGAGTGCATGTTGACTAGTATAGTGACATGAAAGGTGATAACTTGACTACATGTAGGACCTATAATGCATATATGTGAAAATCAAAATTATAAGTATGATAAATGTCAATATAACATTAATCTTTTTTTGATTGAACCATTAACGTTGATAATGTTGTTGATCTTAATAAGAAGGTTGGTTTCTTCTTGAGTTAATTTTTTTTATTAAAATAGTAGTGTGGCCTCAGTAGAGGAAATGATTTTAAATAATGTTATAGTATGGGTCAAAGATTGAACTCTAATTGTTTCTTTTCCATGATGATGATTATGAATAATATTAATACACATGCATTGCTAAATTTTGAAAACAGGCTTATGTATGTGATAACTGGTGTCCTGGTTTATGAAATGAGGTTGATGATGATCTTAAGGATGTGTGATAGTTTTAGGACTCCACACTTCGCCTAACATGGTAAAGATGACAATTGGAATATGTGTTGTTAATTTATTCTATGAACTAATAGATGAGTGTATGTGGAAGAGCACAACAAGACTCAATGGTCGTGAAATGAAACATATATCGTGGTATTATGCAATAGGACATAGACAAAGTCCATCAAGAATGAGGAAGAGGGGCATCCCTCCAAAGGAAGAGAAACTTCATAAATTTGGAGGTTCAACTCAAAGACATAGAAGATTAGTTCAATATCTGTAGGGTAGAACTTGGAAAGCTCACCAGGAAACAATAGGGACTAGTTGAGTGGAATGTTGAGTTATAAAGGTAGTTGCAAGAAAGGATTTACCAAGATGAATCCTCTAAAAGGAAAAAAGGCACTGGTAGAAAGAGGCCATGTGAGGCTGAAAAGGAGAAGAGGATAATCTCTTCTTGGTGTTGTGGAGAAGAGCATCTCAAAAAGGATTGTCCTCGCATGAAGAAGAAGAAGAAAGATGATAGCTCCTATGAGCCATAGGGACAACAAGCCATAATGGTAGATTCCAAGAAGGAGGAGGGGGAACTCCCTTAAGCTCCTTGACACAACACATATATGCGTTGAAAGATTCCCTATGAAATTTTGGGGAACATAATAATCCAAGGTTATTGCTAGCCTTGTAAAGAAGCCTTGAATTGATTTATATGTGTGCATATGCACACTTTTATGATGGCTGAAAATGCCATGACTATTGGACTCATGGAGATTGAGTTGATTTTAGGTACTTATTTATTTAATTCTTGTGTGTTGTGGCTTTAAATTCTTGACTTCTTGGATGGATATTATTTCTATTTTAGATTGTGACTGGCCATCCTAGTTTTTCATTTTTTTTTCATGTTGGTTTTGGGCTTGTTATGATGTTGTTTTATTATGATTTTATGTATGATTGTTGTTGTGAAATCCATGTCCTTTGCAATGATCGACCTTTTTTCTTATTGTATTGGTTTTTTATTTTTAAATTTCAAATTGCATTCTTGAGGATTCGGGAATAAGGAAGTTAGAATGGTAGGAAGGTCATGGAATCCTGAAAAGGACAAATATTGATAGAAATTGGAGTGGAAATATGCCGAGTACATTTCTAGGAAAAAATGGAACGCTATTGGGTATTGAACATGAATAGAATAATAAGTAATGCATATAAAATATTAAATATAAAACCAATAGCTGAATGAAAGGGTTACATAATTCGGTTGACCACAATTAGGGAGTCATCTAAACCCTAGATTTACTTGGCACAACTTTAATGGTTGTTGTGGCCATGATTAAGTAATGTAATAGCCTAATGGGTTGTTGAGTCCATGAGAATAATGAACAAAGATATGTGTGGCTAGGAAAATGGACATAAGGGAGTTCTCTTAACCCTTGAGTATATTTTCATGTGCACTTACATCTTGCATACACGATTATGTTGATGGATACTTGTATGATGCATATAAGATTATGCTAATGGTTGGTGGTATATTGCATATCTAATCATGTTGACCGACACACACACACACACACACACACACACATATTCCTATAAAAAGGCCATTGTTTCTAACATGGTTGTTGATCTGTAAGTTCTCATGGATATTCCACTGGATAGTTCACCACAATAAATCTAATAATATTATATTAAAACTCTGAAAATTCTACACTATTACAGTTTATTAAACTTTAATATCTGTGGATTTAACTATAATTAATGAATGCATGTGAATGGAAATTATGAAAAAAAAGTAGGGAACAACAAAATAAGCACACAACACACACACAAGACACAAGATATTCTCTATGGGAAACCCTTTCAGGAGAAAATCCAACTAGAAGGTGAGTTCGCTTTACTCTCTTTCTATGTCTGGAAATATGGTTGTAGGTACAAAGAAGTCATGTTTGTGCCCTATGGGCTGCTATAGTGCACATATACTCTCTATGTGCTCTACCTCCTATCTCTCTTGGCTATCTTTGCTCATCTATGGAACAAAATTCTTTTGAAAGAATGGAGGTGGTTAATTGACATTACATGGATCTTGTCACTTAGTTAACTTAGTAAATTTGAGTTGGAGACACTTGAGTTTAGTTTTACATGATTAATTTCTAATTTGTAGAAATATACTACAGTTAATTTGAGTCATTGTTAGTGTAACTAGTTCTCACTATTAGTAGAACTAGTGGAGGTTTAGTCAAGGGTGTGTAAGTCTTTTCACACTAAGTTACAAGGGTGTGTCATTTCTTGCACATTGAGTATTCATCCAATTAACTAATCAATCGGTTAAAATTAACTCATGAATGAGGAGAATTTGAGTTACCCAGTTGAGATTGGAACTTAAGGTAAGCATACTATCAGTTGTAAATTATTCAAAGTTTTATAGGTCATGCATGAAGTGAGAGAAGGACCTATAGAAATCGCGATAACCAAATTGAGGAATTCCCTAATTAATAGGGGTTAATTCCTTGAGGAACAACACAATGAAATAGGATATTGAGTGCTTGTAAAATTGGCTAAGTATTGGCCAATTGTTAATCAGGCAGGAAGAGGATAGAAGATACAAGTGCAGGTTGAGCTCAAGCTTGAGCAGAGCATATTTCATTCATCTAGATTCTATGAGTAATGCAATACATATAATAAAGGGTTTTGAGCACTTGTTTTCACCTAGATAAATATTTGTGTATGTGTGTAAAATATTGATGCATGTTAATGATTTATGTTCTCAATCATGAATTCACTTTCGCGGATGAGTATAGTAGCTGCAAGTCTTGTGATTTAGCAAATTTCATGAGAATTTTTGAATCTACACATTAATTTCTACAAAATAAAGTTCATTGGGCCAAGCATGCTCCCCAGATGAGGTGGACTCATACAAAGCCCTCTTTGAAGAATATAGGGATATATTTGCATGGTCTTACTTGGAAATGCCATACATTAGTCCTGTAATAGTGGAGCAATATATCGACACATGGCTTGACACCCAACCTATCAAGCAAAAGCATCATCAACTCCACCTCTTCAAAGAAGAAGTGAATAAGCAATAAGCCAACAAGCTTCGTAAGGTCAGTTTGATATACCCTATCGCTTACACCTCTTGGGTTTCTAACCATGTACCCTTCATGAAGAAACAGGGGACCATCCAAGATTGTACTAATTTCAAATATCTAAACAAGGCATGGCCCAAATAAAATGATCATATACCCTGATCAAGTGATCGATGCATGTGCTGGACACTAAGACTTATCCTTCATGGATGGCTTCTCTCAGTATAGCTAGATTTAGATATGTTATACCGATCAGTACAAAACAACCTTCCTAACTCCATGGGGCACATTCTCCTATCGAGTCATGACTTTCGACCCTAATAAAATTGGTTCCACATTTCTTTGGGCCATGAACTACATCTCCCACAACTTGGCTCATCTTATACTAGCCTATTTGGAGGACCAGACAGTGTGATCCAAAAACCACTCTAAACATCTCGAGTATCTCCACCTATTTTTTTAGAGATGTCGGCAATATAACCTATGTTTGAACCCCCTCGAGTGTGTATTTTGAGTCAATATGGGATGACTATTGGGATTCATCATTCCCAATAAGGTATTAGAGTCAATCCTAATCCACCCTCTAGAAAAATTGAAGTAATTAAAAAGAATGCAAGGTAATGCCAATCTCTTACATCAGTTTGTCCTTGATTAGGCCAATTATGCACACTGTTTCTTGTGCTTTCTTCACTAGGACATTCCCTTCCAGTGTGATGAACAAGCCCAAAAATAATATGAGGCCTTAAAAGATACATTCTCTCAAGCATTGTTGATTATCCCTCTTGAAGATACCAAGGATTATACTTCTCTACTTATGAGTATTTGAAGTAGTAATATGGGGTTATCAGTCCAAGAAGGAACAAATATTTGTTTACACTTAGTACAACATGTTTGACATTATAACATCTTACAAACCACGACTGTAATAGAAAACATTAACCCAATGAAATATTTTCTCACTCGCTGCATGATGAACCATAAGTATGTCATATGGGTAGTTATTTTCCAAGAGTTCATATATTTTTCATCCCCTAAAATCAAGAAATCTCTTATACTTGTAGAATTCATCATTGATCTCCCCATAGAATCCCAAGGGTCTTAGTTCAACTATTATTTCCACAATGAACACTTGTTTCTCATATCTACAGATGACCCTTGGTACAACAATATACTTCTCTTCCTTCGAACTCCAAAGTTCAACCTTCAACACACTCATGACGATTACAGGTACATTTATGATTACGCCGCCATTACATTCTTATGGGGGATTTCCTCTATCATCGAGGCATCAACACCATTATTTGTAGATGCCATACATTTGAGAAAGTTGAGTAGGTCTTAAATGATTGCCACAATGGAGCCTGCAGTAGCCATCTATCTAGGAGGGTGACTACCCAAAATTTCCTCTATGCTAGTTATTTTTGGCCCACTTTTTTTGGTGATTGTATTCAAGTAGTCAAGACATGTGAACGCTGCCAATAATACACTCACAAATCATGGGCTCGACTGAGTCATTAGCACAAGCCCTTTTTGCAAATGGGGCATAGAATTCATGACGTACAGAGCACAGTTTCAAGATAGCCACAAGTAAATTATTGTCACAGTAGACTACTTCACCAAATGGGCAAAAGCCATGCCCGCTTATAATAACATCGTAGAAGCCACTGCATGCTTTTTTCTATAACCATGTCATCACAAGGCTTGGAGTTCCTAAGGATTTAGTCTCCAATCATGGAAAACACCTCAAGAATGAGATGTTTCAAGAACTATCCAAGCACCTTGGTTTTTCACATGAGTATGTTTCCCCATATTACCCATGGTCTAACGGCTAGGTAGAAACTACAAACAAAGTCCTTAAAATATTATTTCAATGCATGTTAAACAACCACAAAACCAATTGGCATCACATGGCTTTTTTAGCCATATGGGCATATCACATAGTAGTCAAAGCATCCATAGGGCTCACACCTTTCTAATTAGTGTGTGGAGTTGAGGTTCTACTCCCTATTAAGTGTGAGAATGCTAACTTACACTCAACCTTTGAACTTCTCTCTCACATCTCACCTTTAGAGCAAAGCCTAGTATAGTTGGCACATGTCGACGAAAGTCAGTGAGAATCTCTCTATCATAATGAAGCCCACAAAAACAGGACAAAAACCTCCTTTGGTCACAATCTCACCCTTCATTCATTCATATAGGAAGATCTTGTCCTTTACTACGATGTTACCAAAGAAGCTTTAGGACTAGGGAAATTTGAAACTTTATGGACATGACCATACATAGTTAAACGTTGCCTCCTAAAAGGGGCATATATGTTACTAGAGCCTAATGGGACTTGCCTCAAATACCACGTCAATGGGCTCTATCTCAAAAAATTATATCAATAACACTAAATTCAATCCTAACATGTAACTGTATTGTACCTTTGCTTCTATTTTATGATTATCATCTCATCATCGATGTATGCTAATGCTATACTCTCATCATGTGTCATAGATGGATCATTTCCTTCTTGGACCTTGTTATTTAATCTATTGTATCTCTGTAATTTCAGATCATCAAATTGTGAAATTTTGTCTTGCGATAACCCTCTGAGTCCTCTTTCCAACCCCATAAATCTGATCAAGATTGAATTCTTCACTAAATAGTTATGCCCAATCTACGACGATTCCCTGATTATAGACTGGTTCCTTAGAGCTAAACTGTATGGAGTGTCACGTGTCACTGTTTTGATCTTCAGCCCTGAAAATCATACCCAACAAACTAAAGCTCGCCATATTTCTATAATTTTTTACTAGATCTAAATCGAATGCTTAGGTAGAAATTTATGATGATTTTCCCAAGGTCAAAAAACCAATGCTCAGACAAAAAGTTATGATGATTTTCCCAAGGTCACCTATTTCAGATGGAATTCTGGAGCCTGCAAAAACCCTAACTTCCTTAGATCATATCTTCGAAAATATAGCGAGACAAGATCTAAAATTCACACATGAGGTTCATCAAGATTTTGGCTCCATGGGGTTTCAATTTCAACTTCTGAAGCTTCGTAGAAAGATAGTTTATAGAGAAAATTCAATGATGACCTTTTTAAAGCAACGAAACCCTAGAATCCAAAGCTCTGATACCAAATGTTATATAACCAGCTCACAAGTAGATAGATCAACAACTTCAAAATTATCATCTTCGAGGGGAGAACCTCCTTTACATTACATAAATGAACAATTCTTGGCTGATTCAAACAACAAAACCTCCTTTCTAGATATAAGAGTCTAATAGGTCACAATATAATGAGAGCCGACATAAAAATTATAATGTAAGTGAATAAGAATAACAATGGTGGGATTCTATGGGGCCACTAATAACAATATGGGGAAAACATGGGCATAACAATAATAATAAGTTGGCTAGACTGGCAATAACAATCAAGGAATACACTAGTATAATAGGGACCTAACAATAAGATCTTACAAGGAGCACCTTGCAAGAGAGTTTGAGATGAAGGTCATGGGACTCATGCATTGTTTCCTGAGTTTGGAAGTATGGAAAGGAGATGGGGAAATTTTTGTCTCTTAGGGAAAGTATGCCAACGAGATATTGAAGGATTTCTGCATGAAGAGTAGTAAACCCATGGACACTCCTCTAGCAGGTAACTGGAGGAAAGAGGATGCCACCTAGTTGAAGAAGTGAAGGCTACCATTTACAAGTAGCTTGTGGGTTCGCTCATGTATTTGGTGAACACATGTTCATAAATGTGTTATGCATTTGACCAAATTAGTCAAGCCATGATTAAGCCAACCAAACTCTATTGGAATGAATCAAAATGTGTGTTGAAATACCTTAGAGGCACTAAATTTCGTCTTTGGTATAGACAAACACAGGGAGTGAAGTTGCAAGGCTTCACGGATGAGAATTGGGTGGGTAGTCCATGAGACTAGAAGAGAACTTCAAGACGAATTTTTAGCATTGTGTCAGTAGAAGTTTCTTGGTACAACAGGAAGAAATGATTTGTTGAACTCAACTTAGTGGAAGTAGAGTACATGGCTACAAATAAAGCAGCGTGTGAGGCTATCTAGATGAGAAAGATTTTTGTTGAGTTATTTGGTTAGAATATGGATCCTATGGTGATTTACTGTGACAATCAGAGCTATATGAAACTCTCCAAGAATCTGGTATTTCATTATTGATCCAAGCATATCGACATCTGGTACCTCCATCTACGAGATTATTTGTAGAGGAGGACTATGTTGTTGCATTTCATTTCGATAGAGGAACAAGATGTATATATTTTAACAAAGGCCTTGTAAAGAGGCAAATTTGAGTTCCATAGAAGCCTTGCTGAGAGGGAGTGTTGAAAATGCAACAAGAAATTCCTAATTTAATTCCTTGATTAAATATGGAAAAATTTCAATTTCAGTTTCAGCAGAACACTTGGAGGTGGTTAATTGATATTACATAGCTCTTGTCACTCAGTTAACTCATTAAATTTGAGTTGGAGACACTTGAGTTCATTTTTACATGATTAATTTCTAATTTTTAGAAATCCATTAGAGTTAATTTGAGTTATTGTTAGTGTAACTAGTTCTCACTATTAGTAGAACTAATGGAGGTTCAGTCAAGAGTGTGGAAGCCTCTTCACACTAAGTGACGAGGGTATGCCATTTCTTACACATTGAGTATTCATCCAGTTAACTAATCAATTGGTCTAAATCAACTCATGCATGCAGAGAGTTTTGGTTACCCAGTTGAGAATGAGTTACTATCAATTGTAAATTATTCAAAGTTGTACAACTCATCCATGAAGTGAGAGAAGGACCTATAGGAATCACACTATCCAAAATGTGGAAGTTCCTAATTAATAGGGGCCAATTCCTTGAGGAACAACACAAGGAAATAGGATATTGGATGCTTGTAAAATTGGCTAAGTATTAGCCAATTGTCAATTATGCAAGAAGAGGATAGCAGATACAAGTGCAGGTTGAGCTCAAGCTTCAGGAGATCATATTGTATTCATCGAGATTCTATGATTATTGCAATACATATAATAAGGGGGTTTTCCCCTAGATAATATAAATATTGATGCATGTTAATGATTTCTTTTCTCAATCATGAATTTACTTCTATGGATGAGTATAGTACATGGCAGTCTTGTGATTTAGCAAATTTCATGAGAATTTTTGGATCTACACATTAATTTATACAAAATAATTTTCATTAGGGCAAACATTCTCCCCAGATGAGGTGGACTCATACAAAGCCCTCTTTGAAGAATATAGGGATATATTTGCATGGTCTTACTCAGAAATGCCACACTTTAGTCCTATAATAGTGGAGCACTATATCGACACATGGCCTGACACCCACCCTCTCAAGAAAAAGTATCATCAGCACCACCTCTCCAAAGAAGAAGTGAATAAACAATAAACCAATGAGCTTCATAAGGTCAGTTCGATATACCCTATTGCTTACACCTCTTGGGCTTCTAACCATGTACCCTTCATGAAGAAACAAGGCACCATCCATTTTTGTACTGATTACAAAGATCTAAACAAGGCATGGCCCAAGGAAAATGACCCTATACCCTGATCAAGTAATTGATGCATGCGTTGGACACTAAGACTTATCCTTCATGGATGGCTTCTCTTGATAGAGTTAGATTTAAATATGTTATACCGATTAGTACAAAACAACCTTCATAACTCGATGGGGCACACTCACCTATCGAGTCATGCCTTTTGACCTTAATAACATTGGTTCCACCTTTTTGCGGGCCATGAACTACATCTCCCACAACTTGGCTCATCTTATACTAGCCTATTTGGATGACCAGACAGTGTGATCCAAAAACCACTCTAACCATCTCGAGTATCTTCACTTGTTTTTCAGAGATGTCGTTGATATAACCTATTCTTAAACCACCTCAAGTGTGTCTTTTGCGTTAATGTAGGATGACTCTTGGGATTCATCTTTTCCCAATAAGGTATTAGATTCAACCCTCTGAAGGTCCAGGCCATCTAGTAAATCTCCCCTCTAGAAACTTTGAAGTAAATTAAAAGAATGCAAGGTAACACTGATATTTTACATCAATTTCTCCCTGATTAGGCCACTTATGCACACGGTTTCTTCGGCTTTCTTCACCAGGACATTCGCTTCCACTGGGATTTACAAGCCCAAAAATAATTTGGGGCCTTACAAGATACATTATCTCAAGCACTGGTTAGTATCCTTCTTGAAGATACCAATGATTAAACTTCTCTACTTATGAGTATCTGAAGTAGTAATTATGGGGTTATTTGTAGAAGAAGGAACAAATATATGTGTACACTTAGTACAAAATCTTCGACATTATAACATCTTATGAGCCACGACTGTAATAGAAAACATTAACCCCATGAGGTATTTGCTCACTCGCTGCATGATGAACTATAAGTATGTCATATGGGTAGTTATTTTGTAAGAGTTCATCTTATAGTTTTCTCCCCCTAAAATCAAGAAATCCCAATAAAATTCATCGTTGATCTCCCCATAGAATCCCAAGGGTCTTAGTTCAATTATTATTTCCACAACAAACACTTGTTCCTCATATCTACAGATGACTCTTGGTACAACAATATACTTCTCTTCCTTCGAACTCCAAAGTTCAACCTTCAACACACTCATGACGATCACAGGTGCATTTATGATTAGGCCGCCATTACATTCTTATGGGGGATTTCTTCTATCGTCGAAGCATCGACACCATTATTTGTAGATGCCTTATCTTTGAGAAAGTTGAGTACGTCTTAAATGATTGCCACAATGGAGCCTGCAGTAGCCACCTATCTCGGAGGGTGACTACCTAAAATTTCCTCTGTGCTAGTGATTTTTGGCACACTTTGTTTGTTGATTGTATTCAACCAGTCAAGACATGTGAATACTGCCAATAATATGCTCACAAATCATGGGCTCCACCGAGTCATTTGCACAAGCCCTTTTTGCAAATGGGGCATAGAATTAATGACGTACAGTCCACAGTTTGAAGATAGCCACAAGTAAATTATTGTCACAGTAGACTACTTCACGAAATGGGCAGAAGCCATGCCCACTTATAAACACATCGTAGAAACCACTACATGTTTTTTCTATAACCATGTCATCACAAATCTTGGTGTTCCCAAGGATTTAATCTCGAATCATGGAAAACAACTCTAGAATGAGATATTTCAAGAACTATCCAAACACCTTGGTTTTTCACATGAGCATGTTTCCCCATACTACCCTTGGTCTAGTGGCTAGGTAGAAGCTACAAACAAAGTCCTTAAAATAATGTTTCAATGCATGTTGAACAACCACAGAACCAATTGGCATCACATGGCTTTTTTAGCCATATGGGCATATCGCATAGTAGTCAAAGCATCCATAGGGCTCACACATTTCTAATTAGCATGTGGAGTTGAGGTTCTACTCCCTATTGAGTGTGACAACCCTACCTTACACTCAGCTTTCGAACTCCTCTCTCACATCTCACCTTTAGAGCAAAGCCTAGTATAGTTGGAATGTTTCGACGGAAGTCGGTGGGAATCTATCTAGAATAATGAAGCCCACAAAAGGAGGACCAAAACCTCCTTTTATTGCAATGTCACCCTTCATTCATTCACATCGGGAGATCTAGTCCTGTTCTATGATGTTGCCAAAGAAGCTTTAGGACCAGGGAAGTTTGAAACTTTATGGAAATGACCATACATAGTTAAACATTGCCTCCTAAAAGGAGCATATATGTTACTAGAGGCTAATGGGACTTGCCTCAAAGACCACGTCAATGGGATCTATCTCAAAATATTATATCAATAACACTAAAATCAGCCCTAGCATGTAACTGTATTGTACCTTTATTTCCTTTTTTTTTATTATCATCTCATCATGAATGTACGCTAAAGCTATAATCTCATCATGTGTCATAGATGGATCATTCATAAACCTATCTTCACGGGTTCATTGATGGTGCTTCTCGATGGTCGTCAAATCTTGTCGTCATAGTCTAGGCCATATACTCTCCTGACCTAACACCCTTCCACCAAAATGGGCTTTGTATTGGGTTAGCCACAAATAACCAAGCCGAACATGATGTCGTCATAGGCCTCTTGGTTGATGCCTCCAACCTAGGTATTAGTCATCTGCATGTGTTCCTTGACTCCTATGTTGTTGTATCACAATGGAACAAAACCTTCAGGGTATGTGACCCTTGCGCTTTTTCAGAATTACATGCATGCACAAATATTAGCTCGTGGTTTTGATCATATCATATTTATAAATATACTAAGAAATCAAAATCATGTAGATGACCGCATAGCTAATCAAATCCTGCGCTGGCATGCATCACATATATATCATTATCGAGACACATAAAAGCATAAAGAACAGATCTATCAATAAATGTTAAAATACATCACATATATAAAAAGCATACACCTAGAGCTATAGTGAAAATCTATGCTTAAAGAGATTCAATTTGATATTTTCAAGGTAGGCTACACAATAACACATTAAATTGTGCTACATTCTCTAGAGACACTCTCCATTGCTAACCCTAAAAAATATTTTTTATTTATTATAATATGCCGAAAAAAAATTAAAAATTGGTATTAATATTTACTAACAGGGTTTATTTTTATTTATTTATTTATGACGTTTCGAAAAAAGTCCACATGGTCAACAATGTGACACACAAACACTGGCTACCTTAATGTTTTTTCTTTTCACAAGAAAAACCATGTTGTACCCCACACCTATTCCCCCGATTCCCTATGGCACATGTTAACGTCCCCTGCCTGTGCAAAAATACGGTCGCCCACTTGCATTTGTCACTGTGGTTGGAGACGGGAGTCGTTGAATTTCTCATTCACTTTAATTATTGAAGAACTGTAGTGGCTGTGATTGACGCGCGTTGGCCCGAATGGCTCAGCATGTTCTTTCCTTCTCAAACTGATAACACTACATGCAAATCTCCAACTGTTACATATGTACTTTGAACCCTAATCACTCAATGCTGGGGAAGAGAATCGGAGGCAGCCGAGCACGCCCTGTCTGTCCTCAGCTCCTCCGTGGAACCAAACGAAACCCAAGCGGGTGAGTGGATCACTCGCGCAATTCACACCAGTGGAAATACTGGCAGCGATCGGGAATAACTCGCATAACCGGAAGAAAACGGCAGCGACTACCCTCAAATCGCCGACGGCTATTACTATCATAAACGACGGCGATTACCCTCAAATCGCCGGCGGCGATTCGCATAAACGGCAGAGATACCTCTTCTATTAGCGTAATGACTGGCAGATCTTGTTGTGATAACCCCTGTATCAACTGATAATTCGCATATCCGCTGATAATTCGTGTATCGAGTGATAATTCGCGTATTTGATTATAAGTCGCGTATCTCCTGGTGATAACTCGCATAAACGTTGTGATAACTCGCATAACTGGAGATAACCCGCATATTCGGCACCTATTACTCAGATTTTCCGTCAGATTCCTCGCATAAACGGTAAAAACAAGTGGCATGTCTGTTAATGATCCGCATATCCTGCTGTGATAACCCGCGTATCCCTCAATAATGCGCATATCTGGTGGTTAAAGGCTGCATATCAGCGTAATGCTGAGCATATTCTGCAGTTATAATTCGCGTATTGGATAATTACTCGCGTATACATTGGTTAAAATTAGCATATAGACGATAACTCGCGTATGCGCTGGTGATAACTCAAAATATCGTGTGGGAAATTAGCATATAGCCGATAACTCGTGTATGCACCGGTGATAACTCAAAATATCTTGTGGGAACCTACATATCAGGTGATAATTTGCGTAGGTTGTGATGATTGCGTATCCGAAGCAGTTAACTCACATTTTCGGCGGTGGTAATTGCAAATAGGACCGCATAATAGAGAACTTGCAGATGCCACAAAATAACCCACATATCCATGCCATACCTCAAAATAACCCACATATCCATGCCCCGAGATACCTCAAAAGTAAAAACCGTCATGTACCATAAGATCGGAAGCTCCTACCTCCTTCAGTTTGGCTTGAACGCCATGTACCATCGAGTCGATAAGGAATATCAGATTCTGAAAATGGAGGCGCAGAGAGGAAAGGTGGAAGTGTTTTTGTAAATCAGCCACATACTCCATTCGCTTCTGAGGTTGGACTAAACCCATCTGAAGGAGTTTACGTTGGCCTGCAATGTTATGTCAATTCCATTTTTAATAGTTGGACTCGTCATGTCGTTTTGGGTAAACAAACTGTTTTGTAGTTTTTTTTGCAAGGAACAAACCATTTTGTAATTAGGGTTTAAAATAAAATTGTTTTGATTTAAAATAGAGTCTGACTATCAGAATGAGAGTCATCTAGTTCGACTCTGATTGATCTTTCGAACCAGAATTTCGATTTATTTAACGTTTTGGGAACCATGTTTGGAAATGGCTCCGCCCTTATTCAGAAGTTTCAACACCTCCAAAATACCTATCAAGACATTTTTCTATGTGCTTGAGGTGTAACATTATCTTGCAAATCCAATTGTGAGAGAAATGCACCACAGAATCCTCCCTCCCTCCCTTTTTACTTACACTTGTATATGTCGATTAGGTTATTAAAGAAAACCTATACATGGTTTTCCTATATATTAATGGATCCTTCCTCTTCAGAAATATAAAGAAAACATATATATATGGTTTTTAACGGATCCTTTCCTATAAATATATATAACCCTATATATAATTTTTCTCAGTTACAGCTATATGGAGATATATAGTTACAATTAGTTACCTAAAAAAAGTTATTTTTATCTTATAATTTAAATACAATTGAATGTCAAATCTTACAATTAAATAAAATTTTATATTTATAAAAATATAAAATAATAAAAAATATAGATAAATTAGTGGGGAAAAAATATAATATATTCAAAGCAAAATGATATTAATACATGTCAATATATCTGTAGATTATTGAAGAAAATATGTGTATAATAATAATTGTAGACTTCAACACAAAATCAAAAATATATCTAGAAATGTTATTAATAATTTATGATATTGTTTAATGATTTTAATATTTCAAAAAAAAAATTATATTATATAAATTTAAAATTTTAAATTATTAGTTTTCAAATTTATAACTAAATTTTAAATAAATATTTATTTAGAATATAATTATTAAAATAAATATTATTTTTGAAGTACTAAAATGAAATCATGGGTAGATTAAAAAGTAGATGCTAGGTCATATGGAGAGTCCAATATTCTAGATACCATTATTAAATTTAAACATGTATATATGATAAAAATTGTTTAGTATTTTTTTCCGTAATAACTAACTTGGTTAGACTTTGGACCAACCTACTTATTAAATAGAGGAAAAACAATCGACACATAATCAATGAATAATAAATAAATGAAAATACTTTTCTTTTTAAACGTCACTGCTAAATACTATCATGGATATCGAAATTATTTGATCGTAAATTACTTGTAATTTTTACTTTAAATTTATTAATTTATTCAAGAAAGTTAAAATTATTACTTATAAATTAAAATTTTAAATTACATATATATGAGAAAATTTATTTATAGTAGCATTCTAAGTGAATAATTTTACTATGAGCATAGATTTATTTTAACCATGGATCTATCAAATTTGTTAGTGATCAAATTTCTTGGAATACAAACCTTGGTTATATTGCAAAATTTTAAAACAAAGGTTTGCACCTCTCCCTCTTGGCCCTTGATAGATACACAGTTAAAGTTATATATATATATCATGTGTCAAATCCAGATTAAATGAAGAAATAGTTACACGTTTCTCCCATTTTGAGTCACAACTCGTTAAAGTGTTTTAACATATGCATCATTCACATTGATATATATATATATATATATATATATGTGCCAAATTAAATAAGGAAATATTTACACATCTCTTTCATTTTGAGTAACACAACATTAAATAATTATTTTTTTTCCAATTCATTTATATAATATATGTATAATTATGATTGTTTTTTTTTGTTGAGTTTAGGCTTTTCTGATCCATATATACATTATGAGAAAATATTTGGAAAATAATCACATCAATGAATATTTGTTCAACGCTTTTCTAACCAATCAAAAGAATTATACATTGTGATGTCTTGAATTAAAGAGAACATATTAATTAAATATCAATCTCTTTATTTTATTTTTGTTCACATTGAATTTAAATAATTAAATAAATTTCACATCTCCTTTATATTAGAAAGTGGAAAATATTTATTAGGGGAGAAAATTTTTACATTCATATATATATATATATATATATATATTATATTATTTATTTATATATATATATATTAATATAAAGGAATTATACATCTTCATTATCTTGAAAAGTAAAAAGATAAAATATATATATATATATAATTAATTATAGCTCTCAAATTGACATAAAATTATGTTAATTATTATAGCCATTAAAATATTTTATGTTTTAATTATGATTATACAATGAATATTTTATTTTGTTTATTATGTAATGAGAGTATTGATATGACTTGCATGTCCAACACTGTGGATTCAAAATCGGGTAAGGAACATTAAAAATATGTGTATTTGGGGTAAAAGCTATAGTGCCATGGGGCACTGGTGATTCTATTGTTATGTTGTGAAAATATATAAGAAATCCCTGGTTCCTAGGTCATTTGTTTGCAATGTTTAATTTGCCAAGCAAGTCGCTCAGTCTCTAGAATTTGGCCCACGGGTGACAGCTGCAAGTGATCTTGGTTGTAGCTATCTAAGACTGGGTGGAGAGTTGTAGTCCCAAACTCATTTTCCCAAACACTACAAGATAAGTTCTCTTATGTATCTGCATTGCCCATGAATATGTTTGCATTTCTAGATTGAAATGGTATGTGTAAATGAACTGAATATTAGTTGCATCTCCTATATTGGCATAATATTACAGAGAATAGTTTAGGACTACATTTTATCCTTAAGTTATAAATGGTAAAAGATGCAATGTCTATACATAATAAGTAGGATCGTGTTACATTGATGTGTTGAAATAGTCTTCTTACGAATTACATGAATGTGATTTGTTATTACTTAATAAAAAAACATATATTGTGAAGCCTTGAAGGCATTGAAAGGATCAACAAGGATCTAATCCAAGAAACATGACAGAATTGTATATGAACCTTTGTTGTTAAGGAATAATGGTTACATTGGAGAGGCATGTGTTAAAAAGGCCAATGTATACATATTTAGATGTATAAATAAACATATACATATATTGATTATAAGTGTGTGCTTCAAATTCTAAGGCGTTGTGGTCATGCAGAGAAATCGCTCATCATATAAATATAATGAAAGGAAACCTTACATCATGGGCTTCATCAGCCATCCACTTTCAGCAACCCACGTTCTTTCCCAAGGGGACACCGATGTTGGGGATTGTAGGTCCCTTCAAATATCTAAATGCCTGAGAAATCCCTGAGTTGCGCCATAGAGCCACTTAAAGGCTTGCGTTGGAGCATGGAACCCCTGGCATGTGGCATAAGAGGTTAAGTCCCTTCATTAGTTCACAACAAGTCTCTAGCAGAGGGTAGATAAGAGATTTCCAATGCCAACATGCATGGAATCCCCTATCCCTAAGACGGGAAAACCTGAAGGTCAGGAACTTGTTGGAGTGGCTTTAGTATAAGTTCCATAGGGGTAGTGTTTGTAGATACTTTAGTAAGTCATTGCATCCTTTATTGGAAGTTGGTCCATATCTTAAAATGCATAGAACCATCATGGCCAAGTCATGGCCGAATGGACCAGTGGGAGGCTAGGGATGTGCAGAAGAGAGTGAACTCCATTGAGAACCTTTTTAACCAATATTGAATACGTTTCCTAGGATATAGAAATCCTCCCTAATTGGTTCATGGAAAGCATCAACCATGATAAAGGTTTTGGTGAAGTTGAGTGGAGCCTTAAGATTATAGCTCAAGAATGAGAACATTATCCCCTAACCTGGAGGAACCCTATTCGTGGAAGCTTGGTATTGGTGTGGCCATATTTTCCTGACCATGATTGGAAGAGTAAACAATGACATGGCCTCGAAGCCCTCAACCCAAAAGGATTAACCTGGAGATTTATATTATGTTGCAAAAGGATTCAGTAGGATGACACCAGCTAGGATGAATTATCTAACACATATGCCTGGAAAGTATACCATTGGCTAAAGGTGGTCCCCACTAAACAATGCATCCTAGAAGCCCTTGCTTGATAGTGCCAAGTGTAGGCAGAGTGTTGTCAACTTCCTCAAGAGCTCGGTAGTCACGCAATTGGTTAAGAGGAGGCCCTATTGCCATATATTCTCAGTGGTCCCCACCTGGAGGTATGAAGGAGTGAAAATGAAGATGATAGACTAGGTTAGATTGGCTACCAATGACTGAGAACAACTCAATCTACAACTCTATATTCACCCCAATTCTAGAATTTCAAGAATTATTTAAAATATGCAATCAAAATAAGAATGTGGGTTTGTCTTAACAAATTCTATGAGAGGCCTTTCTCCCACTTTCCAAACCATTATATTTACCTCATCCAATTTACATAGGATTCAACTTATCAATTGGTGCAATAGGAAAGATAAAATGGGAATTTAGAAACCAAACACGGAGCCCTGAAACCGTTGGTTGTAGGTACACAAAATAATTTCCTAGCACACTAAAAACCTTATTCTAATTTTTTTTTTTTTCATATTTTAGGAAGGTGAAATTACTCAACCTTGTTTTAATCAACTTCCCAGGGCCTTATATTTATCCTTGACACTCTCAATGACTTAATTTACCTCTCTTCATTGTGATTTACAATGCAAACTTTAACTTTCCATTTAGGAATGAATCTCAATGGGTTTTGACAACATTCAACAAAATGAGTGCTCTATTTTCTTCTGTGACAGTGCTCAATGACTAACATAAATTCATGCGGCCACTATCCAAGGCGTGGATACACATTCTTCTACAAGATTTCTAATAAGAATCCCAGAAACACAAATAGGCGATCACGCTGTACACCTTTCCAATAAGAAATAGTAAAGGGAATTTTAACAATGTTTCCAAAACAGAATTTTGTGTTCTATGGTAACAACACTTAGTCAGTATAAATCTCACACAAGCACTATATCAAAACATAGGGAACACTTTCCCATGGGAATTTCAACCAAAATACAAAAGAACCGTGCACAACTACACAATGGTTGAGGCCACAATAGTCAAGTTTCCTTTAAATATCATCTTACCATACACTATATTAGCACCAACAACATATCAACAACAAGTACTGAACTATCCATGGATATATAAGGACAAATAACATGGATATATAAGTCCCAATAATAGTACACCATCAATGCATAGCATTTACAACCACTAACCTTCTCAGCATATTCAGATTCTTAACATAAATCGACTCAATAAGTGTAGACAAATAACTTCATTAAAAATAGAATTGATCCTGGTGGATTTTGGTGGTCACCCACCTATCCCATTTGGACCCCCACAACTATCCCTTTAGGCTTTTCAGTTTTTGTAATTGTAGCACAATTTACTATTTTTAGCAGTTTTCAGGTCTTGAACTTCTGGAACCTTTTTGAGGCCGTAAACGACATTTTTTGGGAAATTTGGGAGCAACATGGGTCCATGGATTGGTGTTACTCTTCCCAAAGTTGTAGTGCTTGGATAGATCTTTCTAACAATCTATTGTACGTGTAAAATGGACATTGTATGCCAAAGTTACGACCTTGGAAAATTGATGTACCAATTTACCCAAAACGGGGCCCACAATTTGGCATTTCATCTTCTAGGGTAAGGTTTTGGGATGTTAAGGGTTTTCCATTATTTATCAACAATAAATAGACCTTTGAGCCTCATTGTAACAAAGTTCAGAGGCATTTAGCCCGCACATCTCTTCTCAAAGATAAGATACCATTGCCCTAGCTAGTTTATTTCCATTTCTATTTGTAAGCATATTTGAATATTTTACATTAATGAAATGAATGATTATTTCTATTGCATCCTCATGTATATGGTTATCTCTATATTTTGTTACATTCCTATTTAAAATATAGATCAGTGGCATCAGAGCAGTCTACATTTTCTCTGTTTTTCTTTGCATGTCCCCAACGAGGTTGGGATATAAGGAGTTAGGGCTTGAACTAGTCGAACCTTTGCAAGACCAGCATCACAAATCTTGATGGCCTCCCATGGTTGATGAAAGGAAAGATGAGGGGGCAAGATATCCTATCAAAATCTTACTCGAAGAATCCCTCGAGCGGCAAAGGAATGTGATGATGGATAGCTTTGCACAAATATTTCAACGGCTACCGAGAGGCGATGCATCAAATTCTAATAGCTACTCTGGAAACTCCACACCATTTAAGGTACAAGTTAAGTTTGAAATCCCCATCTTCAAGGGTAAAATAGATGCAGATGTCGTAGATAAATGGTTAAATCTGCTAGATGGGTATTTTTCAATTCATGAATTTTCGAGTCGGGAAAATATTGTTTTCGCTCTTCTCAAAGAAGCCCCCCATGTCAAGGACTGGTGGTAAGCCTATTGCAAGTAGAAGAATGAAGGTACAGGATCACTATTTTCAGCCACACCCACTTGGGATTCATTCAGGGATGTCGTCAAGGAGCAGTACTACCCTGTCAAAAGCTATGAGGACAAATACATCTAATGGAGCAGATTGCGGTAGGGAAGGGACCAAGATGTGCCAAAGTTCACAAGCATTTTTCATACACTTCACACACAGTTGCATATCAAGGACTCTGAGTCGCATTTGATACTCAAATACCGCGGTTGCTTACACAGATACATCTAGGAAGAGATGGAGTTCCTAAACATCTCCTCGCTCGGCACGACATACTGATATGCTGTCAAAATCGAGAAAAAGTTCATACAAAAGAAGTGAGACTTTGTATCTGCAAATCCAAAGACCAAATGACAAAGCCAAGGTAGGGTGACCCAAGACAACCCGCTGAATCTGCAAGAAAAGAAAAACACCACGAAGTCGAAGAAGGACACAGGAAAGTGGTGTGAATTCCACATGAGTCCCACTCATAACATAAGTGAGTGTCGGACCAAAAAATCACTTGTGGCCGAGTTGAAGGCTTCAGAATCAGAGGCAAGTTCTGACCCTGAGTCAGAATCCGACAAGGGGAATGGTAAAGGGAAGCATATCATTGATGCAGAGCCTAGCATCACTGTTGCCACCACCAAGATCCAGAAGAATGAGACCGAAGATCCATAGGAGGGGGAACGTCTTTTCCACTCACAAATGTGGGTGAAGGGTTCACAGATACAATTCATTGTTGATAGTGGCAGCCAAAAGAACCTCATTTCAGTAGAGGTTGTGAAGCGTTTGGGCCCACCAACTACACCACACCCGCAGTCGTACAGTATCAGGTGGCTTCATGAAGGACAAAATCTCAAAGTTTGCCAACAGTGTCACCTTCCCTACAACATCAAACCCTTCATAGACAAGGTATTGTGTGATGTTACACCTCTGGATGTTTGTGATGTACTATTAGGCCAGCCATACTTATGGAGGTGACATGTTGTGTATGAGTAAAGGCCTCGTGCTATCATTATTTCTTTGTGTAATTCATTATACAGGATACTTGAGGTAGCCCCACCTACCACCACCTCTTTGATCATTGCTAAGAAAGGCAGCAAGATCATCTCCCAGACTAGGAAATTCATCTGTTTGGTTCACTCCCAAAGTAAGGGGAAGATAGTCACCACATCCATGACGTCTGCGAAGGGTTCCTCCACGCAACAATAGCAACAAAGGGATATGGTCATGAAAAAACATGATAACAACTTCTCCTCACCCACAGGGTTACCACACAAGCTTCAGGTGGGCAACAAAGTCTAGTTGCATCTGCAAAAAGAACACCTTACGAGATCCCATCAGAAGCTTCGACCACACCGACATCGTCCTTACACCATTACCAAGGCCATGGGAAGTAATTCTTTGGAGCACAACATTCCTCCATTCCTGCACCTGCACCAAGTGTTCAATGTGTACTACCCTTGACCATGCTTCCCACCATTACTAGACACATCCGAGATTGCAGAACAACTCACTAGGGACCAAGTTCAGCAGATGGAGGAACTCAACACAATGGGGGCCATTGCTTCCTAAGGGGGGAGGAATGATCCAGGTGGATGTTGGTGGACACCCACCTATCCCATTTGCACCCCCACAATTGTCCCTTTCATCTTTTCATTTTCCGTAATTGTAGCACAATTTACTATTTTTAACAGTTTTTCAGGTCCTGAATTTCCAGAGCCATTTTGAGGCCCTAAACTATTTTTTTGGTAAAACTAGGAGAAACATTGGTCCATGGACTGATATTTCTCTTCCCAAAGTTGTATTTCTTGGATAGATATTTCTAACAAGCTATTGTACATGTCAAATAGAGATCATATGCCAAAGCTATGACTCCAGGAAATTGATGTACCAATTTAGCCAAAACGGGGCCCACAATTTGGTGTTTCATCTTCTAGGGTTATGTTTTTGGTTATTAAGGGTTTTCCATTGTTTCTCAACAATAAATAGGCCTTTGAGCCTCATTGTAACACAGTTTAGGGGTATGTAGCTGGCACATCTCTTCTCAGAGATAAGCTATCATTGCCCTAGCTCGTTTATTTCCATTTTTGTCGGTAAGCATATTTCAGTATTTTAGATTAATGAAATGAATTATTATTTCCACTGTATCTTTGTGTATATGTTTATCTCTATATTTTGTAGCGTTCCTATTTAAATCCAGATCACATATAGACAAATAAGTTAACAAACATAGAGGAATATATACAAACTTCTCACTAGTCAAATTCAATTATGCATTACATTGGCCAAATATACAATGTGGGATATACATCTCAGTCCTCTCAACCTTTGTCTCTTCTCCTCGTGTTGGAGCTTCTCTTCTTATCCTCGTCTTATTCCTCCACTACACTCTCTCTTCCTAAACAATCTTCCTTTTTAAAGATAAAGCTAACATGGGACAACCAAGAGTCACAAGATGAAATTTTCCCCTTCTCCAAAAAACAAGGGAAATTGAAACTTCATTTACATTAGGAAAAAATTCCTCCAATTATTCTAAGAAAAAATCTCACTTCTTAATGTAAATATCTACAATTTCTTACAAAAAAATTTAAATTTCTCCTAACATCATCATGTGACCATCCCATCACATTAGCAAGCTTCAATCTAGTTTTCAGTGAATTTTGTGCTCCATCTATGCACCTACATCAGACTCCCAAGGTACAAAAATTTATAACCTCTTGGTAATATGCATTCAGTATTCTCATAGCAAGCTCAACTCATGAGCTGCAATATGCCTCTGTAGTAACAAGTCTCCACCTTGCTACACAATATCTCACCAAACTTTCTCTTTTATTTTGGCTTTTGGCATGTTCTTGGTTCTATTCTTTGGAAACCTTAAAGCACTCCGTACTCTAGGCTGCTGCAAATATCCTCACCTTCCTCTATTGTCACCTACATAGTGAAACTTAAAATCTTACCAGATATTTAATCAACTTGTACCTTCTTTTACTGCTTTTGTTGCAAACTTTGACCTTTACTTTTTTTTTCCAAGGAAAAAATCGGTAACTTTTTATTTAAAAAATTAAAAGTTACACTAGCAGATGCATTGAAGCATTTCCGTAAGATTCCCATTGGGCTCATGTGCTTTTGCAACCCATGCAACGTTACAAAACTAACTTGCATTAGAAGAAGAAAAAGAGAAAGAGAGAAGAAGGGAGAAAGAGGCAGAAAAACTAGAATCCGGTAGTGAGTAAAGGACTCACCCTTCAAGTTTTTCTCCCCTTTTTCTTTTCGACCTTGCGCCACTCTCCTTGAGTGGGCTCAATCGAAGCTATGACTAACTGTGTTTCTTCTTTATGTGAGGTTGTTTCCTTGTCTGAGTCTGAAGTGTCTGAGTGGTGATGCCTTTTCATCCCTCCCATATTCAAATCCTCGCTTGCCTTCTCTGCCTGATTTGAGTGAAACTGTGAAGCCTTGTTGTCTAATGTGGTTCCTTTCTGGGTCTCCATTTCTTGAGAAACCTCGGCATTCTCTGCGGGTCTCTTCCTCCTCTACTTCTGATTCTTCGTCCTTTGAGTCTAGGGGGGCAATTGCCATCCTTTCCTCTGCTTCCCTTTCTGCTTCTTTTTACTGTTTACTTTCTTGGCTTCTGGACATGTGCTTTGCAAGTGTCTTGTCTGCCTACAGAACCTACATCTGAAAGTGGTGTTTTCATAGTCTAGTGCTTGCAACCAATTTTGTTGTTTGTAGATCAGCCTTATGTTGTCCGACAGCCCTTTACATAGATCTACTTCCACACAAATGCGTGCGAAAGTGTAGACCCTTTCATCAATCCTTTCCAGATCTGTTTTGATATATTTCCCTATGTTGTTCCCAATGCCTTCCAATAATCGTTCACTCCAAAAGTGAAGGGGAAGGTTGTATAGGCGGACCCAGACCAGCACTTTGGATACAATCATTTTGTTTGGATCGAAATCTGGAAACCATGGGGTCATGAACAGCCCCGATGTTCCCCAAAACCAAGGCCCAGCACTGATGATTGTATCTCTGACTTCCTTGGATGTAAATATTACTATAAAAAACCCCTTGGAGCATAGATGTATATCACATTCCATGGTCCAACTGGTGAAGATCCAGTGGAATAGATCCATTGGCTTTGGCCAAAAACTGTTAAAACAGCAGATTAGGGCCTGCGTTTCATGGGACTTAACGAAATCATCAAGTCCTGTAGAATCAAAGTTAAGGGCTGGGGTTTGCCCTAGTTGATCTACTATGTATGGCCTAGGTGTATATCCGCCTTGATCTGGAGATGACCCTGAGTCTCTGTTGCCCTGTAAAATGTTTTTGTAGGAGGAACCTCCCTTGGGTTGATGCTGAGGTGCTGCCTTTTTCCCCTTGTCTCCCCCTGAGGAGCTTGGCTGTCCTTGAGGCAGAGCCCCTCCTCTCAGCCTAAAGTTTAAAGAAATGATTGTTCCTAGACTAATCTCATAGCTTTTCAGCGTTCTACTATCCTGGAGGGACCACCTACCACTGACCAAATGTTGGATCTGAACTGGGTATCCCGTCACTGCCCGTATTTGTTGTTTCAGCTGCAAGATGGTGCTTCCTACATGAACCCACACTAAACGGGTTTTCCCCTCAAGGGATTTAATAAAAATCTAAAAACGAGTTGTTGTTACCTGCTCTGGCTGTAAACAATCTTCTAGATCTAGCCTCGTATTGGGTTGTTTTTCCTTGTGCATGCCTAGATCTACAAACCCTTTGCTTGATCTATGCTTGTTGCCATCGATCTGCTGCCTGGGATCTGTCTGTTCTCGAATGTTGGCTAGATCAGGTAGATCCAGACCGGATCTGCAATGTTTGGGCCAATGCATGGAGAGAGGGAGCAGATCTGCACCATGCAGTCCCCCTTCATTGATTGCAACGACCAAACCAGTGTGAAAACCTGTAGATCCATCCTAGATTTCTTTTCTTCTTCCCCCTGCCATTGCTCTGTGCATTCTGGGTATGGCGCGACCTGACCTCTAAACACGTTGCGGCATGATGGTTGCATGGCTCAAAGCCGCATTTGGGCGCCTCGATTCTCTGCAACACGAAAACCTCCTCGTATAACCACGCAAGGTGGTGGTCTTCCGTTGATGACCTCGCCGCGTGATCCAGTTGGAATCCTGGCAGTAAAATGCGGTCACACAGGTCAATAACCTCGGCAGCTTCAGCTGAAAAGTGGTTTAGAATATAGGGCGAAGAACCAATTGTGTGGATCTGATCGAATTTTATGAACAGAGCCCCGTTTGTGAAGACCCTGAACTCGGGATCCATGGTCACTATCATGGCATTGTGGATGAGAGTGCTCATACTTGCAGGTCGTTCCCAGTCAAAATTCACATGATTTCTTGGGGCAGAAAACCCCACAGATACATACCCGCGCTGACCTAGGTGGGTTTGAAGCATTTGACTACAAGAGAGGAGCCATTTCTCTGTAGGCGATTGCACTAAGAAAGCCCTGTCCGCATCGTAAAGAGAAACATTCACCGTAACCCCAAGCCATGGATCGCCATCGATCCCTGTAGCAGGCTTAGGGACGGCTGCGGCGACAAACAAAGCTCTGCAGGAGAAAACCCTAACACTCGCCATCTCTCTGATCTGCCCAATCCTTCAAATGCCAACTTTGACCTTTACTTGTTGTCAAACTGTTCAAAATTTCCTTAGAATCATAGGTTGTCTCTTCATACAACCATCTATACATTTCTACTTTGCTATTTCCAACTTCATTTTTTATCTTTAGGTTGCTCATCAAATATTCATTTTCTTCATCACATGTGTTCATCCAAGTTAAGTTGTTCTTCCATGGCAGCAACTCAACTCTATTTAGCTTTTTCTCGCACTAAGAATTTATCCATGTCTCTGCTTCACCTGCAACAAATTCTATTTTACATTCTTCCAGAGACTTTCTCTATAACCATAGTATTCCTCTTCTTTTCATCTCATCATATCTAGTCGTAATTTGATTTTAGCTACTTCTCTATCAAGTTTGTCCTATCTTGACATACTATGGCTTCTCTATGAACCTTTACTATGACCCTGAGTACTCACAAATCTCCTTCTTCTATGAGCTTCTCCTATCTCACTATGAACTGCACACAAGCCACTGCAAAAAACTAAATCCATCAACTTGTTTGTAAATACCATATTAGTTGCATCCATGCCTCGTCTTCTCCTAGTATTTTTGTGGACTCCTTCCTCTAGAATCTTCATTTGAGCATTCTCTTCACTTTTGGATTATGCATGTAATCTAATCACCTTCTTTCTCTGAGAACTTTTTTTCTTCCTCACTTTATACTACAAGGTTCCTTGTTGTCATCCTCAATTTCAAACATTAATCACTACTACTTGTAATTAGTAATTAATCCAAAATTTACTGTCAAAAAACCTTTACTTCCTTATTCAATCTTTACTTGAACACACAATTATTGCTGCAAAATTATTCTTATTGTTTTCATCCCTTAGCCTATTGTAGACCTTCTTATTCTTTAAATCGACACCATTCTTCCTCTTGATCGCTCATTATCAAACCATAACTCTAGTCATATTTACTTTATTGTAGAAATTGTTTCACATGATTAAGTCTTTCTTTTAACTCAATCACATCCTTCTCAAATCCTTCATCACACATTCCTTTGGGCCCAAATGCTTTGGAAATTTTGTTCTTATTCTTATGGCTTTCTTCTAAACCCCTGTTATGACTAAAAATAGTCATCTTCATCTCCTCCTCTTGTGAACTCCCCTTTTCTACTAGTGAGTTGCAACAAGACATTCTTGTCTCTATAATAAGCCTATTACTTGTCACCCATGCCAAGTCATCCTCCTATTATCTTCTCTTCTCTAGGTTCTCTATAGTAGACCCTCTACTTGAGCGCTCTTTCTCCTCCACTTTCAAAGTTGTTGGTTGTTGCATCTTCAACTACTCACTCTTCTTAGTTTTCAACAAATTTATTTTGTTGTTGGGTTATTTCACCATTTCTTCATCTAAGAGCATTTTGTACTCATTCTGCTTTGACATAGCTTACTTTTTAGGGTAGATGTTACCAATGCAGTCCCACAAACACGATTATTTTGATTACCAAGATAGTATAAACATGACATTAAATTTTATTATAATATCTATAACAAGATCTCATGTCCCACAATCTTTCATGGATCTACCTGTTCAACCAATTCATTTCCAACCAATACACATGTTTTTCCTCAAGAGCATATCAACTCTTCACTTCCCTTCAATCATCTCACTTACAGTTGTAAGGCTATTTTTCTCTTCACGCTCTTTTCCTTGTCAATTTGTCTTCACATATGGAAATTCCATTTATTCATGGATCAACCCTTCTTGACATGTGAGCATATACTATCTCTTCACTTCACTACAATTGTACTGTAACTCTAAAATCTAATCTTTGTTATTCAGACTACATCACCAAAGAGAAATATGTCTCTTTTCAGGCTCTAATACCACTTAGCAATGATAGACTTGGTTACTATGACTTCCAATAACCCAGGAAAACTCAATCTACAACTTTTTATTTACCCCATTCTAGAATTTCAGGAACTATTCAAAATGTGCACTCAAACTAAGAATGTGGATTTGTATTGATAAATTATATGAGAGGGCTTTCTCCCACCTTCCAATCCTTTTCCTTTTCTTCATCCAACTTACATAGGATTCAACTTATCAATTGGTGTAATAGGAAGGAAAAAATGGAAATTTAGAAACAAAACACACATTTCTAGAAGTATTTGTTGTAGGTGTTGTGAAATATTTTTTTGTGCAATTAAAATATTGTAGGCACTCTGCAATGATTTTGCAGTGCTCTACGAAAAGCTATGTTTTTCAATTTCGAGAATTTGAAATGACTCGTCCTTGTTCTAATCGACTTTCCATGGCCTTAACTTTCTCCTTGACATTATAAAAAACTTACTTTACCTTTCTTCATCGATATTTACAAAGCTAACTTGAACTTACCATTCAAGAACAAATCTTAATGGGATTCGGCAACATTCAATAAAATAGGGCATTCTACTTTCTTCTGTGATAGTGCTAAATCACTAACTGAAATTCACCTGACCACACATTCTTCTACTATATTTATGAAACGAATTAAAAAATATTAATGGGTAATCGCACCATACACTTTACCAATTGAAAATAGTCAAAGGGGTTTTTAACAGTGTTTCCAAAACACAATGTTATGTTCTATGGTAACAACAATTAGTCTCTATAAATCTCACACAAAAACTATGTAAAAACATAGGGAAAACTTTGTCATGGGTATTTCAACAAAAATACAAAAGAACCCTACACAGCTACACAATGGTTGAGGCCACAATATTCAAGTTTTCTTTCAATATGATCTCAGCATATGATATACTAGCACAAAAAACATATCAATAGTAGGTACTCAGCTATCTATTAAAATATAAGGCCTAATAACATTACACCATAAATACATAGCATGTACAACCACTATGCTTCTCAACACATTCAAATTATTAACATCAATTGACTCAACATGTGCAGATAAAAACTTCATTAAAAATATATGGAAAGAGAATTTAACAAACACGGAGGCATATAAATTTTTTTCTCATTAATCAAATTCAACTATGAATTAAAATGGCCAGATATACAATGTGGGAATATGAAACCCAAACCTCTCAACATTTGTCTCTTTTCCTTGTGCTAGAGCTTTTGTTATTCTCCTCCTCTTCTACCTCCACTTCACTCTCTCTTCCTAAACGCTCGTCCTCTTTAAAAATAACGCTAACATGGGATGACAAAGAGTCAAAAAATGAACTGTTTCCCCTTCTCCAAAAAATAAGGGAAATTGAAAATGCATTTACATTAGGAAATAATTGCTCCAATTTATTATAAAATAAAAACTCACTTCCTAATGTAAATATCTACAATTTCTTAGAAAAACATTTAAATTTATGCTAGCATCATCATGTGACCATCCCATCACATTGGCGAGCTTCTGTCCAGTCTTCATTGAATTTTGTGCTTCATATACACCCCTACATCAGACTCCCAAGGTACAAAAATTTATTAACTCATGGTCATATGCATATGGTATTCTCATAACAACTTCAACTTATGATTTGCAACATGCCTCTGGGGTAACAAGTCTATGCCTTTCTACATGATACCTCACCTAACTTTCTCTTATGTTTGAGCTTTTGGCATCATCTTGGCTCTATTCTCTGGAACATTACTCTGGGATGTTACAAATCTCCTCACCTTTCTCTATTGTCACTTGCATAGTGAAACTTAAAATATTACCAGACCTTTAATCACTTCTACCTTCTTCTATTGGTTCTGTCATGAACGATGCCCTTTACTTGTTGTCAAACTATTGAAAAAATTTCTAGAATCATAGGTTGTCTCTTCGTACAACCAACTATACTTGTTTTCTTTCCTTTTGTCAGTTTCATTTGTTCTCTTCAGGCTGCTCATGAAATCTTCAAATGGTTTATCATATGTGTTCATCACCCTTAAGTTTTTCTTCAATGGCTACAACTGTACTCCCTTGAGCGTTTCCTCCCACTCAGCATTTATCCATGTCTTAGCTTCACCTACAACAAATTTTATTTTTCTTTCTTCATCATCTCCAGCCCCAGTTTGATTTTAGCTAATTCTCTATCAATTTTGTCATGACTTAATATACTATGTATTCTCTCTGAAACTTTACTATGACTCTTGTTTGTCACAAATTTCCTTCTTATATGAGCTTCTCCTAGTTCACTATGAATTATAAACAATCCATTACAAAAGGTCGACTCCATCAACCTGTTTGTAAATACCATACTAAGCTCATCCATGCTTAGTATTCTCTTGCTATTTCTGCAGATTCCTTCCTCTAGAATATTCATCTGAGCACTCTCTGCTCTTCTAGCTTCTTCATGCAATTTACTCACCTTCTTTCTCTGAGAAATTTGTTGTTCTTCCTTGTCATTATCCTCAACTACAAACATTCATCACTACTAATTTTCTTTCGTTAATTTTTTTTCATATTAAAAAACAATAATAATAGTAACGACTCTAGCATCTACTATAATAAAATAGATGGGATTAAAAAGGGACATTATAATAATTTAGTGGGAAAAACAAAACAATAAAATAAAATTAATAATGGAGAAACTATTAATCTAGTTCGCAATAAATTTGAATGATAATATTAATTCACCTAGTAAATAAATGCTAAATGTGTATGAATATATTGTGAAAGAAAGTTGAAGCTGAAAATATGCTCTATCTCACTTTGTCTATATCTCTAATCATTCTCTCCTCTCTATATCTCTCTCTCTCTCTCTTGTATCATTCTCTCTCTCTCTCTCTCTCTCTCTCTCTCTCTCTCTCTCTCTCTGTCTCTCTCTCTCTCTGCTTTGTCGTTCTCTCTCTCTCTCTCTCTCTCTCTCTCTCTCTCAATCTTTGTCAATAGTCTCTCTCTTCTTCTCTCTCTCTCTCTCTCTCTCTCTCTCTCTCTCTCTCTCTCTCTCTCTCTCTCTCTCTTCTTTCTCTCTCTATTTTTGTCTTCTCTCTCTCTCTCTCTCTCTCTCTCTCTCTCTCTCTCTCAATCTCTCTCTCTCTTTCTCTCTCTTCTCTCTCTCTCTCTCTCTCTCTCTCTCTCTCTCTCTCTCTCCTCTCTCTCTCTCTCTCTCTCTCTCTCTCTCTCTCTCTCTCTCTCTCTCTCTCTCTCTCTCTCTCTCTCTCTCTCTCTCTCTCTCTCTTCCTCCTCGTTTCCCTCCTTTCTCCATCTCTCTTTCCCTCCATCTCTTCCTCTATCTCTTGATTTCTTTCTCTCACTTACTCTCCCTCTCTTAGTGTAACTTTAAGAATGCATTGAACGCATACAACCACTACATATGAGCATTGCACAAACTATTGTAATGGAGAGTCTACTGTTGTTTTCACAATCCTTCTTCTCTTTGCTTTTCTCTGAACCTCTTTCTTTTTGTTTTTGAGTTTTTCTTTCTTTAATATAACCAACAAGCCCATCATTTTTTGTTTCGGTACTTTTTTGATTTTCGGGCATTTCTTTTCCTGGTTTGGTTTATTTATCTGTATTTTTTTGGACGCTTTTGGTTTGCTTAATTTTTTATTTTTCTTTCTTGATTTTTTTAGATGATTGTTTTTTTCTTTCAATTTATTTATTTATGATAAAAATATAATCAATATATTTATTTATTTTTAATGTAGATATAACATATAAAAATTTTATCTATTGCTTAAACGTTTTAGTATTTTTTTTAATGTTTTTTTAAATTAATTTTAATTTTAATTTATCAAATATCAAGAAAATAAATAAAATGTATTTTTCAAATATATAAAATAAATTACAACTTATCATAAAAGTATTATTATTTTTTAATTAGTATACTAATGATTATTATTATATAATTTAGGTTATTCTATATTATTAATTTTATTTTTTATTTTTTTTATTGAAATTTGAAATTTTTATACATAATAAATGTCCCCTTACTATAATTGGCCATTTTAATCATTCTTTTGATTAATCATTTTGATATTGTGGTTTAAATTGAAAGATACCAACATATTCTTGTCCTCCCCACTACATCAACTAATAGAATTGTAACTGCTAACTCTACTGTATATATAAATAAGTGTTTAAAATTTGTTTAAAATAGTTTTTTTTATGAAATGATGATTAAAAATTTAAGTGGCTTGAAGCGAAATATTTTTAGAGGTGTATCACCTACAAAAATAATTCATGTAAATTTTTTTTTAATAAATCTGGAAAGACTTATTTTGTAACTTTTATTTATTTTTCAGAAATCAAAAAGACATGTGTTGGAATATGCTTTATTTAATAAAATAATAATAATAATAATAAAGAATGAAAATTTATCCTAGAATATTAACCTTCACAAATATGTTAATAGGTTAATATGAGAGATTAACCAATAAGTGTCAGGGGAAACAATTGAAGTTAGTTATACCTAATGAGGTAGAAAAACAAAAAAGAAGAAAAGAGAAATACATTTTTGTCTTGCATTTTTTTTTGTTTCTAGAAGAAAGGAAACAAGATATTAAAATATCCTTACAAGATATTAAAATACCCTTACCACTACGAGATAATGACCGACGAGATTCTTCATAGGGTTGTTGGGGTAGACAACTCCAATAATATCCCTACATTTACTTAAAAGTTGGAGGGAGATCTCATGAAAACATATTTATAGGGTTGTTGGGGTAGACAACTCCAATAATATTCCTAGTTTTACTTGACCGTCGGAGGTAGATCTCATGCAAACATATTTGTATAAGTCAGTTCAACACTGGGAGGTTCGTTGAATCCTATGAACTATTCCTGAAAGGAAATAGATAAGTATTTAGTCTTTCAAGTACTTGTGTAAGATATTTGAATTGTGTATATATGGTGTGAATGAAATATTAATTAACTGATAATTAAAGAAACTTATTTGCGATACAAGAGATAGAAATAGGGTCAAAATTAGGAAGCCAGTGTCTACAGATGAAGGTAAAATTGTGGATTTTTTTTAATACATAAACACTTCGTGTTAGGTAAAATTCAATTAAAATTCAACTTGAATGGTAGAATAGTTGTCTCTGACAAGCGTTTCTTTATTCTATGTAAAAACTACTAAAATAATAAGGTCAAATTTTGGGTTTTAGGCCCAAGTTGGACTCATGAATTCCTTAGAGAAAAATATGACCTTCAAGGTTTCTGACCTGGATTGGATCGTTATATTTATTTTTCATCCATCTCAATGGTTTCATAGTGGAAAAAGAAGAGAAATCGTAATGATTACGTAGTTGCCTTCAAAGATATATAATGATTATTGAAAGGTGCATATAATTTATTTTTATTTTTTCTTAGACTAAGTACTTGTGGGACTAAATGTAAGTGAGAAAATTCTAGTCTACACATCGATACATTTTGGGAAAATGCTCAAACATCTGGTTATATCTCAAAGTTTTGTGATATTAAACACCCACGACTCAATGAATATTAAGTAGTGTGAAGTGACATGATGTACAAGACTACTAATTCATTAGCAAAGGGAAGTGGAAAATCAAGATAGAAGAATTCATTTAGTCAAGAATTTCATGGAATGTTAAAAAATGTCCAATCCATTCAAAAGATAATAAGAAATCTTAATAACCAAGAAACTGAAAAAAAATGATTGATATTTTTTAAATGTTAGTTTCATTTATTTTATTATTTATCCCATAATTAATTACAATCAACTTTTTCCCAATTCACCCTATATGGGACATTAGGAGGGGAGTTGTCACACCCATCTTTGAGAGAGGTAACGGAATAGAACTTGACTATTCTTGGGAACAAACATGTATAGCATTCATGTATAGGAGGAGGTGAGACTAGTGAGAATACCACTATGCCAATGAGGATTTGCATCCAATTAAGGTTCACTGGAGAATGATGAAGCAAATATTATACAAGACATCATAGGGGTTATGTGAGATTATGGTTGTCTTCTTCCAAGTTAGTTTAATTCTCATGGTCGCCCACACAATTCATAATATGAACCTCCCTACTGAACTCCATCTTTCGAGCATGTGCTAGAGGAATAAGGGAATTTTAGGGGTTTCTTTGGAAGCAACAATTTAAAGGACTGAGGGCTCAAAGGAGAGCATGAATAATGGGCACCCATCTTGGTATTTAAATCAATACACTTAAGAAGAAGAAGAAGAGGAAAGAGAAGTGAAAGTAGGTCACTAGAAGAATAATAAGGAAAATCTCACCCCCAACTTACTCAAATACAGAGGAAGAGGAAGGTTCCCAAGAAAAAAGCTCGTGGAAGCACTACACACAAAATGCTAAGGGAAGATGCCGCAACATTGAGGCATTCTGGAGAGCGCAAGGATTTGAGGGTAGACACAAGAAAATCATAGCCCAAAACTTGGAAACAATGGAGGAGAATCTTTGAGCCTGTAGAGTTGCCACTAGACTGTCCCAGACATAGGGTTATGATGGAGAAAAATCACTAGATATTTACTTACCCTAGGGCCTAGGTCTTCTTTAACACATAGAGGTATTGATAGCTTTCCATATGGACATCATCTGGAAAAAAAAAAAAACCCTCTCCTAAGCACTATCTTGAAAGAGCTAAATCAGATAAATGAAAAATATTAGTGTCTGCAATATGCCATCCAAGGTTTAGAGCAAGAAGTTGAGGACAATGATGAACTAGGAGACAAGGTGAACACCGAAGATAATACGGCATGAAATAATTCCTAGCACCCCAACTCCCATGCATATGATGAAGATTAGTTCAAAGAATCTTTGGTTCACCTCTAATTTTGAGGCTATTGTCTATATGTTTCTCTTTGAAATTATAATATCAAAACATATAGTGTCCATAGTCCAAGTTATCTCCATTAATTTCAATAAGTTTAGGTTTTTCTATTTTGTAGAGATATATTGAGACATTCAATTTTTTAATATGTTTCTGCTCAATTAATAGAACGTTATCTAGGAATTGGCTAGAAGGTTTATTAGATGAATTTTCAGTCTGCGTGTAAATATGTCACTGTCCATATGAAAAGATAACTAGGGTTTGGTTGGTCCAATGTGCTTGAATGAAGCTTTGATTCAGAACATCAAACATAGATCTTTTAAGAGCATATTGAACAATGATGGGACAACAATCAAGAAATCGAAGATACAATTTATGTTAGGTCCCCTAACCTCGCCTTGGGCTCAATGATCACTGAACCATGGTATTTTGTCAAAACCGTAATCCATTTTGGGCCACATGCTCAAAATGTGCTTTCCACCATCATGTGCATCTACTATGTAGACAACCCATCCAGCTATTGAGGTTGAATTTTCTTGAACTATTGTTTCTCCTCACTTCAACTGTTGCATACTTGATTGATGATTTATACTAATAAACGATTAAAAAATTCTTTGCAAAGAACACAAACGAGTAGGTGCACTAATTATAACATAACCTTTAAAAGAATTCTTTGCAAAGCAGACAAGCGAGTAGATTCATTAAACATAATTTTTAATATACAGAACATAACTATGATGGGATGCTTTTATATTTTCATATTTTATTTTTCTTTGGAGTTACATAACATTTTTTTAAGACGTATAATGTAAATAGACAAAATTTCCCTTCGATAATATAAATGATGGATTATAATTTATTAAAAAAAATAAAATTCCCAATAGTCAAATAAATAAATTAATAGAAAGAATCAAGAAACTTCAATACTCCATGTATATTTAGCAACACAATTTTTACAAATCTATTCAAAATTTTATGAGAAAGTACTATGTTACAAAATTTATGCAAAATTTAAAACTCTATTTTCCTAACAATTCTTATATTATTAAATTTATGTAAAAATTAAAACTTTATTTTCCAAACAAATAATATGTTAAAAACATTATCTAAAATTTCATATTCTATTTTCTAAATAAACATCATATTAGTCATGTCTTAGTAATTCTAATTCATTTTTTAGGCTTGAGAAACCATCGCCCATTATCGGCCCTAGACCACACCAACCCTAATTTGATTTGATTTTGGCCCTAGACCACACCAACCCTAAGTTGATTTGATTTTAGCACAACCTCCTTGAGGTTTGATCCTAGGTAGCCTAGCTAACTATTGGCATCCTCACCCAGTTGTGCTAGCCACCTCAACTACTTGGGCTAGTGAGACATGACTAATGTTAATTTTTTTTATATATAAAATAAGCCATATTTAAATATTAAAAAAATGTGAAAGAATATTTAAAATTAAAATTAATATATTAAAATGCCTGCATCTAATATCAATATAAACCAATTTTATATGTAAAAATAAAATTAATATATTAAAAATGTCTAATAGGACTGCTGTTAAATATTTTTATAGTTGTGTAGCGATGAGTGCCAATTCAGCCGAGATATTTAGTATTTAACTTGTATTTTTAAATAATTAGATATATAATAAGTTGCAAAATATTCTTTAATTCACAAAAATATTTAGAAAGTAAATATTACTATTTATATGACACTTTTTAAATTTTAAATTAATATTGACACCTTAGATGAAGTTGTATTTTTATAAATTTATATATATTACAAACAACTACCATAAATGTTTATAATGATATTTGATTTAATTTTAATTTTAATTAATCCTTTTTCATATTTATATTAATATTACTTGAATTTGAAAAAATAAAGTATTAACTAATTGTTTTCTTTATTTTTCCTAGTTTCTATTTGGAAGTTCAGTTTCTCTAAGAGCTTGGCATGTGAACGCATTTCATCAAGATCTCTCCCATTTGATCCTAGACAATTCCATGGATTTGTTAGGGAATCTCTCAACTTCTCTGAGATATACATGACAGTCATCTAAGAAAATCCAAATTAACTATGGTGCAGGAAGCACTCTAGAACCTTGGTTACTCCGGTGCAGAGCTTACAGGTAGATTATGTTGTTGTAACGTGCAATTATGTTGTTGTAACGTGAAACTCTATTTAACAGATCAAAGTTAGAAAAAGCCATTGGGCAGGAAAAGGTGTGTTGTATGATCAAAGAAAAGAGGTTGTCCCAACATAGTATGGATCATCTTTTTTTTTGGTAAGAAAAAGGAAAACACGCACCATAGAACATTCATCATAAATATCAATTCAAATTCTCTTATAACTTTCATTCAAAAGCTGAGTGTTTCGGCACATTGATATTACTACTGATATTTTGATAGTTACACTTGAGATGTAACGAAGCTCTGGTGCATGGCAATATGTGAATGGCATCAAATCTATGTAAGTGAATTATGAGTAAATAATTGGATCAAGTATTGTATAATTATATGAGAATAAATTTTCTAAGCTGATATTTTTTAATTTAAATGAAAGACATTGATGAGGATTTTTATTTGTTTATAAAAATTTAGTAGTAAAGTAAGTTGATTATTTTTTATTTTTTTAAGGTTAATTATAATACAATACTGTAATATTTATTATTATTTCATTAATAATTATAAAGTAATCATCTCTATAAAAATTAGAAGAAAAAATGTGAAATTTTTAAATATGAATTATTTTATAGTTTTATATAGATATGGAAAGTATAAAATTTCATTGAAATATTTTATTTGAAAAAGAATTTACTATGAATTTGTAATTTATATTATATAGTTATTTATGTTCAATTAATAGGATCTAAATATATACTTTATTTTGAGAAATGATGATGGTGCTTCTAATTTTTTTAATTTAGATACTATGTTACACTTTGGTTCTTATTGCTTGAACATTTTTTGGTTTTTTACCTCAGTGTCTCCTTTTTGAAGCATGTCAATGCCCCACTCCTTGTCGGAAAAGACATTATCTTTCAATGACGTGGAATGATGTGGTATTTTTTTGTCAAACAACCATTGAATGGAAAGAGTGGTGCAAGGAAGGATTGGATACCACCATAGATGCACTTGGTGAGAGGAATATAGCCTTAAAACTACATAGTGGTTGCTTGGCCAAAGTGAAGGAGAACCTAAAGTATGATGGCACATCTCCAAATTTGGGCAACCACATCTAATAAAAGGACCACATATTTGTTGTAAAATTCATGGTGATTTGGCCCTCTTGAAAATACCTCACGTGATAGATCAATACTACATGCAAAATGAAAGGAAAAAGTGATCTCAAACTAGGCTCCAAGGGTTTCTTCACCTATGTGGAAGACAATGAGCATATTTTTAGAGGACGCTATTTTTTCCAATTCAACTAGTCTACGTATGAGACACTGAAAAATATGATTTATTCCTAATAAACAAACATTCATTAAAGTCTTTGTTTGTAACAAAATGTATTACCTTTGGAATTCTAGGAACAAGAAACTATTGAAGGTGTCTAAAACACCCTAAGTTCCTTTGTTAAAGTTTCATAACTCACTATAATTGATGATTACACCTCATATGTTCATGTTTGTGTGTATGTGAATGTGAATGGAGTGCTTTGTGAGTCTATCAACATATGCTACCAAGATATAGAATGGATCCAAACCTTGGACTATGAGTACATTCCATTTTAGTGCAAAGCTTGGACTATGAGTAGAGCCCTTATTTTTCACCAAAATAAACCCCACACAACTCCAAAAGGAAAAAAAACATGAGAAGAAGGAAGAGGAACTTCAAGAGTCTAAGGCAGAATCACATAAAATAGAAAGGGATACCTAAATGATGTAGATTGACATTGTAGCCCCCTTACTGGATCATGGAGAATATAACTTGGAAATTTGTTAAGTCATCGTAAAAATCTAATGAAGTTAAAGGACTAGGTATTATGACCTCTCTCAAATATCAAATTAAGATAAATGAATGCATGAGAGAACAATGGAATATGACAATATATAAAATAGAAACTAAATAAAGTCAGAAGACTCTTAGTAGAACGATAATAGGCCATTAACCTAAAAAATAAGTACCTCCCTTCTCATCCTAAGTTACCAATGATTGTTCACTATTTGAATATACGAGGTCTCAACACACCTAGAAAACATCACATGTTAAAGATAATAATCAATCAGGAAAACCCACTATGGTGTTGAACTACAAGAAACAAAACGTGACAAGAAAACAATCATTCTCTCTTGTGAAGATATGTTAGAACACATGTAAAGTAATAGTGATACCATCCAGAGGACTCCTCAATGGATTGAGAATTCTATAGGATCCCAACTTAATCAAAATAGAAAAAATCATGTGCTACAAAGGGAGAGCAGGATATGTGGGAAAGGAAAATAGGCTCCTCTATAATGGATGACAGTAAACCATGGTACCTATGAATAGTGAATCAAAGTTTTTATGTTAGCTAAAAGAATTATATAATCAATGCTCAACAAAATCTAGTTCTCTCCTATCAAATAGTCTAAATAGTTTAAAGTTGCTATGTGAGTGACTATCCTTATTGATATGGTACCTATGAATAGTGGATCAAAGTTTTTATGTTAGCTAAAAGAATTATTTAATCAATTCTCAACAAAACCCAGTGCTCTCCAATCAAATAGTGTAAATAGTGTAAAGTTGCTATGTCAGTGACTATCTTAACTAGTGTAAAGTTGCTATATCAGTGACTATCCTTATTGATATATTTATATAGTATCTCTAGTTTAAACTATTTCATCCAATGGTAAATTTTGAATTTGTCATTTTGGAAAAAAACTTTGAATACCTATTTCATCCAATGGTAAATTTTGAATTTGTTATTTTGGAAAAAAAAATTAATAAACCTCTTGTGTCACAAGCCAGTCCAAATGCCTAAAAGAAGTAAATGGGAAAAATTTTGATTACTTCAATGGAAATTCTTACACTACCCTAACCTAACCTAGCCCACCCTACCTAGCCTACGCTACCCTACATAGCCAACCCTAACCTACTCTACCCTAGCCTAGCCTAGCCTACCTAGCCTAGCATACCCTAACCTAGCCTAGCTTACCTAGGCTACCTTTTCTAACCTACCCTATCTAGCCTAGCCTACCCTACCTTGCCCTACCTAGCCTTGCATAACCTAGTCTTCCCTAGCCTACCTAGCCTACCTTAGCATAACCTAGCCTACCCCAACATACCTTATCCTATTCCTATCCTAGCCTAACTAAGCCAAGCCTATCCCATCCTATCCTAGCCTATCCTACCTTAGCCTAGAGTACCCTAGCCTAACCTATCCTAGCCTAAACTACCCTACCCTACCCTAGCCTATCCTAGCCTAGCATACCCTAGCCTGCGTTGGCCTACCCTATTGTAGCCTACGTTGGCCTATCTTACCCTAGCCTACCCTACCCTATCCTAGCCTAGCCTACTCTACCTTAACCAAGCCTAGACTAACCTAGCCTAACCTATCCTAGCTTAGCATATGCTAACCTAACCTAACCTAGCCTCGCCTAACTTACCCTACCCAAGCTTATCCTAACTAGCGTACCCTAGCCTTTCTTACCGTAACATAGCCTAGCCTACCTTGACCTACCCTACACTACCCTACCCTACGTAGCTTACACTGGCCTAGCCCAACCTAGCCTACCCTAACTTACCATAGCCTACCTAGCCTAACTTAGCCTACCCTAACCTACCCTAACCTATGGTAGCCTACACTAGCTTACCTAGCCCAGCCTAGCCTAGCCTAACCTAGCCTACCATACCCTATCCTACCCTACCCTACTCTACCCTAGCATAGCGCACCCTACCCTACCCTACCCAGCCTAGCCTATCCTACCTAGCCTACCCTAGCCTAGCCTGACTACCATACCCTACGCTAGCAAAGCCCACCTAACCTACCCTAGCCTAGCCTACTCTAGCCTAGCCTACTCTAACCTAGCCTACTCTAGCCTAGCCTAACTTGGCCTGCCCGAGCCTAGCCTAGCCTAGCCTAGCCTGCCCTAGCCTAGCCTAGCCTAGCCTAGCCTGCCCTAGCCTAGCCTAGCCTAGCCTAGCCTAGCCTAGCCTAGCCTATCCTAGCCTAGCTTAGCCTACCTTAGCCTACCTTAGCCTAAGCTACTTTGCCTAGCCTAGCCTACCCTAACCTACCCTAGATTACACTACCCTAACCTAACCTACCCTACCCTAACTAGCCTATGCTACCCTACGTAGCCAACCCTTGCCTACCCTACCCTATCTAGCCTACCCTACCCTACCCTAACTAGCCTAGCATATCCTAACCTACCCTAGCTTACCTAGCCTACCCTAGGATAACCTAGCCTACCCTAGGCTACCCCAGCATACCCTATCCTAATCCTACCCTAACCTACCTAATCCAAGCCTATCCCGTCCTATCCTAGCCTAGCCTACCTTAGCCTAGCCTACCCTAGCCTAACCTACCTTAGCCTAAACTACCCTAGCCTACCCTAGCCTACATTAGCCTATCTTGTCCTAGCCTACCCTACCCTGCCCTAACCTAGCCTATTCTACCTCAACCTACCCTAACCTATCCTAGCATATGCTAACCTATCCCAACCTGGCCTCGCCTATCCTACCCTACCGAAGCTTATCTTAACTAGCTTACCCTAGCCTTTCGTAGCCTACCATAGCCTACCGTACCCTACCCTACCCTGGGTAGCCTACACTAGCCTAGCCCAACCTAGTCTACGCTAGCCTAACGTAGCCTACCTAGCCCACCCTAACCTACCTTAACCTACGCTAGCCTACCCTAGTTTTCCTAACCAAACCTAGCATAGCCTAGCCTAGCTTACCCAATGCTACCCTTCCCTACCCTACACTACCCTAACATAACCTAACCTACTCTACCCTACCCTACCCAGCCTAGCCTAGCCTAATCTAACCTAGCCTACCCTAGCTTAGCTTGACCTACCATATGTTAGCGGAGTCAAGCCCACCTAGCCTACCCTAGCTTACCCTATGCTAGTCTTCCCTAGCCTACACTACCCTAGCATAACCTACCCTACCCTAGCCTACCTATCCTATCCTAACCTAGCCTAACCTAACCTACCTAGCCTAGCCTGACCTACCATGCCCTAGCCTAGCCAAGCCCACCTAGCCTAGCCAAGCCTAGCTAGCCTACTCTAGCCTACCCTACCCTAACTTACATAGCCTAACCTAGCCTAGCCTACCTAACCTAGCCAACCCTAGCCTACCATATATATATATATATATATATGTTCAATTAAGTAATTAAATAATAAATTTATAAAAATAAATAAACACTTTAAAAGATAAAATCACTAATATAAAATTCATATATTACATCATTAAAATATATAAAAGCTAAGAAGAATCATATAAAAGATATGAATGCTTAAGAAATTATAAAAAGACAATTTACTTTATTGAAAGCATACAATTTTCTTTTTTTTTCTAGAAAATATGATTTTTTACTAAAAGCAAATTAATATAAAAAATAACTTTCTATATTAATTAAGAAAAAAAATCCTATTTATTATTTTAATAAATAAAACTATATAAATAAATACTTATAATAAGAAGAATAATAAATATAAATTTTATAAGATACTCAAAATATTTTCATCATCGAAATACAATCATTCACTTCTGACTCGACTAAATTACTGAAAAAAACATAGGGTGAAATAAATTAAAACACTCTGTGTGTGTATATATATATGACTGTGAAAGCAATGGGATTAGAGGTGCCAATAAAAACATATTGCAACAACAACAAAAAGGAAATTAATACACATGGCACAATTAAAGTCTGCCATCATTAAATTTCTGAAATCACTGTATAATAAATTAAAAAAATAGTAATAATAAAAATCAAGCATATATTATTTTTATTTTTTATTTAAAAAAAAAACTAAATACAATGAATTTGATATTTGATTTAAAACTCTAAAGTGTCCATAGATCATAAAAAATACGAACACTCACTATGACTCGCTGTTTATTAAACTCACATCATGATAGTGATTCATTCGAAATCGCTCTTAATTCATTCGAAATTCAATAGTGATTCATTCGAAATTCAAGGGAGTGCTGAGCTCGGCTTCTTGACGGCAATTTCGCCTAATTCTAGGTTTATTTGATATTCCGTCTATTCTCTGACAGCATATTCGAAATGAGGGGATGCTTATCTTCTTGATTCTCGGTTCAAATTCAATGGAAAACCGGAGGTGAGCGGGGAAGTTGTGAGTGGCGTGAAGCTAGCCGACATGGGGTCTTCTCCTTCCAATGCTACAAGTTGTCCCTTCCTGCTAAGGGCATCTGCTACCGCATTGTGCCTTCCTGGTCTATACTCGATAGTCATGTCGAATTCTGCCAAGAAGTCCTGCCAATGAGCTTGCTTTACAGAAAGCTTTGGTTGTGATGCAAAATAACTTGCTGCAACATTGTCAGTCTTGACAACAAATGGCTTCCCAATCAGGTAATGCCTCCACACATGAAGACAATGGATGATGGCAGTCATCTCCTTCTCATGGACCGGATACCTTGGTTCTCTATCCTGCAACTTCCGACTCTCATACGCCACTGGATGCCCATCCTGCATAAGAACTCCTCCTATGGAAAAATCTGAAGCATTAGTGTGTACCTCAAACGGTCTCTCGAAGTCAGGCAACTTCAGTATCGGTGCTGTAACCATCCTCTTCTTCAAGTCATCAAATGCCTCTTGACATTTGTTCGTCCAACTCCACCTCTTGTCTTTCTTCAACAAGTTTGTCAGTGCCGATGTCACCTTAGAGTACCCCTCTACAAACTTTTGTTGGTAGTTGGTCATGCCCAAAAGCACCCTCATCTCATGGACATTCTTCGGTTCAACCCAGTCCTCGATCTTCTTCACCCTGCTCGGCTCCATCCGTATGTACCCTTGACCAACAATATGCCCAAGGAACGGAATCTCGGTCTGAGCGAACACACACTTAGACTTCTTCAAGAACAACTGATTTGCCCTCAGTGCCTCGAATACCATCGCCAAGTGCTTCTTATGATCCTCCATGTTGTCACTGAACACCACTATATCGTCCAAGTATACTACTACGAACGAATCCAAGTATGGTTGTAGAACATCGTTCATCAAAATGCAAAACGTAGCAGGAGCATTGCACAAACCGAATGGCATAACAAGGAACTCAAAGCTACCATACCTTGTTACTATCACGGTCTTCTTCTCGTCTCCTTCAGTTATCCGCACCTGATAATACCCATGCCTCAAGTCCAGCTTGGAAAACACTCGGGCTTTCGCAAGCTTATCAAAGCAATCAGCAGCCAATGGAAAAGAATACATGTTCCTTACCATCTTCTTGTTCAATGCACGGTAATCACAGCACATCCGTAGCTCATTCGAATCCTTCTTCCGCTGGAACAATATCGGAGCTCCATAAGGGGATCTTGAAGGTCTAATGAAACTTGCCTCAGTTAACTCCTTTAACTGGCATTTCAATTCCTCCAATTCAGGCCCTGACAATCGATAAGGTGCTTTAGCCGGGGGTTGCTTTCCTGGCTCAAGCTCAATGCTATGGTCCACTGCACGCCTTGGTGGAAGTTTCTTCGAAAGCTCATCAGGCATCAAATCTGCATACTTGGTAAGCACATCAGATATCTCAGCTGGAATAGGCGTCCCCACTCCATCACCTTCGACATCCTTGAACATCACCGCATATGTCTCCATATCTGACTCCTTCATAGCCTTCTCCAAACTCAGTGCCGAAACATGCCGCACCTTGACTTCCAACCAGCACCACGTCATCACAGAAGGGGACAACAATAGCCTTGTTGCCCTTCAAGAAATCATGTCCGAGTATCATATCAAAGTCGTTCATCTCCATCACCATGAAGTCCAACTGACCTTTCCAGTCTTTTATCTGCACAGGTACTGCGTGTACCAAACCCGCCACCTTAGCTCTAGAGTTTACTGCCTTGACTTCCATATTCGATGGGAAGATCATCAGCCCAACTTCTTTTGCCAACCGTGTCGTCATGAAGTTATGAGTGGCCCCCGTGTCCACTAGAGCTTGAATGGTCTTGCCATGAACCATCAAGTCCACGAAACCCAGACTGTTCATCCATGATTTCTCCATAACTCTTCCTTGTTCATCAAGCTTCTTCAACCCTGAATCAGCTTCACCTGTCATGAGCAACCCTGCTCTATCAGGCTTCATCAAATCTTTCACGAGCAAACCTTGCTCTGATACCAACTGTCATGCCCCCAATTCTTTTTTCGTTTAATTGAGCGGGTGCGGCACCGCCTAAGTTAATAACTTGTTTACCGTTAGTTAACTTTACGAAATACGCCTTCAATAATTCATAATAAACATGAATTCATATTATTAATGTGCGGAAACCATCAACAATATAAAGATAATAATACAACTCGACAATAATAATAATAAACGATCTTTTATTATATATGCGGAATTTTACATGACCGGGAACCGTGGTCAACCGACGTTCAATAAAAGGGAGGGCGCCCGCCCGTGCAAGAGCGCACGACGGTCTGCCAAGACTCCACCAAGAATACAATAATACAATATCATATTTACACTATTCGGCGTTGGGCGGGTGGGCGCACCCGTGCACTGCCCTTACCCGAACCACAACCCAAACCTGCATAACCTTCGTGCGGTGGGCGCCCATGCGCACCACTCCACACCACCGCGCACACCCAAAGATCATCCGGCTCGGCGGGCTCATACCTGAGTTTGCGGTAGTGTCACCTGCGCCTTCGCCTTTATGCGCACCTCCTTTGCGTTGTAGAGCGAAGAGCGATGGTTGGTTGATGAAATGAACCACAGTCCACTCTAATATATACACTGCCAAGGTCGTCATCCTAACTTCAAGCCGACCTTCTAAATGTCAACATGTGCGCCCATACATGCTCGCCTCCCATGTCGGCTCGCCCGAGTGTGGGTGTTGTCCGCCCATCGCATATAAACATCGCAATCCTCTCCATATACACGTGCTCATACACGATGGTGGTTTATACTTAGTCGATTTTACGGTTTGAGGGTGCGTGCGCCCGTGCACAACCACAGGGCGTTACAATAATAGAGATTTCAAAACCAAAGCAAAACTCGGGAGCCTCTGCAACGCAACATGCACTGGAACAGGGCAAAGAATAAGGAACGAAGGCAACCTGCAGATTTTTTCTATCACCTGCGTGGCACTTCCAAGCTCTATCACTCTAACTTGATGGTGTAAAGCTAAAGGGGATTGAGTTAGTGAGCTTGGGGGACCAAACAGAAGTTTTGATAGCCAAGCTTCCATCAAGCTTATGTTGGCTATGTGTCAAGTGTTCCATAGAACATGGTAAAGAACTGCATGAAGGGGTAATGGACCACTCCAGGAGCTCCCAACAAGAGATTAATCAATAGCAGATGGTTTCCATAATTTTTGGAATGGGCGGCAGATGGTTAACGGAATTGGTGGCATATTTGGTTTCTGTAACAAATCGGTAGTTGTAAAGGGAGCCGACTCGGCGGCAGTTATGGGAGTGGAGCTTAACATTGAAGTATAAATTACAAATTAATTTTAAATAACAATTATTATTATGCATTTATGAAAACATGTAATAATATTCTTAACCATGGAGATCCACCTCCATTTTACAATATTTGCAAATAGGTTTTGTTATAATATGTCCCAAAAAAACTAAAAAATCATAACACTTGTTAATGTGACAATTTATTTAATTAATCTATTTAATTCAAAGTAAAAATTATATATAATTATTTTAGAGGTAAATCTCACTTTTCATTTGTGCATGCCATTAATAATATTCTACATTATTCTATGGAGTTTAAATCCCTACCATCCATTTAATATTTTTTTTATAATTTTGAAAGCCCTATTAAAACTTATAAACGTCTATTAACTTAATTTTGAATTTATTTTCAATAATTAATCAATTTGATTTGATTTACAAGTAATAGTTCAAACTATTATATTATTGTATGATTTTCTTGTCCATTTTATAATTTTTTTATAATTTTGAAATCCCTATTAAAAATATAAATGTCTATCAACTTAATTATTAATAATTTTGAATTTATTTTCAATAATTAATTAATTTGATTTGATTACAAAGTAATAGTTCAATCTATTATATTATTGTATGATTTTCTTGTCTAGTTGTCAAAGTGATACCAAAACTTTAGATAATGACCATGATTACATCATAAATCAAAATTTGAAAATATAAATAATATTTTTCATTTAATATTTTCAATCTATGGTAGGACCTTCAACAATTCTTTTTTTTCTATTTCCAAAAGCTAAAAATGCTCAGATTTTCTCAAGGGCTACCAGACACATGAATAACTATTAAATTTAAAACTCATTCATTTAAAAATTTCAATAGTTCTTATTGTATCTACTAACAACACAACAACTCACACATCCGTATTATTTAAAACAACTTTGTCGTAGCATTGACCAACCAATTATAATATTTACGTTGCAAAAATAATTATTTCAATATGTGTAACTATTTTATTAAAATCATTTAAAATTAATATCTTTAAAAATAGGAATATTAAGAGGTAAATAAAAAGATGTTGTGGGGTCTCTATCTTAAGATCTATGGAGAAAATTAAGAGTGTGAATCATGAGCACAAGCATCATCATCATAAAGGGAAAAAAAATAGAAATTGTGTTCATGGATAGTACCAGAACTGTGAGATCTCTGAAGTGATCAACTAGCTTCTACAAAATGACCAAGTCAGCCATGGCTTACAATGTGGAAAAGTCATCTTGATACTCCTCTTTAATCACACGTTTTTATGGTAGAATATAACTTACTTCTATGGTTTAATATTTTATTATATTAAGTAAAAATTGGGAAAAAAATATTTGTAATGATATACTTTGTTTTTATATTTGATTTTAATTAAATTATAAAAATTATTATTATAATATTAAATATATTTCCAATGAATTAAATGTTTTTCAAATCCCAACTATCCCAACTCCACTACAAAGCACTCTTTGATTTGTGGCAAAGATCTTCCAAAAATATTTAACTGGGATTAAAAAAATGAGTTATGAGCTAGATTTTTTTAGTTGAATATTAAAAATATTTAATTTGATTTTTTTGTTTTTGGGTTATGGATTATGTTTTTTGGTTTACTATTAAATAACGGTGAAAATATAAGATATAGGTAAATGATTTCCAAATGATGTCAAATGTAAACTACCTAAATCTAATACAACAATTATTATTTCAAACCAAAGTATAATTTTTCTAATTCAATAATTCCAATTTAATAACCTCTTTTTACACCTTTAAAACAATTACTAGTTTTCATCCCATCGAATTTCACTTTTTTATTTTAAATTTCTTATACTCTCATTAAATGGATTTTTACTTTTATATTATAACTAAAATTATTGAAGAAATTAACTCTAGAATAAAGCAAATTCAAATGTGAGAGAAGTTGACCCTTGCTGAATCTTCTTCGGTTAAAAATTGACACGCTAACCCGTACTTTTAGAAGTAATTAACAACCATGTAATTTTATAACAAGGACGAGTTACGAAATCGAATCTTCTTTATTTAGAAATGACACGAAATCAAACGGTAACAATAATTAGCCACCATATAACAAGGGCCACCATATAACAAAGGTGAGTTGGCAGAATCGAATCTTCTTTATTTAGAAAATTACACGAAATCAAATGGTGACTTGCTTACAAATAACTTGCTTACTGATAATTAACAAGCAGGTAGGTAAATTTTCGGCGCTGTAAATGCATTTTAATTCTTAGATTTTTACTATTATATCTGGTATTTTTTAAACGTTGCGATCTAAATTGACTCTCCAATAACCCAAATTCAAATGTGGCAGAAGGTAACTGTTATGGAACCGAATCTTCTTGATCTAGAAAATGCTACGAACTCAAACGGTAACTTGTTTAGAAATAATTAACAATCATATAATAAGGATGAGTGGCCACAAAAAAGACTATCCGTTGGAGGAAGTGGAAACAACCATATAACAAGGGTGAATTGACAGAAAAATCCTATCAGTTGGAGGACGGGTAGTGGGATACGGGTAGGACTATTGTAAATTAATTCTAAATATTAAAGTTGAAAATGGTTTTAGTTATTTTTATATTGTTCGTATCTTTATGTATTTTCATAATGAAAAATTTAAATTTTTTATTTTTATTTTTTAATTTCAGTAGTATTTTATTTTCTCTCGTTTTTAATTCAAAATCTTATAATTGATTTTTTATTAAACGTTATAAAATTATATTTCAATTTTTTATTCAAAAAAGTTAGTATTGTTTTGTAAAAACTTTAATTAATATTTATATATTTTTTTATTTAAATTTTCCACATATTTTTATCAAGTTAATGGTTTTTCACATATTAACAATGAAAAAACCGAGGCTGAAAACATTGTTTGAAGCTCGACATAATGCCCTTCTTTTGCCTTTCCAATATCTTTCTTCTTAATTTCTCCACATTATGTTTTCATTTCTCTAATTACAAGGGGGGTGAAGCTATCGATTTGTGAAATGTATCAAACCTTATTAGCGCAAGTGTCAGAACTATAAATAAAATACAAGCTCACGTGTTTGAAATATTTTTTCTCTTAAGGTTTATTGTTTCTACTTTTGCAATGAGGGTGACTATATTTTGAGAAAAGAAAAATATTTATGATTATATTTATTGTAACTACAAAAATATATACTTGAATTTTTTGTAATTTAATTTTAAAATAAAAGAAAGAGGAGGTAAAAGGAGAGGAAAAGAGAAGGGGCGAAAGGTGAGAGAGACGAGTTACGAGAGGAGACAGATTTAGGGGATGGTAGAGAAAGATAGAGAGAGTGAGTGTTAAAGAGAAATAGAGTTAGTGAAAGAGTGAGAGTTAGGAGAGGGATGGACTGAGGGGGAGACAAAGAAAGCATGGGAGCAAGAACATGAGAGAGAAATTGATAGGTAGGGAAAGAGAGTTAGAGAAAGAGAAACAAAGAGTCAAAGTTAGAGAAGGGGAGAAAAAGAGTAGGAGACCAACGAAGAGAGAGAAGTTGTGAGAGTGTAGGAGTTGGAGGGGAGTGAGAGAGAGAATGGGAGAGAGAATGAGAGGGAGGAAGTGTAGAAGAGGGAGAGAGAGAGGGGGTGGGAGAAGTCAGAGAGGGGAAGGTAGGGAGAGAGAGGGAGAGGAAGGAAGAGAGAGAGATTGATACAGGGAGTGGGAGAGAAGGACAGGGAGAGAGAGGTAGAGTGATTGGAAGGGGGAGAGAGAGTGGGGGAGGAATAGATGGAGGAATGGAGGGTGAGAGGGAAAGCAGAGAAGGGGAGACGGCGAGGGCGAGTGAACAACAGAGGGGGAGAGGGAGTGTGAGGGGGTGAGAAAGAGGGAGAGAGGGAGGTAGGGAGAGAGGTAGGGAAGATAGAGTAGGACAGAATCGGACAAATAGAGAGATAGAGGGGAAGGGTAGGGAGAGTGAGAGATAAAGGAGGGGAGATGAAGATGGAGATATATATATATATATATATATATATATATATATATATAGAGAGAGAGAGAGAGAGGCACTACAACAAAAAGGGACGTTGGTGAGAGTTGAAAAATGTTACCATAAGCTAATTGGTGACGGTCAAAAGAGCCTCCGTTACCAAAAACTAAACATCACAAAAGGTGGCATCGCCAAAAGTATAGGTGTTATGGTGACATTTAAGGTATGTCACTAATAATGATTTATAATGATGGATAGTGATGGTCACTATTTTATATGACCAATGGTGATGGACCTTTGCTTCCATCGCCAAAAAATTGAACGTCGCCAAAAGTATAGGTGTTATGGTGGCATTCAAGGTCCGTCACGAATAATGATTATAATGATCGATAGTGACCATCACCATTTCATATGAACAACAACGATATATTGTGATGGAATTTTCGTATTCGTCACTATTGATGCATATATATGGTGACGTTTGTTGGCCGTCACAATTTCATATGAAAAACAATGATTTATGGTGATGAACCATTTATGGACGTCACTGTTGATTTATATATACGGTGGCGTTCATTGACCGTCACCATTTCATATTTTGGTGAGGGTTGAAAAATGTCACCAATAAACTAATGATCTTGTGATAAATGATGAATCATTTAATTGAACCTTCATGCTCGCTATTCTAATCATCCCCAAAGAACACAGAAATTAATTCAATCACCAATTACATACAAAACAAATATGTATTAACTCCACGCAGTTACACAGGGAACATAATTTATATTTCACAATCGAACCCTCACTTAATCATTTCGTGAGGCTTACATTGCAGTGGCGCCATGACGGCCTGATCTCCATTCAAATGGCCGCCCCTTTACAAACACATGGTTACAATTTATAAGAAATAACTACAGAATCGTGGTTCGTTTCAAATCCATGATTCTCTCAACTTACACCCTCTAAATAACATTTAGAGCCAACAAACTAACAAATCGCCTCATCTTTTGACAGCTGCGCCTTCCAGAAACTCGTTTTGTCTTCTAGAAGTAGTCAAAATTCCATTTTGACTGAGGAATCGTTGTGCTCCTACATCAACCTATGTCACAGAAAATTGATCGTCGTCATTCCACATGAATATCATGGCATGATGGAATCTAACCACCAACCTCCTGCTTGTAAAGCAGGTGCTCTTTCATTGAGCTAGCACCCTTTAAAGAATCAAACTTTAAAAAACTAGACCTTGAAACTTTAGGTCTTTGTAAATTCTACAAGTTTCAATAAATTATAAAACTTTGTAAAGCCTTCACAAATCTTTTACAAAAAAGGAAAAATAACATCAAAGTTGCAAGTCCCTACCTAATGGTTTTAGAAGTTATGAAAAAAGGGTGGAGGGAAAAATAGTTATGTATATGATATTGAATATGTTCAGTTGGATACTCAATTAAAAGTAAACCTTGGAAGAAATGTATAGCCTAAATGACCTATAATTATCAAACCTAAAATATGCTACTACACTAAATATTGATTTCTTACCTTGTGAATCATGTAAATTTGTTATGACTACATAAAGATTTGCCTCTAAAAGACTAATTTGCATGCCATAAAGTAAAAATCAATTAGTATATATGATGCAATTATGAATAATGAGCTACATGCTTGAATCCTATTGGATATGGGGTATAGAAAATTAATTGGGAGTGATTCTCGTTATTAATTAATTCAAGATATCAAAATACAATGATCAGTAACAATGGTCCTGAAATGTAACCACTAAAAAATGTTAAAATTGTAAGCATGAAATTTGGCTAATATTGATTACACCAACTAAATATCCAATGGCCATTCAAACACTTCTAAATCCACACCAAGCATGCACATCCAAAGATGCAATTGCATGGAACAACAAAAAGATCCATAGAGAATACGATTAGAGTGGGAAAAATAAAGATGATAAGCAAAAAAATAACCTAGCAACGAAATCTACTAATTTGAACATGTTTAATTACACTAAATAGAGATGGCATCCATAGTACATTAAAGTGACATTTGTCAATGTTGGGATTGGTCAATTGCAGACTATCTATAGTGCCACTAATCTAATGAATTGTGGCAGTCGATGTTCCCATTAATGGAGCAACATGTTTAAAGCTCACATTGTTTCTTGATAATAATTTTCTCTAACTAACAAACATGCATAGTTCTACCACATCACAATGAAACATGGACATGAAAGTGAGCATAAAGACCAAAATCCCATAATAAGAAATCAAAACTTACGTACAATGTACCAACCATTGAAAGGATAGAAACATCAAAGAAAATGTCTTGATTTTTCTCATCAAAGACAAACAAAATTGTATCACCTGCAATGATGAATTTAGAAACCTTTTGAGTTTAGAAAAAACGGTGCTAATACACTAACTTTAGTTGGTTGGAAAAAATAAGTCAAGGAGGCATTTTAAAATCAACCAGAATTATGTATTCATGACATAAAACAGGGTTAGTATTAAAGCATTTAAGATAATCAAACTAGAAAATGAAAGACAATATTCAACTAGAAGATATTATCAAAATAATTAAATTGGAAAAGAAAAAGATGGGCACATATTACTTCAGCAGATAGCTAGATCCACATGAGTAACCTAAAATGAACTCCTCAAAACCCTTCAAACCAAGGAACCCCCGACCTATTCATGTAAATGATGGTCACAAAGAATGAAATCTTTGACTGCCAATACTTGCTGCTTGCTCCTATCATCAAAGTGCAATATCAAGAGCATATGCCTCTGGTAAATAATGCTCAGTTTTCCAGATGTAATATCGTTGCAATCATTCCAATATCATCATTAGGGAATTTTGTTGCATAAGAAACATCATAGAAAGAATTGTTTTCTTTATCACCAATATAAAATGAACTTCACGTATTGAAATTTGAAAGGAAAAAAAAACTAGTGTATTCATCTCTAAAACATTGATAGATACACGCTTTGACCCAAGCAGCTGAAATTATTGATAATGTTACCGAAAACGGAAAATCAAATATGAGAAAGTATATTTCAAAGCAATTGTATGAGTCTATTGTTACCAAAACAGAGCATTGTATTGTTGGTCACTATAATTTCTTATTTAATTAAACAATCAAGTGCTACATAAATTGTCAACCTAGGGAAGTCTATTTATTTCAAAGGCAATCATACACTATATATGCTCAATCTCAAAAGAAATCCAGAGTTGTAGTAAAAGTTACACTAATCACACCTTGCTTTGAATCAGACTGAAGCTCTACTTTGAATTACAGTAAAACCAATCTTTCTATTGCAGAATTCAAGATTCAAAGGAAAATAATTATCAGAAGAACCCTCGATTATATTAAAAAACATCAACCTAGGAAAATGAAACCTTTCAGCAATCTGCAAAAGAGAAGACTAACTATGTTGTAACAGAGAACATGACCCTATTCCCCAAAGTAGGAATCGTCAACACCTATCTCTGACTATCACACTTTCATAAACTCATTCTGCAAATAGAATTACCAATCGAAGTAATCAACAATTACCTAGGAATGAATTGTATGAAAACGATGCAACAATCAGTTGAAACAGAGTTTCAGCAAACAGAGCTTTAACAAGGCATGAATAAAAACAATAATTAACACACTACAGAACTAGTGGGTGAATCTTGTGAGGAAGGTGGGCCCTCTCCTTCTCACAAGATTCCCCAGAAATACACGGGAACTAAGAAGAAGTGCTCAAAGTGATCTTTTATTCATATGTCAAATGTAACATGTTACAATAAGAATAAACACACCCTTCTCTGTAATTCCGCTGTAAAAAATTTTGTATTCCCACCCGGTTTTCAGTTTCACCTTATTTCTCCCGTGTAGTTAAATGCCCTTTCCCATATCCATACATTCAACAAATGAAAAAATAATTTATTTTTTTTGCTAGAAACACAAATTCTGGAAATTTTACAGAATGCTGGAAAATGCAGAAATAAAAATCAGCAGGTACAAACAGCCATTTGAAACATTTAGACACAGTGATTTTTGGTCAATGTGACCCTGGAAAAACCCCATACAACTCTTGGGGAAATCAGTTTGAGAGATCTTCTTTATTTCCACAAAAATGCCTTTTACAGTGAGGAATATTCAGCAAAAATCAGCAAGCAAATTTACAACTTATCTCGATTTCTGAGCCTCACAGTCCACTAGAAATTTCCAAACAACAACACAATGATGTACGGCTACTGTACGGACGGCCGTACGGACAGTACAGACAGACTGTACAAGCTTCGATTTTTGTGTAGAAAATCAGCTACCTCGATTTCTGTGCAAAAACAAATCTGCCTTTTACTGTTTACTCAGCAAAAATCTACCTTTTACTGCTTGTTCATTCAGTTGTAAGGATTTGCTTAAATGCTACCTTGGTATGTGTGCCAAGCTGCTACCTCCTTCTCCTCCTTGTCCAGAAATCTCCCTTGCTCTCTTGCTCTCTCTCTCTCAATCTTCTCATAAAAGAATGAATGATATTTTCCTCCTTTTCCTCCCTTAATCCAACCCTAAGTGACTTTTGGGTGATCCCTAAATCCAATGGTTGAAATAGATTGAGATCTAGGGCTGAGATTAAATGCACATTTAAATCTCACTTTCTATTTTTAGTTCACCCCACTTTAATAAAGACCCACTTAGTCATTTATTTCCAAAGTCACTTTTCCTTTCTAATTTTTCATTGACTTTATAAAAGTCACTTTAAAATTAGACTTTAGTAACTTTATCACTTAAAGTCACTTTTAAATTAGATTTGACTTTATAAAAATTATAAAGTCACTTTAGGAGAAAAATAAATTCTTTTGGACACTTTTCCCTAGGCCAAAGATCAAAGCCTTAGGGAACCACCTGTCCTCCAGTACCAAATTTCAACACTCCCTCTTACCGAGGAAGGTGTTCCTTACCACACCCATCTTGTCTCTGAAGTAGTCATGCTTGCCCTGTGGTAAGGCTTTGGTAAGAATATCTGCAACCTGCTCATCAGTGGGAATATACTCAAGCTTCACAATGCCCTTCTGAACACAGTCTCTGATGAAATGATATTTGATCCCGATATGCTTTGACTTGTCATGAAATACTAGATTCTTCGTGAGTTTAATGCAACTCTAATTATCACAGTAAATCACTGAAGGTCTTAACGGCTGACCAAATAAGCCAAACAACATCTTGCGAAGCCAGATGGCCTCACAACTAGCTAGACTGGCTGCCATATATTCTACTTTCGCTGAACTCAATGCTACTGACTGTTGCTTCCGGCTGAACCATGACACTACTGCTGAACCCAACCCAAAACAACACCCTAAAGTGCTCTTCCTATCAGAAGCACAACCTGCCCTATCAGAATCAGTGTAACCTGCCAATCTCACTCCATCCCCCTGCCTGTAGTCCAAACCATAATCCACTGTCCCCTGCAAGTACCACAAAATGTGTTTTGCAGCCACCGAGTGAACCTTCCTAGGCTCACACATAAACTGACTCATTGTGTTGACTACAAAACAAATATCTGGTCTAATGTTGACCAAATACATCAAGGAACCAATCAGCTGCCTGTACAATGTGGGATCCACCAACTCAGAATCCGAAGCATGAAGCTTCTTCCAGTTGGTGATCGTCGGTGTCGACATGGGTCTACAATCCTCCATGTGGAACCTGCCAAGGATGTCCACAATATACTTCCCCTGCCCCAGGAAGAAATGCCCCTCCTCCTACCACACCTCCAAACCCAAAAAGTAATGCATCAAGCCGATGTCCTTCATCTCAAACTCTGCTGCAAGATCTCTCTTGCAGTGCTCTATGAGTCTCTCTGCACCTGTAATGACCAAGTCATCCACATACAACACCAAAATGAGAGGCTCCTCACCTATGCCTCACTCTTTGTGAAACCCAACCCCTGCAAGTAAGTATCAATCCTCGAGTACCAAGCTCTGAGAGCTTGCTTCAGGCCATAAAGGGCCTTCTTAAGTTTGCACACATGGGACTCCTTCCCATGCAGCTCAAAGCCCTGTGGCTGCTCAATGTACACCTCCTCTTGTATGAAGCCATTGAGAAATACAGTCTTCACATCCATCTGGTGGATCTTCCAACCCATCTCTGCTGCTATCGATATAATGGAGCGGGTCAAAGTATATCAAGCCACGGGAGCGAAGGTCTCCTCATAATCAACTCCCTCTACCTGGGAGAATCCTCTAGCTATAAACCTCGTTTTAAATTTCTCAATGCTTCCATCTGCAGCATGCTTTACCTTGTAAAGCCATATGGAAGTAACCACGGATTTGCCCTCAGGCCTCGGCACCACCTCCCAAACATCATTCTTCATGATAGAAGAATACTCCTTCTGGATGGCCTCTCTCTAGACCTACTCGCTAGCTGCCTCCTCATATCTAGAAGGCTCAGAGTCAAGGATGCTAGTAACCATTGCCATATAGCTACAAAACCTCTCAGGTGGTCTACTCTCTCTGACCAGCCTCTTTGGCTCAGCAACAGATGTGGCACCTCTCAAGGTGTCTTGAAGCCACTTGGGCTTCCTCTTCCCTCAGTGCACTTCTCCCATAGGAGAATGAAACTCCTCCTCCCCATCATCATCAAGAGCCTGAAATCCTGACTGTCTCTTTGTTGTCCTCCTGCCTGCACCTGAACCTGTAGAAGCTGAGGTACCGTGTGAATTGTCCATCAGTGGACTCCCTAGTGAACTGCTCTGTGAACTGCTCTGCATGCTGCCCGGAGCACCACCCCTCTGGCTTGGTGAGCCACTGCTCACTGAGGAGCCTGACATCCTCATAGTTGTACCTCTAGATCCTCCTGATCCCTGCCCACTGGATCCCTGTGACTGACTCAACTGCTGCTAAGGGTCTGGCTGATCCAGATACTCTAACTCCCGTGATCTCCTAAAGGCCCTGTCCTCCTCGAACTTCACATCCCACCTAACAAAATTTCTCCTCTGTGCAGGAATGTAAATCCGAAAGGCCTTTGAGGTCTCATTATAGCCCAAAAAGATACCCTTCTCTGCAGTGGGCTCTAGTTTTGTCCTCTTCTCCTTGGGTATGTAGGAGTATGTAATGCATCCAAAGATACGAAGATGACCAATATTAGGCTTCTTCCCAGAGAAAGCCTCCTCCGTATTCATCTGCCCCAAGGCACGATGTAGACTCCTATTCTGCAAGTAAACAACTGTGTTGCAGGCTTCTGTCCACAAGAACAATGGCAACCCCTGATCATGTAACATGGCTTTGGCATCCCCTACGATGGATTTGTTCTTCCTCTCCGCAACCTCGTTCTGCTGGGGGTTGTAAGGAACACTGAACTCCCTCCTAATGCCTGCCTCCGCACAATAGTCAACAAACTCTCCAAGGGTGTACTCTCCCCCATTGTCCGACCTCAGGGATTTGATCTTCCGACCTGTCTGTGTCTCCACAAGAGCTCTCAACTCATGAAACCACTTGAAGACCTCACTCTTGGTCTTCAAGAAATAATCTAGGTCCTCCTGGAGTGATCATCAATGAATAAAACATAGTACTCATATCCAATCAAGGAAACATGAGACATCTGACCGCTCACATCGGAATGAATCAAATCAAGTATCCTAGTCGCTCTGTTGTCACTACTGGTAAAAGGGGATTTGGCAAACTTGCCCATCGCACATCCTCTGCAAGTATCAAAATGATCAGTACTGAAATCTGGCACACCTGTAGTGATCTCCCGCAATGTCCTCAAGGCTCCATGATACATATGTCCCATCCCGCGGTGATAAATCTCACACAGCTCAAAACTGCTAGCTCTGTTGTCGGTAGTACTACTCAATGCCACAAGGGACTAGAATGCAAACTTGTACATTTTTTCATGATGTACACCTATCACTCTAGCTGAATCAGCTGGTGTGCCCCTGGGATACATCAACACCTGTCCTCCCCTGAACATTACCTCATATCCCCTATCCTCCAAAGTTGAGACGGATATAAGGTTCTTCCTCATCTCTGGCACATAAAGAACGTCTGACACCTTCAAGGGAGTTTTGGACTCCCTCTGAAATTTCAGTGTCCCCACCCCAACTGCTCTGACAACTCTGTCATCACCGAGTACTACCTCAATATCAGTGCCACTCTCTGAAAGCTCTGAGAAGTACTCCCGGACTCCTGTCATGTGACGTGAAGCCCCATTGTCGACATACCAGATACCTGAAGATGCTCCGCTAATCGAGGGAAAAGCATGCTCCCTCTGAACCTGTGTGGCAGGTGATCCTGCACTAGGGGACTCATACGCAGTGAACCCAAAATCTCGGTCAAAATGAACTGCAAAGTCCTCAACCTCTGCTGAAGCTGCCACGTTCTGGTTCTTCCCCTTCTTCTTCTTCTTCTCCGGACACACAACTGCATAGTGTCCCATCTTTTGACAATTCCAACACTTCACCTTGGAATAGTCCTTCTGTGTGTCACCCTGTTTACCTTTACCTTTGCCTTTGCCCCACCATTGCTTGTGGAAACCTGCTTCTTCCCTTTGCCTTTCTTGCCTCTTGTCGACAGTGCTACATCCTCATCCTGCTCAACTGGCTTGGCTGCCCCAAGCTGACCTTTCCTAATCTTTGTCTAAATGCAATCATCCCAAAACCTCTCCCATGTGGGAAGGGTCTCACGTGCACAAACCCCAACAACAAAGTTCATCCATGAACAGGGGAGGCCATTCACTGAAATCTGCACCAACTCAGTGGGTGGAATGTCCTCTCCAACTGCTGCCAACTCATCTCTCACATTAGTAATCTTTGTGAGATATCTAGCTGCACTATCATTACCCATTTTAATAGTCTTCAGCTTCTCCTTCAGGACCATTTTCCGGTTCTCATTGGTACTCTAGTAGAGATTGGACAATGCTCTCCACATCTCATGGGCATTTCTCTTTCCTCTCACATGAGGAATGCAATGGTCTTTGACTCCATCTAGAATCAGTCTCTTACCCTTTTTATTCCTTTTATTATACTCAGCCAACTGAGTGGCATCAATAGGCATAACAACAGGGTTCTGTGAGGTATGCACCATGATATCTCAAACTTCTGCCTCCTCAAAGATACTCTACATTCTCTCATTCCAAACGCTGTAATTTGTATGCCCATCTAGCCTATCCTCCACCCTCAATCCCAGTGACATCCTGCTATTCTAAAACTGAAAAATAGCACTGTTGTAGTAAAGATAAAACTGCTATTTGTGAAAAATCAGCTTGCTGGAATTTTCTGAGTGAAAAATCAGCAGGCTGTAATTTTCCTCTTTGCTGTCCCAAACTGCACTTCAACACTCAAGCTCTGATACCATGTAAAAATATCTGTTTTCCCACCCCGGTTTTCCGTTTCACCTTATTTCTCCCATGTAGTTAAATGCCCTTTCCCATATCCATACATTCAACAACTGAAAAAATAAATTATTTTTTTGCTGGAAACACAAATTCTGGAAATTTTACAGAATGCTGGAAAATGCAGAAATAAAAATCAACAGGTACAAACAACCATTTAAAACATTTAGACACAGTGATTTTTGGTCAATGTGACCCTAGAAAAACCCCCTACAAGTCTTGGGGAAAACCAGTTTGAGAGCTCTTCTTTATTTCTGGAAAATGCCTTTTATAGTGAGAAATATTTAGCAAAAATCAGCAAGCAAATTTACAACTTATCTCGATTTCTGAGCCTCACAGCCCACTCGAAATTTCCAAACAGCAACACAATGTTGTACGGCTACTGTACGGACTGCCGTACGGGCTATACAGACGGCCGACGGCCATACAGACGGTACAGATAGACTGTACGGACCTCGATTTTTTTGCAGAAAATTAGCTGCCTCGATTTCTGTGCAAAAACAAATCTGCCTTTTACTGTTTGCTCAGCAAAAATCTGCCTTTTACTGCTTGCTCATTCAGCTATAAGGATTTGCTTAAATGTTGCCTTGGTATGTGTGCCAAGCTGCTACCTCCTTCTCCTCCTTGTCTAGAAATCTCCCTTGCTCTCTTGCTCTCTCTCTTTCAATCTTCTCATGAAAGAATGAATGATCTTTTTCTCATTTTCCTCCCTCAATCCAACCCTAAGTGACTTTTGGGTGATCCCTAAATCCAATGGCTGAAATAGATTGAAATCTAGGGCTCAAATTAAATGCACATTTAAATCTCACTTTCTATTTTTTAATTCACCCCACTTTTTTTTTTCTCTGTAAATGCTAATTCTATTAAGAAAGATAAAAATATGTACAAAGAGGTTAGAACCTCTGAGGAGGCCGCGGCCATTCCTCTACCAAAAACTCATGGACCTTACAGTTCAGGCTTGATACCAGATTTACAAAACATACTGTAAAGTTTATAGTTCGGGCACTGACATACTTAAAGAGATTGCCCTGACTGAGTTCATCATGCCCTGTAATGACCACAAAAATTAAGACACAACTAACAAAACCATATCTGAAACAGAAAACCAAGACTGGAATGACAATGGCCCCTCTCCGTAGCCAGAGTGTGGACCAGACAAAGACATCTATCCTCAGAATTAACGACACATACCCAAAATTACTTAGACCCCCCGGCAGAGAGTAAACCATTCTAATCTGCATGCTTGGATGAGTCTGCCATTTCCACTTCCGCTTGACTGGTAGAAGCAACCCAGGTCACAAATCCACCTTCATCATAAATAGGTTCACCACCATCAGGAGTGGTCACCAAATTTAAAACACCGCCTGCCCACTGAGTCGGGCCACAAGGCACAATATCATCTTGAGCCAGATCCACAGGATGATGTGGCACCTCCGCGAAATGGCCACCTTCATGCTGGTTATCTGCCTGGAACACCAGCCCAGTCAGGTCCCCAAGCAGCATGTTATCTCCCTGAGACTGAGAGGGGGTAGTATTAGCCGAGCTCACCTGCTTACTATCTTCCTCTGCGAGAACAATAGTGAGGCTTGCAGTCAAAATGGGCCTATTAAGCCGGCTTTAGAAGGTGAATCTGGCAGTCTAGAAAGAGCTATTCGGAAAGGGCTTGGCTTGTTCCGGAGGCAGAGAAGAAGGAGACGCAGAGGCAATAGGAATGACATTTTGAGGAACAGGGCGAGACGGTTGGCCTCTGTCCCCTGTGTGACTTCCTCTGCGAGGAACACCGCGTCGTCGAGGCATTCTCCAGAGAACAAATTGACCAGTAGATAGAATGAAACAGAGAAAATCAATTACCTAAGGAATGCAAGCCGCTACAATGAGTTTGCCAATCCACGCTAAAAGCCAGATGCGGCAAACAAGACCGAGGTTCTGAGACCTCTATGCCGCACAATGAATTACTCCAGGGACTGAACCAGGTATGAAGAAGCGATCCATAGCAATATAGCAAATTCTCTGCCAAGCATACATGCCTGCATTAAATCCGGCCTGCTGAACCCACATTCGAGACTGCCCCGCAATGAATTCACATACGTTAAACGTTGTTGCCCACTTGCTACGCGTCCTCGACAGACATTCCATCTGCCACCTGTGGTGCCAACTGCCTTTGAAGTGCGGCCTATCATTAAATTGACTTGATACCACCCGCATCTGGGTTTAATTCACCCCACTTTAATAAAGACCCACTTAGTCATTTATTTCCAAAGTCACTTTTCCTTTCTAATTTTTCATTGACTTTATAAAAGTGACTTTAAAATTAGACTTTAGTAACTTTATCACTTAAAGTCACTTTTAAATTAGATTTGACTTTATAAAAATTATAAAGTCACTTTAGTAGAAAAATTAAATTCTTTTGGACACTTTTCCCTAGGCCAAAGATCAAAGCCTTAGGGAACCACCTGTCCTCCGGTACCAAATTTCAACATCCGTATTCTCTCGTCCCCCTCTAATGCTGATTTCTCCTCTATTTAAAGAGGAGAAATCCTCTTAATACAATGATTACATGTGTACATACAAATCCTATTCTTAGTCTGATCTAATCTTCTATGCTGGAATAGGATATTTCGATCTTCCATAGCAAAATGTTGTTACATTGGTTGTAATGGTGCTGGCTTTAAGGTACAGCTATTGCAGCCAGTGTAACAGCTCCTTTAATTATCATTTCTTATTACTGCTGTATATGAAATATTATTTCAACATCGTAGATCACAGGCCGTTTCAGCATCGCAGATCACGGACTGTTTCAGCATCGCAGATCACAGGCTGTTTTAGCATCACAAATCACGGACTGTTTTAGCATCGGGATTTGCATACTGTTTACTGTTTCAGCAACGTGGTCTTCAAGCAGCAACAATATATTAACTACAGTCTTCAAAATATTTTAGCAACTATATATTTTCGATTAGTGGCTAAGTATGAAAGTAGTGTAAATTTACATGTAAAACAAGTTAAACATATAGCAAAGAGAAGAAACATTTTATACCATTGGAAAAATAGATTAATGTGATAATTTAGGCTTAAATGTGAGTAGTAAAAGGATGTAATGATAGAAAAAAGTATGAGCAAAAAGGTACATTATAGGATCCTAACATGTATAGAGGAACAAAATGTAGATATTTTAGCAGTTCATTCTGATAGAGGAACAAGATGTAGATATTTTAACAAAGGCCTTGTAAAGAGGAAAATTTGAGTTCCATAGAAGCAAGATTGTGGTATCTGATAATCCCTTTCTTGCTGAGAGGGAATGTTGAAAATGTAGCAATAAATTCCTAATTTAATTTTTCCTTGATTAAATATGGAAAAATTCAAATTTCAGTTTCAGCAAAACACTTGCAGGTGGTTAATTGACATTACATGGATCTTGTCACTTAGATAACTTAGTAAATTTCACTTGGAGACACTTGAGTTTAGTTTTACATGATTAATTTCTAATTTGTAGAAATCTATTACAATTAATTTGAGTCATTGTTAGTGTAACTAGTTCTCACTATTAGTAGAACTAGTGGAGGTTTAGTCAAGGGTGTGTAAGTCTTTTCACACTAAGTTACAAGGGTGTGTCATTTCTTTCACATTGAGTATTCATCCAGTTAACTAATCGATCGGTTAAAATTAACTCATGAATGAGGAGAATTTGAGTTACCCAGTTGAGATTGGAACTTAAGGTAAGCATACTATCAGTTGTAAATTATTCAAAGTTTTACATGTCATGCATGAAGTGAGAGAAGGACCTATAGAAATCGCGATAATCAAATTGAGGAATTTCCTAATTAATAGGGGCTAATTCCTTGAGGAAAAACACAATGAAATAGGATATTGAGTGCTTGTAAAATTGGCTAAGTATTGGCCAATCGTTAATCGGGCAGGAAGAGGACAAAAGATACAAGTGCAGGTTGAGCTCAAGCTTGAGAAAAGCATATTGCATTCATCTAGATTCTATGAGTAATGCAATACATATAATAAGGGGTTTTGAGCACTTGTTTTCCCCTAGATAAATATTTGTGTATGTGTGTTAAATATTGATGCATGTTAATGATTTATGTTCTCAATCATGAATTTACTTTCGCGAATGAGTATAGTAGCTGCAAGTCTTGTGATTTAGCAAATTTCATGAGAATTTTTTAATCTACACATTAATTTCTACAAAATAAAGTTCATTGGGCCAAGCATGCTCCCCAGATGAGGTGGACTCATACAAAGCCCTCTTTGAACAATATAGGGATATATTTGCATGGTCTTACTTGGAAATGCCATACATTAGTCTTGTAATATTGGAGCAATATATCGACACATGGCTTGACACGCAACCTATCAAGCAAAAGCATCATCAACTCCACCTCTTCAAAGAAGAAGTGAATAAACAATAAGCCAACAAGCTTCATAAGGTCAGTTTGATATACCCTATCGCTTACACCTCTTGGGTTTCTAACCATGTACCCTTCATGAAGAAATAGGGGCCCATCCAAGTTTGTACTGATTTCAAAGATCTAAACAAGGCATGGCCAAATAAAATGATCATATACCCTGATCAATTAATCGATGCATGTACTGGACACTATGACTTATCCTTCATGGATGGCTTCTCTTAGTATAGCTAGATTTAGATATGTTATACCAATCAGTACAAAACAACCTTCCTAACTCCATGGGGCACATTCGCCTATCGAGTCATGACTTTCGACCCTAATAACATTGGTTCCACATTTTTTTGGGCCATGAACTACATCTCCCACAAATTGGCTCATCTTATACTAGCCTATTTGGAGGACCAGACAGTGTGATCCAAAAACCACTCTAAACATCTCGAGTATCTCCACCTATTTTTTTACAGATGTCGGCAATATAACCTATGTTTGAACCCCTTCGAGTGTGTCTTTTGCGTCAATATGGGATGACTATTGGGATTCATCATTCCCAATAAGGTATTAGAGTCAACCCTAATCCACCCTCTAGAAACATTGAAGTAATTAAAAAGAATGCAAGGTAATGCCAATTTCTTACATAAGTTTGTCCTTGATTAGGCCAATTATGCACACTGTTTCTTGTGCTTTCTTCACTAGGACATTCCCTTCCACTGTGATGAACAAACCCAAAAATAATATGAGGCCTTAAAAGATACATTCTCTCAAGTATTGTTGATTATCCCTATTGAAGATACCAAGGATTATACTTCTCTACTTATGAGTATTTGAAGTAGTAATAATGGGGTTATTAGTCCAAGAAGGAAAAAATATTTGTTTACACTTAGTACAAAATTTTTGACATTATAACATCTTACGAACCATGACTGTAATAGAAAACATTAACCCCATGAAATATTTTCTCATCACTGCATGATGAACCATAAGTATGTCATATGGGTAGTTATTTTTCAAGAGTTCATCTTATAGTTTTTGTCAGGCCAGGGTAACTCCTCATTGAACGAGAGAAAACATTGATTGATCTTTATTCATTAGCTAGCACTTTATTTATACAAATACAAAACGGATCAGTTCATCTTCTAGATGACTGTACGGCTTCACCTCATCCGTTTCAAATTAGGTGTCAACATTCCCCCCCTTAATCTGAAGGGATGTTGGTGAGTCCAAGCATCATTCTGAATCTTTCAAGATTTTCTCTTCCAAGCGCTTTGGTGAAGATGTCTGCAATTTGCTCGTTTGTGGAACAATGACGAAGATGGATTGTTTTGGCCTCAACATGATGTCGGATCAGATGATATTTAGTATTGATGTGCTTAGTACGATCATGGAACTTTGGGTTCTTGGCCAACTTTATTGCAGATGTGTTATCAATCATGAGTGGAGTTGATTGTATTTGTTTTACCTGCAAATCTTCAAGAATTTTCCTGAGCCACACAATTTCTTTCGTTGCTTCAGCTGCTGCCACATATTCTGCTTCTGTTGTGGAATCTGCTGGTACTGACTGTTTGCGTGATCTCCAGGAGACAGCTCCTGATCCAAGACTCATAGTATATCCTGAAGTAGATACCCCTGTTTCTTTGTCTCCATCGAAGTATGAATCAGAGTATCCAATCAAGTTGAAGTCGTCCACCTGTGTATACTTGATTCCAAGGTCTTGAGTTCCCTTCAAGTACCTTAGAACTCTTTTTGCAGCAGACCAATGTCCCTCACAAGGCTTTTGCATAAACCTGGAGAGGATTCCAACAGCAAATGAAATGTCTGGTCTGGTAGTAGTGAGGTAGATGAGACTTCCTATAAGCTGTCTATACTTTGTTGCATCCTCAAATTCTTTTCCTTCAATAGATGTGAGCTTCAAGTTTTGTTCCATTGGAGTAGAAAGGGGATTGCACTCTGTCATGCCAAATCTGTTTAACAAATCTCCAATGTATTTCTTTTGAGAAAGAAATATGGACTTTGGATGTTGGGTTACTTCAATGCCAAGATAGTAATGAACATAGCCCAAATCAGTCATTTCAAAAAATTTTCCTAATTCTTTCTTTATGGATGCAATATAGCTTTCATTGTTCCCTGTCATTAAAAGATCATCTACATATACCACAAGATATACAACTGTTTTGCCAACTTTCTTGACAAATAAAGTTGCATCATCAAGATCAAAATGTTTGAAGTTGAGTTTCAGAAGATGCTCAGTTAGTTTTTCATACCAGGCTCGTGGTGCTTGTTTGAGGCCATACAAGGACTTCACAAGTTTGCATACTTTGTGTTCATGTCCTTTCACAGCAAATCCTTCAGGCTGGGACATAAAAACATTCTCTTTTAGATCTCCATTCAAGAATGCAGTTTTTACATCCATTTGATGGACTTTCCAACCATTCTGAGAAGCTAGTGCAAAGAGTGTCTGGATGGTGGCCCATTTTGCTGTGGGAGCAAAAGTTTCCTCATAATCGACCCCTTCCTTCTGTGCAAAACCTTTTGCCACAAGCCTAGCTTTGTGCTTGTCAAGTGAGCCATCAGCTTTGTACTTGTTCTTGTAGACCCACTTGCAGCCAATTGGTTTGGTTCCAAATGGAGGATCAACCAGCTTCCAAGTGCCATTCTTTATGAGGGCATCATACTCCTTCTGCATCGCTTCTTTCCATTCATCATGAGAAGCAGCTTCTTTGAAGGAAGTTGGTTCAAAATCTGTAGACAAGTTCAATTCACAATCATAAGTAACATCCATATCAACAGGTGAATTAGAGTTATCTACATCACCTCCATCTTGTCGGTTTGAATTTCTGGTTCCTGTTTTTCCAATTTCATCAGGATGAACACTTTCAAGTGTCTTTGTCAGCCACTTTGGGGGACCTTTCTGAGATGGTCCAGGCTGTTCTGTTGATTGAGTTGGGTCTGAATCAAGATTGAGTCTCCCAATTCTATCAATTACATCACTTAAAGCATCATCCGTTGTTGGAGTGTCATGCAGGGGAGATTGTTCTTCAAAAGAAGATTCCACATGTTGATCTAGAATAGGAATCCCCCCTTCAAGATGTGGAATCTGATTATCAAACTCTTGAAATGATTTCGGTTTTGTGAATCTATCCAAGCGATCAAGTTGCCGCTCAACAACACTGTCAGATTTGGATGATTCAAGAAAAATGACATCTCTAGATAAAACAAACTTTTTATTTACTTCATCATAAAGGCGGTATGCTTTAGATGTGTTTGAATACCCCAGGAAGATACACTTACGACTTCTAGCACCAAGTTTGTTTCTATGTACCTTTGGTATTAAAGCATAACAGGTGGAACCAAATATCCTGAGATGTTTTACCGAAGGAACATGTCCATACCACAATTCATAAGGAGTCTTGTTTCTTATAGCACTAGATGGACATCTATTCTTTATATATGCAGCACATAGAACAGCATCAGCCCAAAACATTGTCTTTACATTTTTGAAGAAAAGCATGGATCGTACCATATTCAAAATTGTTCTGTTCATTCTTTCAGCTACACCATTCTGTTGAGGATTATAAGGCACAGTTGTTTGATGTTTAATCCCATGTTGGCGAAGATAGTGTTCAAATTCATTTGATGTATATTCTTTTCCATTATCAGTGCGAATAGACCCAATATGAGATTGTGCATCATTTTCAATCCATTTATGAAAATTCTTGAATGTTTGAAAAGCATCAGATTTGTTCTTCAATAAGTAGACCCAACACATTCTGGTGTAATCATCAATAAATGTCATGATATATTTATTTCCATTTGCAGAAGGAACAGGCATTGGACCACATAAATCTGAATGAATAAGTTCAAGCTTCCTATGTGCTCTTGAATGTGAATCATGAAAACACTGTTTGCTATGCTTTCCTAGAATGCAAGCATCACATTGTTTATGTTTTCTAGGAATTGTAGGCAAACCAGCAACACCATTTTTCTTCAACAAGCAGAGACTATCATAGTTTAAATGTCCAAATCTAGCATGCCATAATAAACTTGATGGAAGTGCACCTTCTTCATGATGAGAAATATATGAGAACTGTTGTGCATGAGCAGAGGTTCCTTGCAGTTTAAGGAGTCTTTCTTCTTCTATACCCCTCATGACAAGTGAGTGGTCAGATGCCTTTCTTACCTCAAGCTTGTCATCAAACATGTGAATGGAGTGACCTTGCTGGCGGATGTGGACCAGGGACAGCAAGTTTCTCTTCAGTTGTGGGAGATATAGAACATGATCCAGAAGAAAGTCTGGAAGACCAGGCAGTTTAAGCCTGATTGTGCCAAGCCCTGATGGCTTGATTTTTGACTGATCTGCAAAGTATACTGCTCCATCAACATTGTCAGTGAAATCTTCAAAAAATTCTTTCCTATAAGTCATATGACAGGTTGCTCCTGAATCAAGCAACCAGTCATTTTTCGAAGAAGCAAGTGAAGCATTAAACAAGTCTTCATTTACTCCAATGTTACATTGTGCCTCAATATAGTGAGCGGATTCAAGTGCTTTACCTTTGTCTGTGTCATCAGTTTTACCTTTCTGCTGGTTTCTTCTCTGCTCAACCTTGTCCCATGGTAGCTTGCATGTAGAAGCATCATGTGATCCATTTCGTTTGCAGCGAATGCAATGAAGATCTGACTTTTCTGCTTGAGAATGTCTGCCCCCCCTGCCTCTGAAGTATCTTCCGCTTCCCCTTCGTCCACCTCTTCCTCTTGCAGAATCTTGAGCAGGATGCTTTTCTTTGTGAGCAAGGCAAACAGTCTCTTCAGAAGATTCAGGGACTGTTTTCTTTCCAAAGGCTTTCTCTCTTTCAGCAAACTTTTTCACAAGAGAGTCAAAGGTTATATCTTTAAGGTTTCCATTTGCTTGTAAAGACTCAAGATAATTAGAGTAGGTAGGATAGAGTGCTTTGAGAAAGGCAATAAGAGAGATATCCAGCTCAACCTTAGTTGATTTTATATCATGCATTATAGACTTTATTTCAGATGCAAGAGCAAGAGGATCATTATTTTTCAGTTCAAGAGTGAAGAGTTTAATCATGAGCTGAACAACTTCAAGTGCAGAATGTGTATCATAGAGTTCTTTCAGCTTTTGTAAAGCTTCAAAGGCAGTGGAATAGCATGAAATATGACGACTTACTTCCTCATTTACAGATGCTGCGATCAATGCAAAGGCTTTGTTGTTCTTGTTTTCCCAAATGGCGAGTTCTTTGTCTGATGTGGGCTGCACAGGCTCTTTGTCTTCTTCTCCGACACACACTCCTTTCCACAGCTCATTGTAGATAAGGGTATGTTTTACCATCCGGGACCATTCAGAATATTTCTCCTTGCCAGTGAGAACTATTCCGACCATAGAAATAATTGAATGCATTCTGTAAAAAAAAATATCTCTGCCAAAAACACTTCTGTTGAGAGAGAGAAAAAAAATCCTTATATGATAGCCTTATGCATTTTATTTTCCTTTAACATTCCATAGAATATATATATTACTGCTCACATATATATCATAGTTCAACAAAACTAGGGCGCTCACTGCTTACATATATCAATATCTCAACAAAAACCGAGGGCGCTCACTGCTTTACATATATCAATATATCACAAATGAGGGCGCTCACTGCTTTACATACATCAATATATCACTGTTTAAAAAAGAGGGTGCTCCGATGACTTGACTATATCAGTTTTCAAATCCCGCAATCTCAAAAATGATGCACAGATTACAAAAAAGATATATTTCAGGTACCACACCACCTCTTCGTTGCCACAAGTGTCTGGCAATGAATTGCTGGAATGAACGCTGGATTGCTGGAAGTTTACAGTCGTTTATAACAAAAAAAATGATACCACTGTTTACAGGCTTTGCTGGAAGTTTACAGTCCTTTATAAAAAAAAAAACGATACCACTGTTTACAGGCTTTGCTGGAAGTTTACAGTCCTTTATAACAAAAAAAACGATACCACTGTTTACAGGCTTTGATACCACACTTCCGCTGCGCAACTTTGTTCTTACCACAGTTTACAAATAACGCAGCATCAAATACATTCAGAACGCAGCTTCAATACATTAACGCAGCATCAAATACATTAAACGCAGGCTTATAACAAAAAACGATACCATTCTCAATACATCAATACAAAAAACTCGGCATCTGTTATATCAACAAAGCTCAAACCCACCGACAAAACACGGGTCTCCTGAGCGTAGTGCTGTTCATACCACTGACGGAAAGGAGCAGCATCAACCTGAATAATGGCACTCTTTACCAAAGTCTGGGTTCGGACAAGCTCATTATTAGATGCATTGTAAACCACGTCTAATATACGAGTCTTGCGAGTCACAGCCTCGGAACCCCAAGAAAAGTTACCAGTATCGAGTTTCAAAGCCCTCCACTTTACATTACCATGTCCAAGCACGCACAGCGAGATAGGTTTCAAAAAGGTCTCACAACAAACACGCACAGCGTAACCACAGCGTCTCAAAGCCCTCACAACAAGCACGCACAGCGTAACCACAGTTCAAAAAAAAAACGCAGCGTTTTCACACCACAGTCTTTACAATAACGCAGCGATACTTGCAGAATTCAACAGAACAATATAACTCGGCGTAATTTCTATACAATACAACAGTGAGATAGGTTTTACCTAACAGTGAAAACGCATCAACGTATACCATTTCCACGGACAGAGGGCGCAGTCTTCATGTCAGAACAGAGGGCGCAGTCTCATGAGAGGGCAGTGTCAGGCCAGAGGCGTTCAGGATAGAACAGACCAGGAGTTACAACCAATTTGGGACCTGTGCTCTGATACCATGTCAGGCCAGGGTAACTCCTCATTGAACGAGAGAAAACACTGATTGATCTTTATTCATTAGCTAGCACCTTATTTATACAAATACAAAACGGATCAGTTCATCTTCTAGATGACTGTCCGGCTTCACCTCATCCGTTTCGGATTAGGTGTCAACAGTTTTCATCCCCTAAAATTAAGAAATCTCTTATACTTGTAGAATTCATCATTGATCTCCCCATAGAATCCCAAGGGTCTTATTTCAACTATTATTTCCACAACAAACACTTGTTTGTCATATCTACATATAACCCTTGGTACGACAATATACTTCTCTTCCTTCGAACTCCAAAGTTCAACCTTCAACGCACTCATGACGATTACAGGTACATTTATGATTACGCTGCCATTACATTCTTATGGGGGATTTCCTCTATCATTGAGGCATCAACACCATTATTTGTAGATGCCATACATTTGATAAATTTGAGTAGGTCTTAAATGATTGCCACAATGGAGCCTACAGTAGCCATCTATCTAGGAGGGTGACTACCCAAAATTTCCTCTGTGCTAGTTATTTTTGGCCCACTTTGTTTGGTGATTGTATTCAAGTAGTCAAGACATGTGAACACTGCCAATAATACACTCACAAATCATGGGCTCCACTGAGTCATTAGCACAAGCCCTTTTTGCAAATGGGGCATAGAATTCATGACATACAGAGCACAGTTTCAAGATTGCCACAAGTAAATTATTGTCACAGTAGACTACTTCACCAAATGGGCAAAAGCCATGCCCACTTATAATAACATTGTATAAGCCACTGCATGCTTTTTTCTATAACCATGTCATCACAAGGCTTGGAGTTCCTAAGGATTTAGTCTCCAATCATGGAAAACACCTCAAGAATGAGATATTTCAAGAACTATCCAATCACCTTGGTTTTTCACATGAGTATGTTTCTCCATATTACCCGTGGTCTAACGGCTAGGTAGAAACTACAAACAAAGTCCTTAAAATATTGTTTCAATGCATGTTGAACAAACACAAAACCAATTGACATCACATGGATTTTTTAGCCATATGGGCATATCACATAGTAGTCAAAGCATCCATAGGGCTCACACCTTTCTAATTAGTGTGTGCAGTTGAGGTTCTACTCCCTATTGAGTGTGAGAATGCTAACTTACACTCAACCTTTGAACTTCTCTCTCACATCTCACCTTTAGAGCAAAGCCTAGTACAGTTGGCACATTTCGACAAAAGTCAGTGGGAATCTCTCTATCATAATGAAGACCACAAAAAGAGGACAAAAACCTCCTTTGATCGCAATCTCACCCTTCATTCATTCATATAGGAAGATCTAGTCCTTTGCTACGATGTTACCAAAGAAGCTTTAGGACTAGGGAGATTTGAAACTTTATGGACATGACCATACATAGTTAAACATTGCCTCCTAAAAGGAGCATATATGTTACTAAAGCCTAATGGGACTTGCCTTAAAGACCACTTTAATGGGCTCTATCTCAAAAAATTATATCAATAACACTAAAATCAGTCCTAACATGTAACTGTATTGTACCTTTGCTTCTATTTTATGACTTTCATCTCATCATCGATGTATGCTAATGCTATACTCTCATCATGTGTCATAGATGGATCATTTCCTTCTTGGACCTTGTTATTTAATCTATTGTATCTCTGTAATTTCAGATCATCAAATTCTGAAATTTTGTCTTGTGATAACCCTCTGAGTCCTCTTTCCAACCACATAAATTTGATCAAGATTGGATTCTTCACTAAATAGTTATGCCCAATCTCCTACGATTCCCTGATTATAGACTAGTTCCTTACAGCTAACCTGTATGGAGTGTCACGTGTCACTGTTTCGATCTTCGACCCTGAAAATCATACCCAACAAACTAAAGCTCGCCATATTTCTATAATTTTTTACTAGATCTAAATCCAATGCTTAGATAGAAATTTATGATCATTTTCCCAAGGTCAAACAATCCAATGCTCAGACAAAAAGTTATGATGATTTTCCCAAGGTCACCTATTTGAGATGGAATTCTGGAGCCTGCAAAAACCCTAACTTCCTTAGATCATATCTTCGAAAATATAGTGAGACAAGATCTGAAATTCACACATGAGGTTCATCAAGATTTTGGCTCCATGGGGTTTCAATTTCAACTTCTGAAGCTTCGTAGAAAGATAAATTATAGAGAAAATTCAATGATGACCTTTTTAAAGCAACGAAACCCTAGAATCCAAAGCTCTCATACCAAATGTTATATAACCAGCTCACAAGTAGATAGATCAACAACTTCAAAATTATCATCTTTTAGGGGAGAACCTCCTTTACATTACATAAATGAACAATTCTTGGCTGATTCAAACAACAAAACCTCCTTTCTAGATATAAGAGTCTAATAGGTCACAATATAATGAGAGCCGACATAAAAATAATAATGTAAGTGAATAAGAATAAAAATGGTGGGATTCTATGGGGCCACTAATAACAATATGGGGAAAACCTGGGCATAACAATAATAATAAGTTGGCTAGACTGGCAATAACAATCAGCGAATACACTAGTATGATAGGGACCTAACAATAAGATCTTACAAGGAGCACCTTGCAAGAGAGTTTGAGATGAAGGTCATGGGACTCGTGCATTGTTTCCTGAGTTTGGAAGTATGGAAAGGAGATGGGGAAATTTTTGTCTCTTAGGGAAAGTATGCCAACGAGATATTGAAGGATTTCTACATGAAGAGTAGTAAACCCATGGACACTCCTCTAGCAGGTAACTAGAGCAAAGAGGATGCCACCTAGTTGAAGAAGTGAAGGCTACCATTTACAAGTAGCTTGTGGGTTTGCTCATGTATTTGGTGAACACATGTTCATAAATGTGTTATGCATTTAACCAAATTAGTCAAGCCATCATTAAGCCAACTAAACTCTATTGGAATGAATCAAAATGTGTGTTGAAATACCTTAGAGGCACTACTCAATTTGGTCTTTGGTATAGACAGACACAGGGAGTGAAGTTGCAAGGCTTCATGGATGAGAATTGGGTGGGTAGTCCATGAGACAGGAATAGAACTTCAGGACGAATTTTTAGCATTGTGTCAGTAGAAGTTTCTTGGTACAATAGGAAGAAATGATTTGCTGAACTCAAATTAGTGGAAGTAGAGTTCATGGCTACAAATAAAGCAGCGTGTGAGGCTATCTAGATGAGAAAGATTTTTGTTGGGTTATTTGGTTAGAATATGGATCCTATGGTGATTTACTATGACAATCAGAGCTATATGAAACTCTCCAAGAATCTGGTATTTCATTATTGATCCAAGCATATCGACATCTGGTACCTCCATCTACGAGATTATTTGTAGAGGTGGACTATGTTGTTGCATTTCATTTCGATAGAGGAACAAGATGTATATATTTTAACAAAGGCCTTGTAAAGAGGCAAATTTGAGTTCCATAGAAGCCTTGCTGAGAGGGAGTGTTGAAAATGCAACAAGAAATTCCTAATTTAGTTCCTTAATTAAATATGGAAAAATTTCAATTTCAGTTTCAGCAGAACACTTGGAGGTGGTTAATTGATATTACATAGCTCTTGTCACTCAGTTAACTCATTAAATTTGAGTTGGAGACACTTGAGTTCATTTTTACATGATTAACTTCTAATTTGTAGAAATCCATTAGAGTTAATTTGAGGTTGTTAGTGTAACTAGTTCTCACTATTAGTAGAACTAGTGGAGGTTCAGTCAAGAGTGTGGAAGCCTCTTCACACTAAGTGACGAGGGTATGCCATTTCTTGCACATTGAGTATTCATCCAGTTAACTAATCAATCAGTCTAAATTAACTCATGCATGCAGAGAGTTTTGGTTACCTAGTTGAGATTGGAGTTACTATCAATTGTAAATTATTCAAAGTTGTACAACTCATCCATGAAGTGAGAGAAGGACCTATAGGAATCACGCTATCCAAAATGTTGAAGTTCCTAATTAATAGGGGCCAATTCCTTGAGGAACAACACAAGGAAATAGGATATTGGATGCTTGTAAAATTGGCTAAGTATTAGCCAATTGTCAATTATGCAAGAAGAGGATAGCAGATACAAGTGCAGGTTGAGCTCAAGCTTCAGGAGATCATATTGTATTCATCGAGATTCTATGATTAATGAAATACATATAATAAGGGGTTTTGAGCAGTTGTTTTCCCCTAGATATTTTTTTTTGTATGTGTGTTAAATATTGATGCATGTTAATGATTTCTTTTCTCAATCATGAATTTACTTCCGTGGATGAGTATAGTAGCTAGAATTCTTGTGATTTAGCAAATTTCATGAGAATTTTTGGATCTACAAATTAGTTTATACAAAATAATTTTCATTGGGGCAAACATGCTCCCCAGATGAGTTGGACTCATACAAAGCCCTCTTTGAAGAATATGGGGATATATTTGCATGGTCTTACTCAGAAATGCCACACTTTAGTCCTATAATAGTGGAGCACTATATCGACACATGGCCTGACACCCATCCTCTCAAGAAAAAGTATCATTAGCACCAACTCTCCAAAGAAGAAGTGAATAAACAATAAACCAACGAGCTTCATAAGGTCAGTTCGATATACCCTATCACTTACACCTCTTGGGTTTCTAACCATGTACCCTTCATGAAGAAACAAGGCACCATCCATTTTTGTACTGATTACAAATATCTAAACAAGGCATGGCCCAAGGAAAATGACCCTATACCCTGATCAAGTAATCGATGCATGCATTGGACACTAAGACTTATCCTTCATGGATGGATTCTCTCAATAGAGTTAGATTTAAATATGTTATACCGATCAGTACAAAACAACCTCATAACTCGATGGGGCACACTCACCTATCGAGTCATGCCTTTTGACCTTAATAACATTGTATCCACCTTTTTGCGGGCCATGAACTACATCTCCCATAACTTGGCTCATATTATACTAGCCTATTTGGATGACCAGACAATGTGATCCAAAAACCACTCTAACCATCTCGAGCATATTCGCCTGTTTTTCAGAGATGTCGTCGATATAACCTATTCTTAAACCACCTTAAGTGTGTCTTTTGCATTAATGTAGGATGTCTCTTGGGATTCATATTTTCCCAATAAGGTATTAGAGTCAACTCTATGATGGTCCAGGCCATCTAGTAAATCCCCCCTCTAGAAACTTTGAAGTAAATTAAAAGAATGCAAGGTAACATCGATTTTTTACATCAATTTCTCCCTGATTAGGCCACTTATGCACACGGTTTCTCCGGTTTTCTTCACCAGTACATTCCCTTCCACTGGGATGAACAAGCCCAAAAATAATTTGGGGCCTTACAAGATACATTATCTCAAGCATTGCTTAGTATCCTTCTTAAAGATACCAATGATTAAAATTCTCTACTTATGAGTATTTGAAGTAGTAATTATGGGGTTATTTGTAGAATAAGGAACAAATATATGTGTACACTTAGTACAAAATCTTCGACATTATAACATCTTATGAACCATGACTGTAATAGAAAACATTAACCCCATGAGGTATTTTCTCACTCGCTGCATGTTGAACCAGAAGTATGTCATATGGGTAGTTATTTTGTAAGAGTTCATCTTATAGTTTTCTCCCCCTAAAATCAAGAAATCCCAATAGAATTCATCGTTGATCTCCCCATAGAATCCCAAGGGTCTTAGTTCAATTATTATCTCCACAACGAACACTTGTTCCTCATATCTACAGATGACCCTTGGTACAACAATATACTTCTCTTCCTTCAAACTCCAAAGTTCAACCTTCAACACACTCATGACGATCATAGGTACATTTATGATTAGGCCGCCATTACATTCTTATGGGGGATGTCTTCTATCGTTGAAGCATCGACACCATTATTTGTAGATGCCTTACCTTTGAGAAAGTTGAGTAGGTCTTAAATGATTGCCACAATGGAGCCTACAGTAGCCACCTATCTCGGAGGGTGACTACCTAAAATTTCCTCTGTGCTAGTTATTTTTGGCACACTTTGTTTGGTGATTGTATTCAAGCAGTCAAGACATGTGAACACTGCCAATAATATGCTCACAAATCATGGGCTCCACAGAGTCATTCGCACAAGCCCTTTTTGTAAATGGGGCATATAATTCATGACGTACAGTCCACAGTTTGAAGATAGCCACAAGTAAATTATTGTCACAGCAGACTACTTCACGAAATGGGCAGAAGCCATGCCCACTTATAAACACATCGCAGAAACCACTACATGTTTTTTCTATAACCATGTCATCACAAAGCTTGGTGTTCCCAAGGATTTAATCTCGAATCATGGAAAACAACTCTAGAATGAGATATTTCAAGAACTATCCAAACACCTTGGTTTTTCACATGAGCATGTTTCCCCATCCTACCCTTGGTCTAGTGGCTAGGTAGAAGCTACAAACAAAATCCTCAAAATAATGTTTCAATGCATGTTAAACAACCACAAAACCAATTGGCATCACACGGCTTTTTTAGCCATATGGGCATATCGCATAGTAGTCAAAGCATCCATAGGGCTCACACATTTCTAATTAGCGTGTGGAGTTGAGGTTCTACTCCCTATTGAGTGTGACAACCCTACCTTACACTCATCTTTTGAACTCCTCCCTCACATCTCACCTTTAGAGCAAAGCCTAGTATAGTTGGAATGTTTCGACGGAAGTCAGTGGGAATCTCTCTAGAATAATGAAGCCCATAAAAAGAGGACCAAAACCTCCTTTTATTGCAATGTCACCCTTCATTCATTCACATCGGGAGATCTAGTCCTTTTCTATGATGTTGCCAAAGAAGCTTTAGGACCAGGGAAGTTTGAAACTTTATGGAAATGACCATACATAGTTAAACATTGCCTCCTAAAAGGAGCATATATGTTACTAGAGCCTAATGGGACTTGCCCCAAAGACCACATCAATGGGCTCTATATCAAAATATTATATCAATAACACTAAAATCAGCCCTAGCATGTAACTATATTGTACCTTTATTTCCCTTTTTTATTATCATCTCATCATGAATGTACACTAAAGCTATACTCTCATCATGTGTCATAGATGGATCATTCATAAACCTATCTTCACGGGTTCGTTGATGGTGCTTCTCGATGGTCCTCAAACCTCGTCGTCATAGTCTAGGCCATATACTCTCCTGACCTAACACCCTTCCACCAAAATGGGCTTTGTATTGGGTTAGCCACAAATAACCAAGCCGAACACGATGTCGTCATAGGCCTCTTGGTTGATGCCTCCAACCTAGGTATTATTCATCTGCATGTGTTCGTTGACTCTTATGTTGTTGTATCACAATGGAACAAAACCTTCAGGATATGTGACCCTTGTGCTTTTTCATAATTACCTGCATGCACAAATATTAGCTTGTGGTTTTGATCATATCACATTTATAAATATACTAAGAAATCAAAATCATGTAGATGACCGCATAGCTAATCAAATCCTGGGCTGGCATGCATCACATATATATCACTATCGAGACACATAAAAGCATAAAGAACAGATCTATCAATAAATGTTAAAATACATCACATGTAAAAAGCATACACCTAGAGCTATAGTGAAAATCTATGCTTAAAGAGATTCAATTTGGTAGTTTCAAAGTAGACTACACAATAACACATTAAACTGTGCTACATTCTCTAGAGACACTCTCCATTGCTAACCCTAAAAAATATTTTCTATTTATTATAATATGCGGAAAAAAAAGATTTAAAAATTGGTATTAATATTTACTAAGAAGGTTTATTTATATTTATTTATTTATGAAGTTTCGAAAAAAATCCACATGATCAACAATGTGACACACAAACACTGGCTACATTAATGTTTTTTCTTTTCACAAAGAAAAACCATGTTGTACCCCACACGTATTCCCTGGATTCCCTATGGCACATGTTAACGTCCCCTACTTGTGCAAAAATACGGTCGCACACTTGCATTTGTCACTGTGTTTGGAGACGGGAGTCATTGAATTTCTCATTCATTTTAATTATTGAAGAACTGTAGCGGCTGTGATTGACGCGCGTTGGCCCGAATGGCTCAGCATGTTCTTTCCTTCTCAAACTGATAACACTGTACATGAAAATCTCCAACTGTTACATATGTATTTTGAACCCTAATCACTCAATGCTGGGGAAGAGAATCGGAGGCAGCCGAGCACGCCCTGTCTGTCCTCAGCTCCTCCGTGGAACCAAACGAAACCCAAGCGGGTGAGTGGATCACTCGCACACTTCGCACCAGTGGAAATAACTGGCAGCGATCGAGAATAACTCGCATAACAGGAAGAAAACGGCGGCGACTACCCTCCAATCGCCGACGGCTATTACCATCATAAACAGCGGCGATTACCCTCAAATCGCCAGCGGCGATTCGCATAAATGGCAGAGATACCTCTTCTATCAGTGTAATGACTGGCAGATCTTGTTGTGATAACCCCTGTATCAACTGATAATTCGCATATCCGCTGATAATTCGTATATCCAGTGATAATTCGCGTATTCGATTATAAGTCACGTATCTCCTCGTGATAACTCGCATAAACATTGTGATAACTCGCATAACTGGAGATAACCCGCATATTCGGCGCCTATTACTCAGATTTTCCGTCAGATCCCTCGCATAAACGGTAAAAACAAGTGGCATGTTTGTTAATGATCCGCATATCCTGCTGTGATAACCCACGTATCCCTCAATGCGTATCCCTCAATAATGCACATATCTGGTGGTGAAAGGCTGCATATCAGCGTAATGCTGAGCATATTCTGCAGTTATAATTCGCGTATTGGATAATTACTCGCGTATACATTGGTTAAAATTAGCATATAGACGATAACTCAAAATATCTTGTGGGAAATTAGCATATATACGATAACTCGCGTATGCACCAGTGATAGCTCAAAATATTTTGTGGGAACCTGCATATCAGGTGATAATTGGCGCATGCACTGGTGATAACTCAAAATATCTTGTGGGAACCTACATATCAGGTGATAATTCGCGTATGCACTGCTGATAACTCAAAATATCTTGTGGGAACTTCATAGATAATTCGCATAGGTAGTGATGATTGCGTATCCAAAGCAGTTAACTCACATTTTCGGCGGTGGTATTTGCAAATAGGACTGCATAATAGAGAACTCACAGATGCCACAAGATAACCCACATATCCATGCCCATACCTCAAAATAACCCACATATCCATGCCCCGAGATACCTCAAAAGTAAAAATCGTCATGTACCATAAGATCGAAAGCTCCTATCTCCTTCGGTTTGGCTTGAACGCCATGTACCATCGAGTCGATAAGGAATATCAGATTCTGAAAATGGAGGCGCAGAGAGGAAAGGCGGAAGTGTTTTTGTAAATAGCCACATCCTCCATTCACTTCTGAGGTTGGACTAAACCCATCTGAAGGAGTTTACGTTGGCCTGCAATTTTCTGTCAATTCCATTTTTAATAGTTGGACTCGTCATGTCGTTTTGGGTAAACAAATTGTTTTGTAGTTTATTTTGCGAGGAACAAACCATTTTGTAGTTAGGGTTTAAAATAAATTTGTTTTGATTTAAAATAGAGTCTGACTATCAGAATGAGAGTCATCTAGTTCGGCTCTGATTGATCTTTCGAACCAGAATTTCGATTTATTTAACGTTTTGGGAACCATGTTTGGAAATGGCTCCGCCCTTATTCAGAAGTTTCAACACCTCCAAAATACCTATCAATACATTTTTCTATGTGCTTGAGGTGTAACATTCACTTGCGTGCACCACAAAATCCTCCCTCCCTCCCTTTTTACTTACACTTGTATATGTCGATTAGCTTATTAAAGAAAACCTACATGGTCTTCCTATATATTAATGGATCCTTCCTCTTCAGAAATATAAAGAAAACATATATATATGGTTTTCAACGGATCCTTTCCTATAAATATATATAACTCTATATATAATTTTTCTCAGTTACAGTTATATGGAGTTATATGGAGATATATAGTTATAGTTACCTAAAAAACGTTATTTTTATCTTATAATTTAAATACAATGGAATGTCAAATCTTACAATTAAATCAAATTTTATATTTATAAAAATATAAAATAATAAAAAATATAGATAAATTAGTGGGGAAAAAATATAATATATTCAAAACATGTAAAGCAAAATGATATTAATACATGTCAATATCTCTGTGGATTACTGAAGAAAATATCTGTATAATAATAATTGTAGACTTCAACACAAAATCAAAAATATATCTAGAAATGCTATTAATAATTTATGATATTGTTTAATGAATTTAATATTTCAAAAAAAATATTTTTATATTATATAAATTTAACAATTTGAAATTATTAGTTTTCAAATTTATAACTAAATTTTAAATAAATATTTATTTCGAATATAATTATTAAAATAAATATTATTTTTGAAGTATTAAAATGAAATCATGGGTAAATTAAAAAGTAGATGCTAGGTCATATGGAGAGTCCAATATTCTATATACCATTACTAAATTTAAACATGTATATATGATAACAATTGTTTAGTATTTTTTTCCTTAATAACTAACTTGGTTAGACTTTGCACCAACCCACTTATTATATAGAGGAAAAACAATCAACCCATAATCAATGAATAATAAATAAATGAAAATATTTTTCTTTTTAAAAGTCACTGCTAAATACTATCATGGATATCGAAATTATTTGATCGTAAATTACTTGTAATTTTTACTCTAAATTTATTCAAGAAAATTAAAATTATTACTTATAAATTTACTTATAAATTAAAATTTTAAATTACATATATATGAGAAAATTTATTTATAGTAGCATTCCAAGTGAATAATTTTACTATGAGCATAGATTTATTTTAACCATGGACCTATCAAATTTGTAAGTGATCAAATTTCTTGGAATACAAACCTTGGTTATATTACAAAATTTTAAAACAAAGGTTTGCACCTCTCCCTTTTGGCCCTTGATAGATACACAGTTAAAGTATATATATATATATATATATATATATATATATATATATATACACACACACACACACACACACACACACACACATATATATATATGCCAAGTTAAATAAGGAAATATTTACACATCTCTTTCATTTTTAGTAACACAACATTCAATAATTATTTTTTTTTCCAATTCATTTATATAATATATGTATAATTATGATTGTTTTTTTTGTTGAGTTTAGGCTTTTCTGATCCATATATACATTATGAGAAAATATTTGGGAAATAATCACATCAATGAATATTTGTTCAACGCTTTTCTAACCAATCAAAAGAATTATACATTGTGATGTTATGAATTAAAGAGAACATATTAATTAAATATCAATCTCTTTATTCTTTTTTTGTTCACATTGAATTTAAATAATTAAATAGATTTCACATCTCCTTTATATTAGAAAGTGGAAAATATTTATTAGGGGAGAAAAATTTTACATTCAAATATATATATATATATATATATATATATATATATTTGATATAAAATTATTTTATTTATTCTTGGACACCAAAAGAATTAATAATAAAGGAATTATACATCTTCATTATCTTGAAAAGTAAAAAGATAATTTTTTTTATTATTATTATTTTATAGCTCTCAAATTGGCATAAAATTATGTTAATTATTATAGACATTAAAATATTTTATGTTTTAATTATGATTATACAATGAATATTTTATTTTTTTCATTATGTAATGAGAGTATTGATATGACTTGCATGCCCAACATTGTGGATTAAAAATCGGGTAAGGAACATTAAAAATATGTGTATTTGGGGTAAAAGCGATAGTGGCATGGGGCACTGGTGGTTCTACAGTTATGTTGTGAAAATATATAAGAAATCCCTGGTTCCTAGGCCATTTGTTTGCAATGTTTAATTTTCCGAGCAAGTAACTCAGTCTCTAGAATTTGGCCCACGGGTGACAGCTGCAAGTGATCTTGGTTGTAGCTATCTAAGACTGGGTGGAGAGTTGTAGTCCCAAACTCATTTTCCCAAACACTACAAGATAAGTTCTCTTATGTATCTACATTGCCCGTGAATATGTTTTCATTTCTAGATTGAAATGGTATGTGTAAATGAACTGAATATTAGTTGCATCTCCTATATTGGCATAATATTACAGAGAATAGTTTAGGACTACATTTTATCCTTAAGATTATAAATGGTAAAAGATGCAATGTCTATACATAATAAGTAGGATCGTGTTACACTGATGTGTTGAAATAGTCTTCTTACGAAATACATGAATGTGATTTGGTATTACTTAATAAAAAAACATATATTGTGAATCCTTGAAGGCATTGAAAGGATCAACAAGGATCTGATCCAAGTAACATGACAGAATTGTATATGAACCTCTGTTGTTAAGGAATAATTGTTACATTGGAGAGGCATGTGTTAAAAAGGCCAATGTATACATATTTAGATGTATAAATAAACATATACATATATTGATTATAAGTGTGTGCTTCAAATTCTAAGGCGTTGTGGTCATGTAGAGGAATCGCTCATCATATAAATATAATGAAAGGAAACCTTACATCATGGGATTCATCAGCCATCCACTTTCAGCAACCCACGTTCTTTCCCAAGGGGACACCGATGTTGGGGACTGTAGGTCCCTTCAAATATCTAAATGCCCGAGAAATCCCTGAGTTGCACCATAGAGCCACTTAAAGGCTTGCGTTGGAGCATGGAACCCCTGGCATGTGGCATAAGAGGTTAAGTCCCTTCATTAGTTCACAAAAAGTCTCTGGCAGAGGGTAGCTAAGAGATTTCCAATGCCAACATGCATGGAATCCCCTATCCCTAAGACGGGAAAACCTGAAGGTCAGGAACTTGTTGGAGTGGCTTTAGTGTAAGTTCCATAGGGTTAGTGTTTGTAGATACTTTAGTAAATCATTGCATCCTTTATTGGAAGTTGGTCCATATCTTAAAACGCATAGAACCATCGTGGCCAAGTCATGGCCGAATGGACTAGTGGGAGGCTAGGGATGTGCAGAAGAGAGTGAGCTCCATTGAGAACCTTTTTAACCAATATTGAATAGGTTTCCTAGGATATAGAAATCCTCCCTAATTGGTTCATGGCAAGCATCAACCATGATAAAGGTTTGGGTGAAGTTGAGTGGAGCCTTAAGATTATAGCTCAAGAATGAGAACATTATCCCTTAACCTGGAGGAACCCTATTGGTGGAAGCTTGGTATTGGTGTGGCCATATTTTCCTGACCATGATTAGAAGAGTAAACGATGACATGGCCTCGAAGCCCTCAACCCAAAAGGATTAACCTGGAGATTTATATTGTGTTACAAAAGTATTCACTAGGATGACACCAGCTAGGATGAATTTTCTAACACATATACCTGGGAAGTATACCATTGGCTAAAGGTGGTCCCCACTAAACAATGCATCCTAGAAGCGCTTGCTTGATAGTGCCAAGTGCAGGCAGAGTGATGTCAACTTCCTCAAGAGCTCGGTAGTCACGCAATTGGTTAAGAGGAGGCCCTACTGCCATATATTCTCAGTGGTCCCCACCTAGAGGTATGAAGGGGTGAAACTGAAGATGATAGACTAGGCTAGATTGGCTACCAATAACTGAGAACAACTCAATCTACAACTCTATATTTACCCCAATTCTAGAATTTCAAGAATTATTTAAAATATGCAATCAAAATAAGAATGTGGGTTTGTCTTAACAAATTCTATGAGAGGCCTTTCTCGCACTTTCCAAACCATTGTATTTACCTCATCCAATTTACATAGGATTCAACTTATCAATTGGTGCAATAGGAAAGATAAAACGGGAATTTAGAAACCAAACACGGAGCGCTGAAACCGTTGGTTGTAGGTGCACAAAATAATTTCCTAGCACACTAAAAATCTTATTCTAAAAAAAAATTGTTTTCATATTTTAGGAAGGTGAAATTACTCAACCTTGTTTTAATCAACTTCCCAGGGCCTTATATTTATCCTTGACACTCTCAATGACTTAATTTACCTCTCTTCATTGTGATTTACAATGCTAATCCTAACTTTCCATTTAGGAATGAATCTCAATGGGTTTTGACAACATTCAACAAAATAAGTGCTCTATTTTCTTTTGTGACAGTGCTCAATGACTAACATAAATTCATGCGGCCACTGTCCAAGGCGTGGATACACATTCTTCTACAAGATTTCTAATAAGAATCCCAGAAACACAAATGGGCAATCACACTGTACACCTTTCCAATAAGAAATAGTAAAAGGAATTTTAACAGTGTTTCCAAAACAGAATTTTGTGTTCTATGGTAACAACACTTAGTCAATATAAATCTCACACAAGCGCTATATCAAAACATAGGGAACATTTTCCCATGGGCATTTGAACCAAAATACAAAAGAACCGTGCACAACTACATAATGGTTGAGGCCACAATAGTCAAGTTTCCTTTAAATATCATCTTACCATACACTATATTAGCACCAACAACATATCAACAAAACGTACTGAACTATCCATGGATATATAAGGACCAATAACATGGATATATAAGTCCCAATAATAGTAAACCATCAATACATAGCATTTACAACCACTAACCTTCTCAGCATATTCAGATTCTTAACATAAATCGACTCAATAAGTGTAGACAAATAACTTCATTAAAAATAGATTGATCCTGGTGGATGTTGGTGGTCACCCACCTATCCCATTTGGACCCCCACAACTATCCCTTTAGGCTTTTCAGTTTCTGTAATTGTAGCACAATTTACTATTTTTAGCAGTTTTTAGGTCTTGAACTTCTGGAGCCGATTTGAGGCCGTAAACGACATTTTTTGGGAAATTTGGGAGCAACATGGGTCCATGGATTGATGTTACTCTTCCTAAAGTTGTAGTGCTTGGATAGATCTTTCTAACAATCTATTGTACGTGTAAAATGGACATTGTATGCCAAAGTTACGACCCTGGGAAATTGGTGTACCAGTTTACCCAAAACGGGGCCCACAATTTGGCATTTCATCTTCTAGGGTAAGGTTTTGGGATGTTAAGGGTTTTCCATTATTTATCAACAATAAATAGACCTTCGAGCCTCATTGTAACACAATTCAGAGGCATTTAGCCTGCACATCTGTTCTCAAAGATAATCTACCATTGCCCTAGCTAGTTTATTTCCATTTCTATTTGTAAGCATATTTCAATATTTTACATTAATGAAATGAAGTATTATTTCTATTGCATCCTCATGTATATGGTTATCTTTATATTTGTTACGTTCCTATTTAAAATCTAGATCAGTGGCATCAGAGCAGTCTAAATTTTCTTTGTTTTACTTTGCATGTCCCCAACGAGGTTGGGATATAAGGAGTTAGGGCTTGAACTAGTCGAACCTTTGCAAGACCAGCCTCATAAATCTTGACGACCTCCCATGGTTGATGAAAATAAATATGAGGGGGCAAGATATCCTATCAAAATCTTACTCGAAGAATCCCTCGAGTGGCAAAGGAATGTGATGAGGGATAGCTTTGCACAAATCTTTCAGCAGCTACCGAGAGGTGACGCATCAACTTCCAGTAGCTACTCTGGCAACTCCACACCATTTAAGGTACAAGCTAATTTTGAAATCCCCATCTTCGAGGGTAAAATAGATGCAGATGTCGTAGATAAATGGTTAAATCTGCTAGATGGGTATTTTTCTATTCATGAATTTTCGAGTTGGGAAAATATTGTTTTCGCTCTTCTCAAAGCAGGCCCCCATGTCAAGGGCTGGTGGTAAGCCTATTGAGAGTAGAAGAATGAAAGTACAGGATCACTATTTTCATCCACACCCACTTGGTATTCATTCCGGGATGTCATCAAGGAGCAGTACTACCCTCTCAAAAGCTATGAGGACAAATACATCTAATGGAGCAGACTGCGGTAGGGAAGGGACCAAGATGTGCCAAAGTTCACAAACATTTTTCATACCCTTCACACACAGTTGCATATCAAGGACTTTGAGCCGCATTTGATACTCAAATACCGCGGTTTATTACACAGATACATCCAGGAAGAGATGGAGTTCCTAAACATCTCCTCGCTCGGCACGACGTACTGATATGCTGTCAAAATCGAGAAAAAGTTCATACAAAAGAAGTGAGACTTTGTATCTGCAAATCCAAAGACCAAATGACAAAGCCAAGGTAGGGTGACCCAAGACAACCCGTTGAATCTGCAAGAAAAGAAAAACACCACGAAGTCGAAGAAGGACACAGGAAAGTGGTGTGAGTTCCACAAGAGTCCCACTCATAACACAAGTGAGCGTCAGACCAAAAAATCACTTGTGGCCGAGTTGAAGGCTTCAGAATTAGAGGCAGGTTCCGACCCTGAGTCAGAACCCGACAAGGGGAATGGAAAATGGAAGCATATCATTGATGCAAAGCCTAGCATCACTGTTGCCACCACCAAGATCCAGAAGAATGAGACCGAAGATCCATAGGAGGGGGAACGTCTTTTCCACTCACAAATGTAGGTGAAGGGTTCACAATTACAATTCATTGTTGATAGTGGCAACCAAAAGAACCTCATTTCAGTAGAGCTTGTGAAGCATTTGGGCCCACCAACTACACCACACCCGTAGCTGTACAGTATCAGGTGGCTTCATGAAGAACGAGATCTCAAAGTTTTCCAACAGTGTCGCTTTCCCTACAGCATCAAACCCTTCATAGATGAGGTATTGTGTGATGTTACACCTCTGGATGTTGTGATGTACTATTAGGCCATCCATACTTATGGAGGTGACATGTTGTGTATGAGTAAAGGCCTCGTGCTATCATTATTTCTTTGTGTAATTCATTATACAGGATAGTTGAGGTAGCCCCACCTACCACCACCTCTTTGATCACTTCTAAGAAAGGCAGTAAGCTCATCTCCCAGACTAGGAAATTCATCTGTCTTGTTCACTACCAAAGTAAGGGGAAGATAGTCAACACATCCATGACCTCTGCGAAGGGTTCCTCCATGTAAAAATAGCAGCAAAGCGATATGGTCATGACAAAACACGGGAACAACTTCTCCTCACCCACAGGGGTACCACACAAGCTTCAGGTGGGCAACAAAGTCTAGTTGCATCTGCAGAAAGAACACCTTATAAGATCCCATCAGAACTCCAACCACACCGACATGGTCCTTACACCATTACCAAGGCCGTGGGAAGTAATTCTTTGGAGCACAACATTCCTCCATTCCTGCGCCTGCACCAAGTGTTCAATATGTACTACCCTTGACCATGCTTCCCACCATTATTGGACACATCCGAGATTGCAGAACAACTCACCAAGGACCAAGTTCAACAGATGGAGGAACTCAATACAATGGGGGCCATTGCTTCCTAAGGGGGGAGGAATGATCCAGGTGGATGTTGGTGGCCACCCACCTATCCCATTTGCACCCCCACAACTGTCCCTTTCATCTTTTCAGTTTCCGTAATTGTAGCACAATTTACTATTTTTAGCAGTTTTTCAGGTCCTGAATTTCCAGAGCCATTTTGAGGCCCTAAACTACAATTTTTGGTAAAACTAGGAGAAACATTGGTCCATGGACTGATATTTCTCTTCCAAAAGTTGTATTTCTCAGATAGATCTTTCTAACAAGCTATTGTACATGTCAAACAGAGATCATATGCCAAAGCTACGACCCCAGGAAATTGATGTACCAATTTAGCCAAAAAGGGGCCCACAATTTGGTATTTCATCTTCTAGGGTTAGGTTTTTGGATATTAAGGGTTTTCCATTGTTTCTCAACAATAAATAGGCCTTTGAGCCTCATTGTAACACAGTTTAGGGGCATGTAGCTGCCACATCTCTTCTCAGAGATAAGCTACCATTGCCCTAGCTGGTTTATTTCCATTTTTGTCGGTAAGCATATTTCAGTATTTTAGATTAATGAAATGAAGTATTATTTCCACTGTATCTTTGTGTATATGTTTATCTCTATATTTTGAAGCGTTCCTATTTAAATCCAGATCACATATAGACAAATAAGTTAACAAACATAGAGGAATATATACAGACTTCTCACTAGTCAAATTCAATTATGCATTACATTGGCCAAATACATAATGTGGGCATATACATCTCAGTCCTCTCAACCTTTGTCTCTTCTCCTCGTGTTGGAGCTTCTCTTCTTCTCCTCGTCTTATTCCTCCACTACACTCTCTCTTCCTAAACACTCTTCCTTTTTAAAGATAAAGCTAACATGGGACAACCAAGAGTCACAAGATGAAATTTTCCCCTTCTCCAAAAAACAAGGGAAACTGAAACTTCATTTACATTAGGAAATAATTCCTCCAATTATTCTAAGAAAAATCTCACTTCTTAATGTAAATATCTACAATTTCTTACAAAAAAATTAAATTTCTCCTAACATCATCATGTGACCATCCCATCACATTAGCAAGCTTCAATCTACTTTTCAGTGAATTTTGTGCTCCATCTATGCACCTACATCAGACTCCCAAGGTGCAAGAATTTATAACCTCTTGGTAATATGCATTCAGTCTTCTCATAGCAACCTCAACTCGTGAGCTGCAATATGCCTCTGTAGTAACAAGTCTCCACCTTGCTACACAATATCTCACCAAACTTTCTCTTTTATTTTGGCTTTTGGCATGTTCTTGGTTCTATTCTTTGGAAACCTTCAAGCACTCCTTACTCTAGGCTGCTGCAAATATCCTCACCTTCCTCTATTGTCACCTACATAGTGAAACATAAAATCTTACTAGATATTTAATCAACTTGTACCTTCTTTTACTGATTTTGTTGCAAACTTTGACCTTTACTTGTTGTCAGATTGTTCAAAATTTCCTTAGAATCATAGGTTGTCTCTTCATACAACCATCTATACATTTCTACTTTGCTATTTCCAACTTCATTTTTTATCTTTAGGTTGCTCATCAAATATTCATTTGCTTCATCACATGTGTTCATCCAAGTTAAGTTGTTCTTCCATGGCAGCAACTCAACTCTATTTAGCTTTTTCTCGCACTAAGAATTTATCCATGTCTGAGCTTCACCTGCAACAAATTCTATTTTACATTCTTCCGGAGACTTTCTCTATAACCATAGTATTCCTCATCTTTTTGTTGTATTCATCTCACCATATCTAGTTGTAATTTGATTTTAGCTACTTCTCTATCAAGTTTTTCCTGACTTGACATACTATGGATTCTCTATGAACCTTTACTATGACCCTCAGTACTCACAAATTTCCTTCTTCTACGAGCTTCTCCTATCTCACTATGAACTGTACACAAGCCACTGCAAAAAATTAAATCCATCAACTTGTTTGTAAATACCATATTAGTTGCATCCATGCCTCGTCTTCTCCTGGTATTTTTGTTGACTCCTTCCTCTAGAATATTCATCTGAGCATTCTCTTCACTTTTGGATTATGCATGTAATCTAATCACCTTCTTTCTCTGAGAACCTTTTTTTTCTTCCTCACTTTATACTACAAGGTTCCTTGTTGTCATCCTCAATTTCAAACATTAATCACTGCTACTTGTAATGAGTAATTAATCCAAAATTTACTGGAGAAAAAACCTTTACTTCCTTATTCAATCTTTACTTGAACACACAATTATTGTTGCAAAATTATTCTTATTGTTTTCATCCCTTAGCCTATTGCAGACCTTCTTATTCTTTAAATCGACACCATTCTTCCTCTTGATCACTCATTATCAAACCATAACTCTAGTCATATTTACTTTATTGTAGAAATTGTTTCACATTATTAAGTCTTTCTTTTAACTCAACCAACTCCTTCTCAAATCCTTCATCACTCATTCCTTTGGGTCCAAATGCTTTGGAAATTTTGTTCTTATTCTTATGGCTTTCTTCTAAACCCCTGTTATGACTAAAAATAGTCATCTTCATCTCCTCCTCTTGTGAACTCCCCTTTTCTACTAGTGAGTTGCAACAAGACATTCTTGTCTCTATAATAAGCATGCTACTTGTCACCCATGCCAAGTCATCCTCCTATTATCTTCTCCTCTCTAGGTTCTCTATAGTAGACCCTCTACTTGAGCGCTCTTTCTCCTCCACTTTCAAAGTTGTTGGTTGTCGCATCTTCAACTACTCACTCTTCTTAGTTTTCAACAAATTTATTTTGTTGTTGGGTTCTTTCACCATTTCTTCATCTAAGAGCATTTTGTACTCATTCTTCTTTGACATAGCTTACTTTTTAGGGTAGATGTTACCAATGCAGTCCCACAAACACGATTATTTTGATTACCAAGATATTATAAACATGACATTAAATTTTATTATAATATCTATAACAAGATCTCATGTCCCGCAATATTTCATGGATCTACTTGTTCAACCGATTCATTTCCAACCAATACACATGTTTTTCCTCAAGAGCATATCAACTCTTCACTTCCCTTCAATCATCTCACTTACAGTTGTAAGGTTATTTTTCTCTTCACGCTCTTTTCCTTGTCAATTTGTCTTCAAATATGGAAATTCCATTTATTCATGGATCAACCATTCTTGACATGTGAGCATATACTATCTCTTCATTTCACTACATTTGTACTGTAACTCTAAAATCTAATCTTTGTTATTCAGACTACATCACCAAAGAGAAATATGTCTCTTTTCAGGCTCTAATACCACTTAGCAATGATAGACTTGGTTACTACGACTTCTAATAACCCAGGAAAACTCAATCTACAACCTTTTTATTTACCCCATTCTAGAATTTCAGGAACTATTCAAAATGTGCACTCAAACTAAGAATGTGGATTTGTCTTGATAAATTATATGAGAGGGCTTTCTCCCACCTTCCAATCCTTTTCCTTTGCTTCATCCAACTTACATAGGATTCAACTTATCAATTGGTGTAATAGGAAGGACAAAATGGAAATTTAGAAACCAAACACACATTTCTAGAAGTATTGGTTGTAGGTGTTGTGAAATATTTTTTTTGTGCAATTAAAATATTGTAGGCGCTATGCAATGATTTTGCAGTGCCCTACGAAAAGCTATGTTTTGCAATTTCGAGAATTTGAAATGACTCGTTCTTGTTCTAATCGACTTCCCATGGCCTTAACTTTCTCCTTGACATTATAAACAACTTACTTTACCTTTCTTCATCGATATTTACAAAGCTAACTTGAACTTACCATTCAAGAACAAATCTCAATGGGTTTTGGCAAAATTCAATAAAATAGGGCATTCTACTTTCTTCTGTGATAGTGCTAAATCACTAACAGAAATTAACCCGACCACACATTCTTCTACTAGATTTACGAAACTCCGTAATTACCACAAATTCCACCAGTGTTGATCCACGAATTAAAAAATATTAATGGGTAATCAAACCATACACTTTACCAATTGAAAATAGTCAGAGGGGTTTTTAACAGTGTTTCCAAAACACAATGTTATGTTCTATGGTAACAACAATTAGTCTCTATAAATCTCACACAAAAACTATGTCAAAACATAGGGAAAACTTTGTCATGGGTATTTCAACAAAAATACAAAAGAACCGTACACAACTACATAATGGTTGAGGCCACAATATTCAAGTTTTCTTTCAATATGATCTCAGCATATGATATACTAGCACAAAAAACATATCAATAGTAGGTACTCAGCTATCTATTAAAATATAAGGCCTGATAACATTACATCATAAATACATAGCGTCTACAACCACTATGCCTTTCAACACATTCAAATTATTAAAATCAATTGACTCGACATGTGAAAATAAAAAACTTCATTAAAAATATATAGAAAGAGAATTTAACAAACACGGAGGCATACAAAAAAATTTCTCATTAATCAAATTCAACTATGAATTAAAATGGCCAGATATACAATGTGGGAATATGAAACCCAACCCTCTCAACATTTGTCTCTTATCCTTGTGTTAGAGCTTCTATTATTCTCCTCCTCTTCTACCTCCACTTCACTCTCTCTTCCTAAATGCTCGTCCTCTTTAAAAATAACGCTAACATGGGATGACAAAGAGTCAAAAAATGAACTGTTTCCCCTTCTCCAAAAAATAAGGGAAATTGAAAATGCATTTACATTAGGAAATAATTGCTCCAATTTATTATAAAATAAAAACTCACTTCCTAATGTAAATATCTACAATTTCCTTGAAAAACATTTAAATTTATGCTAGCATGATCATGTGACCATCCCATCACATTGGCGAGCTTCTGTCCAGTCTTCATTGAATTTTGTGCTTCATCTACACACCTACATCAGACTCCCAAGGTACAAAAATTTATGAACTCATGGTCATATGCATATGGTATTCTCATAACAACTTCAACTTGTGAGTTGCAACATGCCTCTGTGGTAACAAGTCTATGCCTTTCTACACGATACCTCACCTAACTTTCTCTTATGTTTGAGCTTTTGGCATCATCTTGGTTCTATTCTCTGGAACCTTACTCTAGGATGTTACAAATCTCCTCACCTTTCTCTACTGTCAATTGCATAGTGAAACTTAAGATATTACCAAACCTTTAATCACTTGTACCTTCTTCTATTGGTTCTGTCATGAACTATGCCCTTTACTTGTTATCAAACTATTGAAAATTTTTCTAGAATCATAGGTTGTCTCTTCGTAAAACCAACTATACTTGTTTTCTTTCCTTTTGTCAGTTTCATTTGTTCTCTTCAGGCTGCTCATCAAATATTCATATGCTTTATCATATGTGTTCATCACCCTTAAGTTTTTCTTCAATGGCTACAACTGTACTCCCTTGAGCGTTTCCTCACACTCAGCATTTATCCATGTCTTAGCTTCGCCTACAACAAATTTTATTTTTCTTTCTTCATCATCTCTAGCCCCAATTTTATTTCAGCTAATTCTCTATCAATTTTGTCATGACTTAATATACTATGTATTCTCTCTGAAACTTTACTATGACTCTTGTTTGTCACAAATTTCCTTCTTATATGAGCTTCTCCTAGTTCACTGTGAATTATAAACAATCCACTACAAAAGGTCGACTCCATCAACCTGTTTGTAAATACCATACTAAGCTCATCCATGCTTAGTATTCTCTTGCTATTTCTGCAGATTCCTTCCTCTAGAATCTTCATCTAAGCACTCTCTTCTCTTCTAGCTTCTTCATGCAATTTACTCACCTTCTTTCTCTGAGAAATTTGTTGTTCTTCCTTGTCATTATCCTCAACTACAAACATTCATCACAACTACTTTTATTTCGTTAAATTTTTTCATATTAAAAAACAATAATAATAGTAACAACTCCAGCATCTACTATAATAAAATAGATGGGGTTAAAAAAAACATTATAATAATTTAGTGGGAAAAAGAAAACGATAAAATAAAATTAATAATGGGGAAACTATTAATCTAGTTCGCAATAAATTTGAATGAGAATATTACTTCACCTAGTAAATAAATGCTAAATGTGTATGAATATATTGTGAAAGAAAGTTGAAGCTAAAAATAGGCTCTATCTCACTTTGTCTATATCTCTCTCATGGTGTCTCTCAATCATTCTCTCCGTGACTCTTACTATGTGTCTCTCTCACTCTCTCTATATTGTATCATTCTCTTTCTATATTGTAGCACTGCAAAAACTATTGTAATGGAGAGTCTACTATTGTTTTCACAATCCTTCTTCTCTTTGCTTTTCTCTCAACCTCTTTCTTTTTGCTTTTGAGTTTTTTTTTCTTTAATATAACCAACAAGCCCATCATTTTTTGTTTCGGTACTTTCTTGATTTTCGGGCATTTCTTTTCCTCTACTTCCTCCTCCTTTCCCCACTTTCTCCATCTCTCTTTCCCTCCATATCTTCCTCTATCTCTTGATTTCTTTCTCTCACTTACTCTCCCTCTCTTAGTGTATCTTTAAGAATGCATAGAACCCATACAACCACTACATATGAGCACTGCACAAACTATTATAATGGAGAGTCTACTATTGTTTTCACAATCCTTCTTCTCTTTGCTTTTCTCTCAACCTCTTTCTTTTTGCTTTTGAGTTTTTTTTCTTTAATATAACCAACAAGCCCATCATTTCTTTTTTCGGTACTTTCTTGATTTTCGGGCATTTCTTTTCCTGGTTTGTTTTATTTATCTGTATTTTTTTGGACGCTTTTGGTTTGCTTGATTTTTTATTTTTCTTTCTTGATTTTTTTAGACGATTGTTTTTTTCTTTCAATTTATTTATTTATGATATAAATATAATCAATATATTTATTTATTTTTAATGTAGATATAACATATCAAAATTTTATTTATTGATTAAACGTTTTAGTATTTTTTTAATGTTTTTTAAAATTAATTTTAATTTTAATTTATCAAATATCAAGAAAATAAATAAAATGTATTTTTCAAATATATAAAAGAAATTACAACTTATCATAAAAGTATCATTATTTTTTAATTAGTATACTAATGATTATTATTATATAATTTAGGTGATTCTATATTATTAATTTTATTTTTTATTTTTTTTATTGAAATTTGGAATTTTTATACATAATAAATGTCCCCTTACTAGAATTGGCCATTTTAATCATTCTTTTGATTAATCATTTTGATATTATGGTTTAAGTTGAAAGATACCAACATATTCTTGTCCTCCCCCACTACAACTAATAGAAATGTAACTGCTAACTTTACTGTATATATAAATAAGTGTTCAAAATTTGTTTAAAATAGTTTTTTATGAAATGATGATTACAAATTTAAGTGGCTTGAAGCCAAATATTTTTAGAGGTGTATCACCTACAAAAATAATTCATGTACAGAAATAATTCATGTAAAAATTGTTTTAATAAATCTGGAAAGACTTATTTTGTAACTTTTATTTATTTTTGAGGAATCAAAAAGACGTGTTGGAATATGTTTTATTTAATAAAATAATAATAATAATAAAGAATGAAAATTTATCCTAGAACATTAACCTTCACAAAAATGTTAATAGGTTAATATGAGAGATTAACCAATAAGTGTCAGGGGAAACAATTGAAGTTAGCTATGCCTAATGAGGTAGAAAAACAAAAAAGAAGAAAAGAGAAATACATTTCTGTCTTGCATTTTTTTTTGGTTTCTAGAAGAAATGAAACAAGATATTAAAATATCCTTACAAGATATTAAAATACCCTTACCACTAGGAGATAATGACCGACGAGATTCTTCACAGGGTTGTTGGGGTAGACAACTCCAATAATATTCCTACATTTACTTGACAGTTGGAGGGAGATCTCATGCAAACATATTTATAGGGTTGTTGGGGTGGAAAACTCCAATAATATTTCTAGTTTTACTTGACCGTCGGAGGCAGATCTCACGCAAACATATTTGTACAAGTCAGTTCAACACTGGGAGGATCGTTGAATCCTATGAACTATTTCTGAAAGGAAATAGATAAGTATTTAGTCTTTCAAGTACTTGTGTAAGATATTTGAATTGTGTATATATGGTGTGAATGAAATATTAATTAACTGATAATTAAAGAAACTTATTTGGAATACAAGAGATAGAAATAGGGTCAAAATTAGGAAGCCAGTGTCTACAGATGAAGGTAAAATCATGGATTGTTTTTTAATACATAAACACTTCGTGTTAGGTAAAATTCAATTAAACTTCAACTTGAATGGTAGAATAGTTGTCTCTGACAAGTGTTTCTTTATTCTATGTAAAAACTACTAAAATAATAAGGTCAAATTCTGGGTTTTATGCCCAAGTTGGACTCATGAATTCCTGAGAGCAAAATATGACCTTCAAGGTTTCTGACCTGGATTGGATCGTTATATTTATTTTTCATCCATCTCAATGGTTTCAAAGTGGAAAAAGAAGAGAAATCCTAATGATTATGTAGTTGTCTTCAAAGATATATAATGATTATTGAAAGGTGCATATAATTTATTTTTATTTTTTCTTAGACTAAATACTTGTGGGACTAAATGTAAGTGAGAAAATTATAGTCTACACATCAATACATTTTAGGAAAATGCTCAAACATCTGGTTGTATCTCAAAGTTTTGTGATATTAAACACCCATGACTCAATGAATAGTAAGTAGTGTGAAGTGACATAATGTACAAGACTATTGATTCGTTAGCAAAGGGAAGTGGAAAATCAAGATAGAAGAATTCATTTAGTCAAGAATTTCACGGAATGTTAAAAAATGTCCAATCCATTCAAAATATAATAAGAAATATTAATAACCAAGAAACTGAAAAAAAATGTTTGATATTTTTTAAATGTTAGTTTCATTTATTTTATTATTTATCCCATAATTAATTACAATCAACTCTTTCCCAATTCACCCTATATGGGACATTAGGAGGGGAGATGTCACACCCATCTTTGAGAGAGGTAATGGAGTAGAACTTGACTATTCTTGGGAACAAACACGTATAAAATTCATGTATAGGAGGAGGTGAGACTAGTGGAAATACCACTATGCGAATGAGGATTTGCATCCAATTAAGGTTAACTGGAGAATGATGAAGCAAATATTATACAAGACATCATAGGGGTTATGTGAGATTATGGTTGTCTTCTTCCAAGTTAGTTCAATTCTCATGGTCGCCCACACAATTCATAATATGAGCCTCCCTATTGCACTCCATCTTTCCAGCATGTGCTAGAGGAACAAGGGAATTTTATGGGTTTCTTTGGAAGCAACAATTTAAAGGACTGAGGGCTCAAAGGAGAGCATGAATAATGGGCACCCATATTGGTATTTAAATCAATACACTTAAGAAGAACAAGAGGAAAGAGAAGTGAAAGTAGTTCACTAGAAGAAAAATAACGAAAATCCCATCCCCGACTTACTCAAATACAGAGGAAGAGGAAGGTTCCCAAGAAAAAAGCTCGTGGAAGCACTACACACAAAATGCTAAGACAAGAGGCCGCAACATTGAGGCATTCTGGAAAGCGCAACGATTTGAGGGTAGACACAAGACATCCATAGCTCAAAACTTGGAAACAATGGAGGAGAATCTTTGAGCCTGTAGAGCTGCCACTAGACTGTCCTAGACATAGGGTTATCATGGAGAAAAATCACTAGATATTTACTTACCCTAGGGCCTAGGTATTTTTTAACACATAGAGGTATTGATATCTTTCCATATGGACTTCATCTGGAAAAAGAAAACAACCCTCTCCTAAGCACTATCTTGAAAGAGCTAAATCAGATAAATGAAAAATATTACTGTCTACAATATGCCATCCAAGGTTTCGAGAAAGAAGTTGAGGACAATGACGAACTAGGAGACAAGGTGGACACCAAAGATAATACGGCATGAAAGAATTCCTAGCACCCCAACTCCCCTGCATATGATGAAGATTAGTTCAAAGAATCTTTGGTTCACCTCTAATTTTGAGGCTATTGTCTATATGTTTCTCTATGAAATTATAATATCAAAACATATAGTGTCCATAGTCCAAGTTATCTCCATTAATTTCAATAAGTTTACGCTTTTCTATTTTGTAGAGATATATTGAGACATTCAATTTTTTAATATGTTTCTGTTCAATTAATAGAACGTTATCTAGGAATTGGCTAGAAGGTTTATTAGATGAATTTTTAGTCTGCGTGTAAATATGTCACTGTCCATATGAAAAGATAACTAGGGTTTGGTTGGTCCAATGCACTTGAATGAAGTTTTGATTCAGAACATCAAACATAGATCTTTTAAGATCATATTGAACAGTGATGGGACAACAATCAAGATATCGAAGATACAATTTATGTTAGGTCCCCTAACCTCGCCTTGGGCTCACTGATCAATGAACCATGGTATTTTGGCAAAACCGTAATCCATTTTGGGCCACACGCTCAAAATGTGCTTTCCACCATCATGTGCATCTACTATGTAGACAACCCATCCAGCTATTGAGGTTGAATTTTCTTGAACTATTGTTTCTCCTCACTTCAGCTGTTGCATACTTGATTGATGATTTATACTAATAAAATATTAAAAAATTCTTTGCAAAGAACACAAATGAGTAGGTGCACTAATTATAGCATAATCTTTAAAATAATGCTTTGCAAAGCAGGCAAGCGAGTGATTCATTAAACATAATTTTTAATATACGGAACATAACTATGACAGGATGCTTTTAGATTTTCATCTTTTATTTTTCTTTGGAGTTACATAACCTTTTTTTAAGACGTATATTGTAAATAGACAAAATTTCCCTTGGATAATATAAATGATGGATTATAATTCATTAAAAAAAATAAAATTCCCAATAGTCAAATAAATAAACTAATAGAAGGAATCAAGAAACTTCAATACTCCATGTATATTTAGCAACATAATTTTTACAAATCTATTCAAAATTTTATGAGCAAGTACTATGTTACAAAATTTATGAAAAATTTAAAACTCTATTTTCCTAACAATTCTTATATTATTAAATTTATGTAAAACTTAAAACTTTATTTTCCAAACAAATAATATGTTAAAAACATTATCTAAATTTCATATTCTATTTTCTAAATAAACATTATATTAGTCATGTCTTAGTAATTCTAATTCATTTTTTAGGCTTGAGAAACCATGCCCATTATCAGCCCTAGACCACACCAACCCTAAGTTTATTTGATTTTAGCATAACCTCCTTGAGGTTTGATCCTAGGTATCCTAGCTAACTAGGGGCATCATCACCCAATTGTGCTAGCCACCTCAACTACTTGGGCTAGTGAGACATGACTAATGTTAATTTCTTTTATATATAAAATAAACCATATTTAAATATGAAAAAATGTGAAAGAATATTTAAAATTAAAATTAATATATTAAAATTCCTACATCTAATATCAATATAAACCAATTTTATATGTAAAAATAAAATTAATATATTAAAAATGTCTAATAAGACTGCTGTTAAATATTTTTATAGTTGTGTAGCGATGAGTGCCACCGAGATATATTAGTATTTAACTTGTATTTTTAAATAATTAGATATATAATAAGTTGCAAAATATTCTTTAATTCACAAACATATTTAAAAAGTAAATATTACTATTTATACGACACTTTTTAAATTTTAAATTAATATTGACACCTTAGATGAAGTTGTATTTTTATAAATTTATATATATTACAAACAACTACCATAAATGTTTATAATGAGATTTAATTTAATTTTAATTCTAATTAATCATTTTTCATATTTATATTAATATTATTTGAATTTGAAAAAATAAAGTATTAACTAATTGTTTTCTTTATTTTTAGTAGTTTCTATTTTGAAGTTCAGTTTCTCTAAGAGCTTGGCATGTGAACACATTTCATTGAGATCTTTCCCATTTGATCCTAGACAATTTCATGGATTTGTTGGGGAATCTCTCAACTTCTCTGAGATATACATGATGGTCATCTAAGAAAATCCCAACAATAGCCTCCAAATTGACGAGCATTAGAGAATTAACTGCGGTGCAGGAAGCACTCTAGAACCTTTGTTTCTCCGGTGCAGAGCTTACAGGTAGATTATGTTGTTGTAACGTGCAATTATGTTGTTGTAACGTGCAACTCTATTTAACAGATAAAAATTATAAAAAGCCATTGCAAGGCAGAAAAAGGTCTGTTGTATGATCAAAGAAAAGAGGTTGTCCCAACATAGTATGGATCATCTTTTTTTGGTAAGGAAAAGGCAAACACGCACCATAGAACATTCATCATAAATATCAATTCAAATTCTCTTATAACTTTCATTCAAAAGAAAAGTGTTTCGGCACATTGATATTACTATTGATATTTTGAGAGTTACACTTGAGATGTAACGAAGCTCTACGTGCATGGAAATATGTGAATGGCATCAAATCTAAGTAAGTGAATTATGAGTAAATAATTGGATCAAGTATTGTATAATTATATGAGAATAAATTTTCTAAGCTGATATTTTTTAATTTAAATGAAAGACATTGATGAAGATTTTTATTTGTTTATAAAAATTTAGTAGTAAAGTAAGTTGATTATTTTTTATTTTTTTAAGTTAATTATAATACAATAGTGTAAGATTTATTATTATTTCATTAATAATTATAAATTAATCATATCTATAAAAATTAGAAGAAAAAATGTGATAAATTTTTAAATATGAATTATTTTATAGTTTTATATAGATATGGAAAGTATAAAATTTCATTGAAATATTTTATTTGAAAAAAATTTACTATGAATTTGTAATCTATATTATATAGTTATTTATGTTCAATTAATAGGATCTAAATATATACTTTATTTTGAGAAATGATGATGGTGCTTCTAATTTTTTTTATTTAGGTACTATGTTACACTTTGGTTCTTATTGCTTAAACATTTTATGGTTTTTTACATCAGTGTGTCCTTTTTGAAGCATGTCAATGCCCCACTCCTTGTCGGAAAAGACATTATATTTCAATGACGTTGAATGATGTGGTATTTTTTTTGTCAAACAACCTTTGAATGGAAAGAGTGGTGCAAGGAAGGATTGGATACCACCATAGATGCACTTGGTGAGAGGAAGATAGCCTTAAAACTACATAGTGGTTGCTTGGCCAAAGTGAAGGAGAACCTAAAGTATGACGGCACATCTCTAAATGTGGGTAACCACATCTAATAAATAGAGGACCACATATTTGTTGTAAAATTCATCGTGATTTGGCCCTCTTGAAAATCCCTCACGTGATAGGTCAATACTACATGCAAAATGAAAGGACAAAATGATCTCAAACTAGGCTCTGAGGGTTTCTTCACCTGTGTGGAAGACAATGAGCATATTTTTAGAGGACGTTATTTTTCCAATTCAACTAGTCTACATATGAGACACTGAAAAATATGATTTAGTCCTAATAAAGAAACATTCATTAAAGTCTTTTTTGTAACAAATTGTATTACCTTAGGAATTCTAGGAACAAGAAACTATTGAAGGTGTCTAGAACACCCTAAGTTCCTTTGTTAAAGTTTCATAACTCACTATAATCGATGATTACACCTCATATGTTCATATTTGTGTGTATGTGAATTTGAATGGAGTGCTTTGTGAGTCTATCAACATATGCTACCAAGATATAGAATGGATCCAAACCATGGACTATGAGGACATTCCATTTTAGTGCAAATCTTGGACTATGAGTAGAGCCCTTATTTTTCACCAAAATAAACCCCACACAACTCCAAAAGGAAAAAAAACTTGAGAAGAAGGAAGAGGAACTTCACGAGTCTAAGGAAGAATCACATAAAATAGAAAGGGATACCTAAATGATGTAGATTGACATTGTAGCTCTCTTACTAGATCATGGAGAATATAACTTGGAAAATATATAATTTCAATAATTCTAGTAGCTGAAAAAAGAAATATCTCGGAAGAAATATCAAATTTGTTAAGTCATCGTAAAAATCTAATGAAGTTAAAGGACTAGGTATTATGACCTCTCTCAAATATCAAAGTAAGATAAATGAATGCATGGGAGAGCAATGGAATATGACAATATATAAAATAGAAACTAAATAAAGTCAAAAGACTCTTAGTAATATGGTAATAGGCCATTAACCTAAAAGATAAGTACCTCCCTTCTCATCCTAAGTTACCAATGATTGTTCTCTATTTTAATATACGAGGTCTCAACACACCTAGAAAACATCACATGTTAAAGATAATAATCAATCAAGAAAAACCCACTATGGTGTTGAACTACAAGAAACAAAGTGTGACAAGAAAAAATCATTCTCTCTTGTGAGGATATGTTAGAATACATGTAAAGTAATAGTGATACCATCTAGAGGACTCCTCAATGGATTGAGAATTCTCTAGGATCCCAACTTAATCAAAATAGAAAACATCATGTGCTACAAAGGGAGAGCACGATATGTTGGAAAGGAAAATAGGGTCCTCTATAATGGATGACAGTAAACCATGGTACCTATGAATAGTGGATCAAAGTTTTTATGTTAGCTAAAAGAATTATATAATCAATGATCAACAAAATCTAGTTCTCTCCTATCAAATAGTGTAAATAGTTTAAAGTTGCTATGTGAGTGACTATCCTTATTGATATGGTACCTATGAATAGTGGATCAAAGTTTTATGTTAGCTAAAAGAATTATTTAATCAATTTTCAACAAAACCCAGCGCTCTCCAATCAAATAGTGTAAATAGTGTAAAGTTGCTATGTCAGTGACTATCTTAACTAGTGTAAAGTTACTATATCAGTGACTATCCTTATTGATATATTTATTTAGTAGCTCTGGTTTAAACTATTTCATCCAATGGTAAATTTTGAATTTGTCATTTTGGAAAAAAACTTTGAATAAACCTATTTCATCCAATGGTAAATTTTGAATTTGTTATTTTGGAAAAAAAAATTAATAAACCTCTTGTCTCACAAACCAGTCCAAATGCCTAAAAGAATTAAATGGGAAAAATTTTAATTACTTCAATGGAAATTCTTACACTACCCTAACCTAACCTAGCCTACCCTACCTAGCCTACGCTACCCTACACAGCCAACCCTAACCTACCCTACCCTATCTAGCCTAGCCTACCTAGCCTAGCATGCCCTAACCTAGCCTAGCTTACCTAGGCTACCTTTTCTAACCTACCCTATCTAGCCTACCATACCCTACCTTGCCATACCTAGCCTAGCATAACCTCGTCTTCCCTAGCCTACCTAGCCTACCCTAGCATAACCTAGCCTACCCTAGCCTACCCCAACATACCTTATCCTGTTCCTATCCTAGCCTAACTAACCCAAGCCTATCCCATCCTATCCTAGCCTATCCTACCTTAGCCTAAACTACCCTAGCCTAATCTATCCTAGCCTAAACTACCCTAGCCTACCCTAACCTAGTATACCCTAGCCCGCCCTGGCCTACCCTATTGTAGCCTACGTTGGCCTATCTTACCCTAGCCTAGCCTACCCTATCCTAGCCTAGCCTACTCTACCTTAACCTAGCCTAGCCTACTCTACCTTAACCTAGCCTAGACTAACCTAGCCTAACCTATCCTAGCTTAGCATATGCTAACCTAACCTAACCTAGCCTCGCCTAACTTACCCTACCCAAGCTTATCCTAACTAGCGTACCCAGCCTTTCTTACCGTAACATAGCCTAGCCTACCCTAGGCTACCTTGACCTACCCTACACTACCCTACCCTACGTAGCTTACACTGGCCTAGCCCAACCTACCCTACCCTAACTTACCGTAGCCTACCTAGCCTAACTTAGCCTACCCTAACCTATGGTGGCCTACACTAGCTTACCTAGCCCAGCCTAGCTTAGCCTAACCTAGCCTACCATACCCTATCCTACCCTACCCTACTCTACCCTAGCATAGCACACCCTACCCTACCCTACCCAGCCTAGCCTATCCCACCTAGCCTACCCTAGCCTAGCCTGACTACCATACCCTACACTAGCGAAGCCCACCTAGCCTACCCTAGCCTAGCCTACTCTAGCCTAGCCTGCTCTAACCTAGCCTACTCTAGCCTAGCCTAACCTGGCCTGCCCTACCTTAGCCTAGCCTACCCTAGCCTAACCTACCTTAGCCTAAACTACCCTAGCCTACGCTAGCCTACATTAGCCTATCTTGCCCTAGCCTACCCTACCCTGCCCTAGCCTAACCTATTCCTCAACCTACCCTAACCTATCCTAGTGTATGCTAACCTATCCTAACCTAGCCTCGCCTATCCTACCCTGCCCAAGCTTATCTTAACTAGCGTAACCTAGGCTTTCGTACCCTACCATAGCCTACCATACCCTACCGTACCCTGCGTAGCCCACACTAGCGTAGCCCAACCTAGCCTACCCTAGCCTAACGTAGCCTACCTAGCCCACCCTAACCTACCTTAACCTACGCTAGCCTACCCTAGTTTTCCTAACCGAACCTAGCATAGCCTAGCCTAGCTTACCCAATGTTGCCCTTCCCTACCCTACACTACCCTAACATAACCTAACCTACTCTACCCTACCCAACCTAGCCTAGCCTAGCCTAACCTAACCTAGCCTACCCTAGCTTAGCTTGACCTACCATACCTTAGCCTAGTCAAGCCCACCTAGCCTACCCTATGCTAGTCTTCCCTAGCCTACACTACCCTAGCATAACCTACCTTACTCTAGCCTACCTAGCCTAGCCTGACCTACCATGCCCTAGCCTAACCTACCATGCCCTAGCCTAACCAAGCCCACCTAGCCTAGCCAAGCCTAACTAGCCTACTCTAGCCTACCCTACCCTAACTTACATAGCCTAACCTAGCCTAGCCTACCTAGCCTAGCCAACCCTAGCCTACCTAGCCTAGCCTACCCTAGCCTACCCTAGCCCAAGCTACCTAGCCTAGGTAGCCTACCTTACCCTACCCTATCCTAGCCTAGCCCAACCCTAGCCTATGCTACCTAAGCTAGGTCTACCCTAGCCTACTTAGCCTACTCTAGCCTAGCCTACCCTATATATATATATATATGTTCAATTAAGTAACTAAATAATAAATTTATAAAAATAAATAAACACTTCAAAAGATAAAATCACTAATATAAAATTCATATATTACATCATTAAAATATATAAAAGCTAAGAAGAATCATATAAAATATATGAAAGCTTAAGAAATTATAAAAAGACAATTTACTTTTTTGAAAGCATACAATTTTTTTTTTTTTTTCTAGAAAAGATGTTTTTTTACTAAAAGCAAATTAATATAAAAATAACTTTCTATATTAATTAAGAAAAAAAATGCTATTTATTATTTTAGTAAATAAAACTATATAAATAAATACTTATAATAAGAAAAATAATAAATATAAATTTTATAAGATACTCAAAATATTTTCATCATGGAAATACAATCATTCACTTTTGACTAGACTAAATTACTGAAAAAGACATAAGATGAAATAAATTAAAACACTATATATATATATATATATATATATATATATATATGAAAGCAATGGGATTATTGGTGCCAATAAAAACCTATTGCAACAACAACAAAAAGAAAATTAATACATATGGCACAATTAAAATCTGCCATCATTAAATTTTTGAAATCACAGTATAATAAATTAAAAAAAATAATAATAATGAAAATCAAGAATATATAAATTTTATTTTTTATTTAAAAAAAAAACTCTAAAACTCTAAAATCTCCATAAATCATAAAAAAAATAAGCTGTTTATTAAACTCACATCATGATAGTGATTCATTCGAAATGGCTGTTAATTCATTCCAAATTCAATAGTGATTCATTCGAAATTCAAGGGAGTGCTGAGCTCGGCTTCTTGACGGCAATTTCGCTTATTTGATATTCCGTCTATTCTCTGACATCATATTCGAAACTTATCTTCTTGATTCTCGGTTCGAATTCAATGGCGTGAACCTAGCCGACATGCCTACTGGGCCTAGTAGACAAAGTATCAAATAAACCCAGAAATTTGCCGTCAAGAAGAGCGTTGCCGGCGCAAGGCAAGGTCAGCAAATCATGATAGCGATTCATTCGAAATTACAATCATATGAAAATACAGGTGGGTTCAGATTTAAAGGAAATCCATAAATTGTGGAAGGCCAGATGGATTCATTGAAATAAAAATAAAGAAATAATAGGCCTAGGTTAATTCCTAAAAAGAGGCCGATGGGTTAACCTAACAATAAAATTAACACAACATTAATTTACACCATAGACGAAAACACAGAATATTAATTTACATAATAGACGAAAAGACATAATATTAATTAATCCAAACCAGCGGATACATGGAGCCGTGGCAAAACTATTAGATCCATACATACCTGTAGCTTGATTTCAATTCTCAACCATTGAACTTCTCCACCGGACGATCTGGTTGCCGGTTGCCTCCGATCATGAATAAACTAAAATCGCTGAATTATTTCTTCGAGAAATAAAGGCAAAAAGAGAAATGATTGATAACCATTGATCTGGTTGCCTCCGATCAGTTCTCAACCATTGAACTTCTCCACCCGACGATCTGGTTGCCGGTTGCCTCCGATCATGAATAAACTAAAATCGCTGAAGAAATCGAGGCAAAGGGAGAAATGATCAATAGCCATTGATCTGGTTGCCTCCGATCTGCTCCACGGGAAGTACAGGGTTCTGTGTCCGATCTGCTCCACGGGAAGTACAGGGTTCTGTGTGTAGTCAACAAAGAAGCAGGCTACCTACAGTAACAGACAACCAGACAAGCATGCCATATTCTTCGGCGTCCTTTCAACGGATATTGGTTAACTTCTTGGATGCTTTTCTGCCAACGGATAGTATCCACGCTTTTTGGTTAACTTCTTGGATGCTTTTCTGCCAACGCATAGTATCCACGCTTTTTTTACCAGACAGTAAAATGTTTCAATGCTTTTCTAAATATGGCAATTTGTTAGTTATGGATTTTTACGTTTTTCTAAATTTGTTTTTGACTTTAATGATTTTTTGCTTTCCAAAATTTGTTTTGAATTTAATAATCTTTTAATCCTTGGTTAAGAAACAGATGATTTATGGCTAATTTATTCCTATTTGTTTTTAAATTTAATTATATATATATATATATATATATATATATATATATATATTAAATTTAATTGGATACCAAGTTACAGATTAATAATTTTATTTTTAGGCTTTTAATTATTTTTATTGATTTTTTTTTTGAGAACAAATATGATACAATATCTCATTGATTATTTTTAAATTTAATTACATTTTTTTTTTTTTTTTTTTTTTATTTTTCAATATTTAGTACAATACTATAATTTACAAATTTTACTAGATATTATTATTTATTTATTTATTAAAACCCAATACATATACAATTATATATATGTTTGTATTTTGCTCAAAATCATATAGTATTAAGTACATCTACATGTAACATGGAAAATTTAGTTTAAAATATATAGTGAGCTCCTACTATACTAATGTTTGAGTGTATCTTTTTGTTTTATGTTTTTAACTTATAATATTTTAAAAATGTGAAATATATTTAACATCATGAAAATACAAATGTATATATATACTAATCATCTCAATTTTCATGTTTATATTTTTCTCAAAACCATATCATATTAAGTTTGTCTACATGTAACATGGAAGATTTGGTTTATGGTATATGGTGGACTCCTAATATAGTAGTGTATGCGTGTACTTTTCTGTTTTTCTTTTCACTTATAATGTTTAAAAATTGGGAAATATTAACATCATGAAAATGCAAATGTTTGCTATATTTATACAAGGTTTGGATGCATTTATATTTTTTATTCTTTTATGGGATGAATTTATAATAAAATCTCATAACTAGTTACTTATAAATGTGTTATGGTATTTTTTTAAATATATACTTCATTGCTTATATAATTTTATGATAGCCACTATTGTACTAGGATTGTCACCTATGACAAAGATTTATAGATTTTATTTGAAATATATCATGGTATTGTAAATATTTTCTTTAAAGAGTGTGAAATTTATAATTAAAAAAGTGTAATAATCCATTACTAAGATGTGACTTGTATATATATATATATATATATATATATATATATATATATATATTGTGCCCATGCTAATGTAACTAAGGATTATATTGATGATTGTTTCATGAGTGACGGTACTAAACAATTTTTTATACGATCACTATTACTAGGGTAGAACATGTGGGTTAGTTTTGAATTTCTCTTACTAAAAAACTTCCATTTGAGCTAAATTGATGCATTTGATAGATTGATGTTGATTTACTTGCCATCCATTGAAATTGAAACTACTCTTTTGAGTTGCAGTGGTTAACATTCAAGGGAGGGAATTTTTATGATGTGTCAATCTATGCCTCATCTCAAGAAATGCATCAAGATAGATTTCGAAATATTTGTGTCTATGTAACCACATTGTAACATGTTAGCCTTCAATCTCCATTATCTGGATGTGGGCAGTCGAGAGCTAAAAATGCCAAAGAGAAGATAAAAACGCATAAAGAACCATTTTATTAAAATAAGGAAAATTGTTCTAGCTACATTGTGTGGACCAATCTACCCTTTTACAAAGTGAGGCCCAAATTTATAGCCTTTTTAGTTACAATACATGGGTAATTACCATGACTAGATACCATGGGTAATTACTATGAGCAGATACCATGGGTAACTACAATGGGGTGATGCGACTTTCCATTTATATTATTCCTCCCTCACTAAGAAGCAATGGTCTCGATTGCGTAAATTTCCCTCAGAAAATTTTAAATTTCCCTCAGAAAATTTTGTTGGACATGATCCAATGAATAGGACAGTTTTATATGGTTGACCCATAACTTCAAGTTTGCAGATGACCCATAATCATGATGAATGAAGATCTGAGGATAGAGATACCTTGTAATGATTATGAGCCAATTATGATACTTACAATGTGTGGCCTAGGAAATGGACTTCGATGGAAATGGTTTCATGTGGTCGATCCATAACCGCAAATTTATGGATGACCCATAAGAATGATGGACGAAGATTTGAGGATAGAGATACCCGGTAATGCATGTGGTCCAACTTTCATGTTGACAATATGTAGCCTAGCAAATGGAATTCAGTGACATGGTTTTTGTGGGGTTCACCCCTAACCATAATGATCTAGTTCACTTTCTAGTCTTCATTGTAGAAATCTGGATGTGCAAAGGCTTCCTCCAAGTTTTCAAGTTTCATAGTTGTGATTCCCATTGTTGTGATTTGATAGTCCCACCATCACACTAGCTTGGCATTAGAAGGGATATGTAGCCAAAATAACACTTCAAGATAGTCAACAACGATATCCCAATAACCATCGACATCCCTAACTACTTAATGCATAGTTAAAAGGGTAGAATACATATCTCCAACATGCCATACATAGCTTGCAAATAGATAATGTATCAATAAGTATGATGCCTAAAGTATTCCAAATGTTGTAGGTGCAACTAAGTGTCGCAACCACTTACTCTCTCATGATAAACTTGTGATACATAAACTGTGAATTCTGTCAAACAACTATTGGGCACTCCATGACGAAAACAAGTCCTTGTCAACAATAGCTACACAAATTTGAAAGAAATACTAAGCACCTTTCAGAAAAAAGCTACATAATTCCCTGATCAAATTGATTGCATACCTTGATCTATGAGACTACACAATCCTATGTTATAGTCAACTGCACAAATTCTTGATAGAGTAAAATGCACAACCCTTTGTGACAAGAAACTATGCCATCGGCAAATGGCAGCAAACTGTACACTTCTTTGCCATAATGAACTATGCACTCCAATGAGATATCCAAGTGTGCAATCTCTTGAGCCATTAGACCCACCAGAAAAAAAGTGAAACCCACATCACCATGGCTATCTAGGATATGGCAAGGCTAGGCAAAACCACTATCAATCTAGGAAATCCTCCATGTCAATGATGGATCATGACCAAATAACCACATGCATATGCCATGCATGCCAAAACTAGTAAGGAAATCATACATGCAACTCAGTATATGCAAGCAAAACCTGTTGTAGTTGCTAGTCTCAATGTCCTCCAAGAGTTGTCCAAGAAAAACTCTAAGTGTCCAAGAGTACGAGAGAGAGAGAGAGAGAAAGTGAGAGCTCCAAAAATGAACTGATCAAAGTCCATGAGTTGATCCTCATAAGACCCTTTATTATTGACGCCTCTATTTTCATCAAATTTTTATTATTTTCCTCCCCACATGCAACCAATTACATGTAACCTCTCTTTTCTCCTATTTTCCACTATTTCCATAAATAAAATGCCAATTAATGCCACTTTTCCATCCCAAAGGCATTGCCTTTGCCACTTTCCATAGCCATTAATAAACTGAATCAACACCCACTAGGATGTTTTGCCAAACATTCAACTTGAAATACATGTCCCATGACCAAGGTCTTATATTACCTTTATTGAATATTACATGGATTTTTTACTAGGGCTGTTATAATATTATTTTGGTGATTTTTGTTTTGATCAAAGGTTGTCAATTTGACAGATGAATTGGATCCAATAGAACACTATTGAACATAATGATGCATTTAACTCATATTCTTTCCTTAGAATATCCACTGTTGTATGAGAAGTTGATTTGAGAATAATTTTATAGATAATTTGTGTGTGTATCTTTGAGATTTGTCATGCATATATAGTACATGTGCCTCACAAATATACTAACTTGGATTAACAATAAACATACTAAATTACTATTGTATAATTTTGCTGGAATTTTTTACATCTATCACAATGTCCTAGTATACCACTGTCTCCACCTTCTTTGGCTTACCTCACATGCACTTTTGCCATTTTCTTCACTTTCCTTTACCACTTCTACGATGAGCCTCAAAGGAAACCAATTCCTTTGATGACATCACATATGAGATTAGAGCTTCATGGGATATAGGAGAAGAGTCATCTGCCGAAGTGGTAGTTAGGTAGAAACTATCATGAGTGGAATTAGAAATAAAACATGGATTAATCGCAACATATCTGATCGAGACATTTATAATTGCGTTCATATTAGGACCATTAAATGCATTTCTTTCCTCAGTAGAGCCAAAATCCTAACATCCATAATGGATATTTCCAACATAGAACTCCTCCTGCACCTGAAAATCCCAACCTTTATGAGGACGTTGTCATAATCAATGAGCTCCAAATTTGAATCCTTCATCACCATATGCTACGATTCTTAGGACAGGAAAATGCATCCAAAAAATGAATGACACATCGTCTCTATGTTTCACCAACCACGTACTCGCCTAAGAACTACCCCTAAGAAAAGCCTTCTTAAAAAGAAGCGATCTTAAACCATAGAAGAAAAACCAAAATTATGCTCTTATGGTCCTTTAATCATGTTATATATATTAATGCATGATTAATTACATTTATAAAAATAAATTTTATTAATATAATATTTATTACTGTGTGGAGTGGTACTCTACAAGTTATAATAGCACCAATGTTGTTAAACCAACATAGATCCATCTTAAGTACCGATCTAACATGAGCCGAGAGGGATCAAATTTCTTCACATGCAAACTTCTCTAGAGTGAAAATACAATGTGTAATTTTTCAATGTTTAAATTTTATTTTTGAAGAGGACCAAATAAACATTTAAAAAAAAAAAAAAAAAAAAACCTTATTTTTTTAGGATATATGTGTGTGTGTGTGTGTGTGTAATTTTTTTTAAGAGATATACAATTTATACATACTTGGCATTAAAATATTTTACATAACTTATACATAGAGACATTTTATTAGCGCAAGTTAGTTAACATATATCTATTAAATCTCCTATTGAAATATTTTTTAAAAGTATAACATTTAAACATCTTACTCACATTATTTGAGAATATTTCATTATCACTATTATTATTATAGACCACATTACTTTTTGTTTTTGATCAAAGGTTGTCAATTTGACAAATGAATTGCATCCAATAGAACACTATTGAACATAATGATACATTCAACTCATATTTTTTCCTAAGAATATCTAGTGTTGGATAAGAAGTTTATTTGAGAATGATTTTATAGTTAATTTTTGTGTGTATATTTGAGATTTTTCATGCATATATAGTACATGGTGCCTCACAAATACACTAACTTGGATTAACAATAAACGTACCAAATTACTATTAGGTAATTTTGCTAGAACTTTTTCCATCTATAACAATGTCCTCGCATACCACTGTCTCCACCTTGGTTGGCTTACCTCACATGTACTTTCGCCATTTTATTCACTTTCTTTCACCACTTCTAGGATGAGCCTCAAATATGACATCACATATGGGACTAGAGCTTCATGGAATATAGGAGAGGAATTGTTTGCCGAAGACATAAATCTAGAGAAACCATCATGAGTGGAATTAGAAATAAAATGTGCATTAATCTCAACATCTCCGATTGAGAAATTTATAACTATGTTCACATTATGAGCATTAAATGCGTTGTTTTCCTCAGTAGACCTAAAATCCTAAGGTCCATAATGGAAATTTCTAACATAGAACTCCTCCTGCACCTGAAAGGACCAACCTTTATGAGGATGGTGTCATAACTAATGAGCTCAAAATTTGAATCCTTCATCACCACATGCAATGATTTTTAAGACAAGAAAAGGCATCAAGAAAATGAATGAAACACCATCTCTAAGTTTCGCTAACCACCTACACGCCTCAGAACTACCCATGAAAACATCCTTCTTAAAAAGAAGCGAGCTTAAACCATAGAAGAAAAACCAAGATTATGCTCTTATGGTCCTTTAATCATGTTATATATATTAATGCATGAATAATTACATTTATAACAATAAATTATATTAATATAATATTTATTACTGTGTGGAGTGGTACTTTACAACTTATAATAGCAACAATGTTGTTAAATGATTATAAATCCATCTTAAGTACGGATCTAACATGAGTTGAGAGGGATCAAATTTCTTCACATGTAAACTTCTTTAGAGTGGAAAATACAATGCGTAGTTTTTCATTGTTTAAATTGTACTTTTGAATAGGACCAAATAAACATTTTAAATAAAAAACACTTATTTTTTCATGATATATATATAATTCTTTTAAAATGATATACAATGTATAAATAATTGGCATTAAATTATTTTGCTTAAGGTATACAAAAAGACATTTTATTAGAGAAAATTAGTTAACATAGATCTATTAAATCTCCTATTGAAATATTTTTGAAAAGTATAATGTTTATATACATAATTGACATTAAAATATTTTACATAACATATACAACGAGACATTTTATGAGGAAAAATTAATTAACGTAGCTCTATTAAATCTCCTATTAATATATTTTTGAAAGTGTAATGTTTAAAAGTCTTACTCACATTTTTTTAGCATATTTATAATTATTATTATTATCTACCACATTATTTTTCTATTTAGAGGAGTTGTCAATTCGACAGACGGACAAACAATCTTACACATCCCCTCATACTAAGCTCTAGAATGAACCTCTTGCCTTAATAATTTGAAATAGTATAAATTTAAGTTTTAAATAGTAAAATGCATTAAAAAATGAAAAACAAAATTCAAGTGAAATTAAAAACAAAACATGTTAGCTTTAAATTTTTATTATTAGAATTGAAAAAAAAATTATATTATTATATGTCACTAATAACACTAACAACATTTACTTTAATGAAAATATAAGTCTACTTTAAAATGAAAAAAATAAATTTGGATTTAAAGAAAATATAAATTTGAAGGCAATATCTTAGGTTATATAACTTCATTAAAAGCTATAATGAATGGACATTTTTTTGCTGAAATTAGGATCATATAAATGGTGAAGTATAATTAATCCAAACAACTTTAAAAAAACATGTTTAAAAATGCAAAATAGCTTTTAAAGAATGGACAATATTTTTTTTAGATTAAGATGATCTAAATGGCTAATTATAGTTAATCTAAACAACTTTAAAAAAGTACCAAATGGATAAATTTTGGCTGAGATTAAAATATTATAAATGGCCCATTATAATTAATAGAAACAAACTTAAAAAAAATATATACTTCAAAAAAAAATAAAGAATAATTAGTTTTAAAGAAATAGTAGTTATGCATTTATATTATTTTTTGAAATTTATATAAAAAAAAAATGCTAAAAAAATATTATTTTAAGAAATTTATACAAATTATAATATTTTACCTACAAAATAAACTATACTTTAATAAAATTAATGCATTATACTTTTTATAAAAATATAATATAAAATTTAAAAATCTATTTATGCAAAAAGAAAAAACTTAAGATATGTGTTTTTAAACTACTCTTATTCTTTGTTATATAACTATAAATTTTTGCTTAAATTTATTTTATATTAATAATTTTTTATAAATTATTGATAAAAATTTGAAAACCTTATTTTATCATATTTTATGAACCTATATTTTTATATAGCTATTTATTATGTGAGGTAATAATCTCTTATATATATATATATATATATATATATATATATATATATATATATATATATATATATATATATATATATATATATATATATATATATATATATATATATATATATATATATAAAGTAGTTCTATTTGGCAATCCATTCTTAAAAATAAATATGATTTTTCATAGGTAGAAAAACAGATATTATTTATACAACATCTATCAAAAAATTCATAAACACTAAATTTATATTTTTAAAATGATATGAAAAAAATATCTACAGAATAAAATAACTCGACCTAAATCAAAGCATAATTATTAATCACACCTCAATAACCCTGATGGGTGAGCAATAAATCACCTTTTGTTGAGCAAGCAATAAATTCCCCTCAAACCCACTCATTTAAAGTAATTTAAAGAAGCTCATTTACATATGCATGAAACATCTCTCCATACACAAAATATTTATCTTTTTTTTGCTGAAGTATGAGTCATACCTTCTATTTCTTTAAATTGGAAAACAAATTACATAAAATACAACATTCCCAAAGGAACTATGGGCCAAATAAAAAGAAAAAAACTATCCTCTTAAAACCGAGGGCACCGAGCTAAAGGCTTAAACACCGAGCGAAGGTCCTATAAAAAAAACTAACATACCCTCGAAAAACAAACAAAGCTGAGACCATTCAATATCCCCTCAAAAATCTAACAGACGAGGCTCAAATTGGGCCAGAAACAAGGAAAAACTTTAAAATTAGAATCAGACCCGATGAGGAAATAGGGACCAATCTAAAAGGATTACGGATCATAATGGGGGGATAACCCTCAAACATGTAGATCGCGTGAAATCCACTGATTCCCATCTTGAAGTGAAACAAGCACGGAAGATATTCCTTACCGAGACCTGCATACTTGTTCTTAACCATTGAATCCCCTCAGCGGATCCAAAGGCGGAGGATGGTACCACAACACCTAGAATTATCTCTCTCTCTCTCTCTCTCTCTCTCTCTCTCTCTCTCTCTCTCTCTCTCTCTCTCCAAATCTCTTACTATATCCTTGCCTCTCTCCCCCATTCTCTCCATATCTCATTCTTTGTCTCTTTATCTCACCCCCAAACATGCACACACTCTCTCTAACTCTCCCTTGTCGCTCCCTCTCCCTCCACTTCTCACTCTTTATGTATTTCTTATTCCCTCTCTCCTCCTCTCTCCCTCCCTCTCTCCTCCTCTCTCTCATACTTCCTCTCTTTCCCTTTCTCTCCTACCTCCCTCTATCTTCTCCCATCTCTCTCTCTCTCTTTTCCCTAAAATCCTCTCTCTTCCCCCATCACTCCCCTCCTCTCTCCCAAGTCTTGTGTCTCATTCATCCTCTCTCTCGTTTTCTCTTTCCAACTATGTCACTATATACCTCCCTCTCTCCTCTTTCCTTGTGCCCCCCTTCTATGTATCTATCTTTCTTTGTATCTTTATCTCACCCCTAAACATACACACACTCTCTCTCTCTCCATATACTCTTTGTCTTTTTTCTTCCTTCCATCTCTCATCCTATCTTGCAAGTCCTCTCTCTCATCCCCCCCCTCTCTCCCTTTATCTCATACCTTCCTCTATCTTCCCCCATCTCTCTTTGTCTCTCTCTCTCTCTCTCTCTCTACCCTCGAATCCTCTCACTATATCCCTCCCTCTCTCCTTCTCTCTCCCTCCTCCATTTTTGTGTCTCCCTCTCCCTCTCTTACCCTTCTCTACCTCTCACACTCATCTCCCTCTCTCTATTTTCATTCCTCCTCTCCACTATCCTTAATTTTATCTCCATTTATCCCTTGTCACTCCCCTTATCTCCCCACCTCTATCATCTGTCTTTGTAATTCCCTCCCATATATATCTAGAGTTAATATATATCATGATATATTAATATATATATTAATATATAAAAAATTAATATTGTATTAATCCAAAGTTATTAAATTTAATAATATTAATATTATAGTATATTAATATGAATATTAGATTTAATCATAATAATAATTTTAATCTTTTAATACTAATATTAGGGTTAATAATGTTTTTTTACATGGTATTAATAAAAATTTGGCCTGTGGTATTTGGCCTATAGGCTTCACCTAAATAAAACCTATTTTTTGAGTGTTAGTAAGTATAAATAGGTTTATGGAGTAAATATAAAAAGAGGTTTTATTTATTTACCAAACCTCTAGTTTATTTATATTTATATTTGTTTATTATAACTCTTTTATTTACCATGGTATTTTACACATAGGCTTGGTATATAATTAGATTTTGATTTCTAATCTTATTTGATATCTTTTGATTTATTTAGCATACCTCTTTCTACCTTTTTTATATTTAATTATTTACCATACCTCTTTTATAAATATGGCATTTGGCCCATGGTATTTTTAATTATTATTCTCACGGTATTTGGCCTGTGGTATTATTAATTATTTGTCCCATGGTATTTGGCCCATAGGCTTCACCTAAATAAAACATAGTTTTTGAGTTTTCTTTAAATAAATAAAACATCATTTTTGAGTTTTCTTTAAATATAAAGAGGTTTGTGGAATAAATATAAAATGAGGTTTTATTTGTTTTTCATACCTCTAGTTTATTTATATTTTTATTTATTTACCTTACATATTTTTTGTCTGTTCGTAAAACTTCTTATTTACCAACAACTATTATTTCCACAACAAACACTTGTTTCTCATATCTACACATAACCCTTGGTACGACAATATACTTCTCTTCCTTCGAACTCCAAAGTTCAACCTTCAACGCACTCATGACGATTACAGGTACATTTATGATTACGCTGCCATTACATTCTTATGGGGGATTTCCTCTATCATTGAGGCATCAACACCATTATTTGTAGATGCCATACATTTGATAAATTTGAGTAGGTCTTAAATGATTGCCACAATGGAGCCTACAGTAGCCATCTATCTAGGAGGGTGACTACCCAAAATTTCCTCTGTGCTAGTTATTTTTGGCCCACTTTGTTTGGTGATTGTATTCAAGTAGTCAAGACATGTGAACACTGCCAATAATACACTCACAAATCATGGGCTCCACTGAGTCATTAGCACAAGCCCTTTTTGCAAATGGGGCATAGAATTCATGACATACAAAGCACAGTTTCAAGATTGCCACAAGTAAATTATTGTCACAGTAGACTACTTCACCAAATGGGCAAAATCCATGCCCACTTATAATAACATTGTATAAGCCACTACATGCTTTTTTCTATAACCATGTCATCACAAGGCTTGGAGTTCCTAAGGATTTAGTCTCCAATCATGGAAAACACCTCAAGAATGAGATATTTCAAGAACTATCCAATCACCTTGGTTTTTCACATGAGTATGTTTCTCCATATTACCCGTGGTCTAACGGCTAGGTAGAAACTACAAACAAAGTCCTTAAAATATTGTTTCAATGCATGTTGAACAAACACAAAACCAATTGGCATCACATGGATTTTTTAGCCATATGGGCATATCACATAGTAGTCAAAGCATCCATAGGGCTCACACCTTTCTAATTAGTGTGTGCAGTTGAGGTTCTACTCCCTATTGAGTGTGAGAATGCTAACTTACACTCAACCTTTGAACTTCTCTCTCACATCTCACCTTTAGAGCAAAGCCTAGTACAGTTGGCACATTTCGACAAAAGTCAGTGGGAATCTCTCTATCATAATGAAGACCACAAAAAGAGGACAAAAACCTCCTTTGATCGCAATCTCACCCTTCATTCATTCATATAGGAAGATCTAGTCCTTTGCTACGATGTTACCAAAGAAGCTTTAGGACTAGGGAGATTTGAAACTTTATGGACATGACCATACATAGTTAAACATTGCCTCCTAAAAGGAGCATATATGTTACTAAAGCCTAATGGGACTTGCCTTAAAAACCACGTTAATGGGCTCTATCTCAAAAAATTATATCAATAACACTAAAATCAGTCCTAACATGTAACTGTATTGTACCTTTGCTTCTATTTTATGACTTTCATCTCATCATCGATGTATGCTAATGCTATACTCTCATCATGTGTCATAGATGGATCATTTCCTTCTTGGACCTTGTTATTTAATCTATTGTATCTCTGTAATTTCAGATCATCAAATTCTGAAATTTTGTCTTGCGATAACCCTCTGAGTCCTCTTTCCAACCACATAAATTTTATCAAGATTGGATACTTCACTAAATAGTTATGCCCAATCTCCCACGATTCCCTGATTATAGACTGGTTCCTTACAGCTAACCTGTATGGAGTGTCACGTGTCACTGTTTCGATCTTCGGCCCTGAAAATCATACCCAACAAACTAAAGCTCGCCATATTTCTATAGTTTTTTACTAGATCTAAATCCAATGCTTAGATAGAAATTCATGATCATTTTCCCAAGGTCAAACAATCCAATGCTCAGACAAAAAGTTATGATGATTTTCCCAAGGTCACCTATTTGAGATGGAATTATGGAGACTGCAAAAACGCTAACTTCCTTAGATCATATCTTCGAAAATATAGTGAGACAAGATCTGAAATTCACACATTAGGTTCATCAAGATTTTGGCTCCATGGGGTTTCAATTTCAACTTCTGAAGCTTCGTAGAAAGATAAATTATAGAGAAAATTCAATGATGACCTTTTTAAAGCAACGAAACCCTAGAATCCAAAGCTTTGATACCAAATGTTATATAACCAGCTCACAAGTAGATAGATCAACAACTTGAAAATTATCATCTTTTAGGGGAGAACCTCCTTTACATTACATAAATGAACAATTCTTGGCTGATTCAAACAACAAAACCTCCTTTCTAGATATAAGAGTCTAATAGGTCACAATATAATGAGAGCCGACATAAAAATAATAATGTAAGTGAATACGAATAACAATGGTGGGATTCTATGGGGCCACTAATAACAATATGGGGAAAACCTGGGCATAACAATAATAATAAGTTGGCTAGACTGGCAATAACAATCAGGGAATACACTAGTATGATAGGGACCTAACAATAAGATCTTACAAGGAGCACCTTGCAAGAGAGTTTGAGATGAAGGTCATGGGACTCGTGCATTGTTTCCTGAGTTTGGAAGTATGGAAAGGAGATGGGGAAATTTTTGTCTCTTAGGGAAAGTATGCCAACGAGATATTGAAGGATTTCTACATGAAGAGTAGTAAACCCATGGACACTCCTCTAGCAGGTAACTGGAGCAAAGAGGATGCCACCTAGTTGAAGAAGTGAAGGCTACCATTTACAGGTAGCTTGTGGGTTTGCTCATGTATTTGGTGAACACATGTTCATAAATGTGTTATGCATTTAACCAAATTAGTCAAGCCATCATTAAGCCAACTAAACTCTATTGGAATGAATCAAAATGTGTGTTGAAATACCTTAGAGGTACTACTCAATTTGGTCTTTGGTATAGACAGACACAGGGAGTGAAGTTGCAAGGCTTCATGGATGAGAATTGGGTGGGTAGTCCATGAGACAGGAAGAGAACTTCAGGACGAACTTTTAGCATTGTGTCAGTAGAAGTTTCTTGGTACAATAGGAAGAAATGATTTGCGGAACTCAAATTAGTGGAAGTAGAGTTCATGGCTACAAATAAAGCAGCGTGTGAGGCTATCTAGATGAGAAAGATTTTTGTTGGGTTATTTGGTTAGAATATGGATCCTATGGTGATTTACTATGACAATCAGAGCTATATGAAACTCTCCAAGAATCTGGTATTTCATTATTGATCCAAGCATATCGACATCTGGTACCTCCATCTACGAGATTATTTGTAGAGGTGGACTATGTTGTTGCATTTCATTTCGATAGAGGAACACGATGTAGATATTTTAACAAAGGCCTTGTAAAGAGGAAAATTTGAGTTCCATAGAAGCAATATTGGGGTATCTGATAATCCATTTCTTGCTGAGAGGGAGTGTTGAAAATGCAACAGAAAATTCCTAATTTAATTCCTTAATTAAATATGGAAAAATTTCAATTTCAGTTTTAGCAGAACACTTGGAGGTGGTTAATTGATATTACATAGCTCTTGTCACTCAGTTAACCCATTAAATTTGAGTTGGAGACACTTGAGTTCATTTTTACATGATTAACTTCTAATTTGTAGAAATCCATTAGAGTTAATTTGAGGTTGTTAGTGTAACTAGTTCTCACTATTAGTAGAACTAGTGGAGGTTCAGTCAAGAGTGTGGAAGCCTCTTCACACTAAGTGACGAGGGTATGCCATTTCTTGCACATTGAGTATTCATCCAGTTAACTAATCAATCAGTCTAAATTAACTCATGCATGCAGAGAGTTTGGTTACCTAGTTGAGATTGGAGTTACTATCAATTGTAAATTATTCAATGTTGTACAACTCATCCATGAAGTGAGAGAAGGACCTATAGGAATCACGCTATCCAAAATGTTGAAGTTCCTAATTAATAGGGGCCAATTCCTTGAGGAACAGCACAAGGAAATAGGATATTGGATGCTTGTAAAATTGGCTAAGTATTAGCCAATTGTCAATTATGCAAGAAGAGGATAGCAGATACAAGTGCAGGTTGAGCTCAAGCTTGAGGAGATCATATTGTATTCATCGAGATTCTATGATTAATGTAATACATATAATAAGGGGTTTTGAGCAGTTGTTTTCCCCTAGATAATTTTTTTTGTATGTGTGTTAAATATTGATGCATGTTAATGATTTCTTTTCTCAATCATGAATTTACTTCCGTGGATGAGTATAGTAGCTAGAATTCTTGTGATTTAGCAAATTTCATGAGAATTTTTGGATCTACACATTAGTTTATACAAAATAATTTTCATTGGGGCAAACATGCTCCCCAGATGAGGTGGACTCATACAAAGCCCTCTTTGAAGAATATGGGGATATATTTGCATGGTCTTACTCAGAAATGCCACACTTTAGTCCTATAATAGTGGAGCACTATATCGACACATGGCCTGACACCCATCCTATCAAGAAAAAGTATCATTAGCACCAACTCTCCAAAGAAGAAGTGAATAAACAATAAACCAACGAGCTTCATAAGGTCAGTTCGATATACCCTATCACTTACACCTCTTGGGTTTCTAACCATGTACCCTTCATGAAGAAACAAGGCACCATCCATTTTTGTACTGATTACAAAGATCTAAACAAGGCATGGCCCAAGGAAAATGACCCTATACCCTGATCAAGTAATCGATGCATGCATTGGACACTAAGATTTATCCTTCATGGATGGCTTCTCTCAATAGAGTTAGATTTAAATATGTTATATCGATCAGTACAAAACAACCTCATAACTCGATGGGGCACACTCACCTATCGAGTCATGCCTTTTGACCTTAATAACATTGGTTCCACCTTTTTGCGGGCCATGAACTACATCTCCCATAACTTGGCTCATATTATACTAGCCTATTTGGATGACCAGACAATGTGATCCAAAAACCACTCTAACCATCTCGAGCATCTTCGCCTGTTTTTCAGAGATGTCGTCGATATAACCTATTCTTAAACCACCTTAAGTGTGTCTTTTGCATTAATGTAGGATGTCTCTTGGGATTAATATTTTCCCAATAAGGTATTAGAGTCAACTCTATGATGGTCCAGGCCATCTAGTAAATCCCCCCTCTAGAAACTTTGAAGTAAATTAAAAGAATGCAAGGTAACATCGATTTTTTACATCAATTTCTCCCTGATTAGGCCACTTATGTACACGGTTTCTCCGGTTTTCTTCACCAGGACATTCCCTTCCACTGGGATGAACAAGCCCAAAAATAATTTGGGGCCTTACAAGATACATTATCTCAAGCATTGCTTAGTATCCTTCTTAAAGATACCAATGATTAAAATTCTCTACTTATGAGTATTTGAAGTAGTAATTATGGGGTTATTTGTAGAATAAGGAACAAATATATGTGTACACTTAGTACAAAATCTTCGACATTATAACATCTTATGAACCACGAATTTAATAGAAAACATTAACCCCATGAGGTATTTTCTCACTCGCTGCATGATGAACCAGAAGTATGTCATATGGGTAGTTATTTTGTAAGAGTTCATCTTATAGTTTTCTCCCCATAAAATCAAGAAATCCCAATAGAATTCATCATTGATCTCCCCATAGAATCCCAAGGGTCTTAGTTCAATTATTATCTCCACAACGAACACTTGTTCCTCATATCTACAGATGACCCTTGGTACAACAATATACTTCTCTTCCTTCAAACTCCAAAGTTCAACCTTCAACGCACTCATGACGATCATAGGTACAATTATGATTAGGCCACCATTACATTCTTATGGGGGATGTCTTCTATCGTTGAAGCATCGACACCATTATTTGTAGATGCCTTACCTTTGAGAAAGTTGAGTAGGTCTTAAATGATTGCCACAATGGAGCCTACAGTAGCCACCTATCTCGGAGGGTGACTACCTAAAATTTCCTCTGTGCTAGTTATTCTTGGCACATTTTGTTGGGTGATTGTATTCAAGCAGTCAAGACATGTGAACACTGCCAATAATACGCTCACAAATGATGGGCTCCACCGAGTCATTCGCACAAGCCCTTTTTGTAAATGGGGCATAGAATTCATGACGTACAGTCCACAGTTTGAAGATAGCCACAAGTAAATTATTGTCACAGTAGACTACTTCACGAAATGGGCAGAAGCCATGCCCACTTATAAACACATCGCAGAAACCACTACATGTTTTTTCTATAACCATGTCATCACAAAGCTTGGTGTTCCCAAGGATTTAATCTCGAATCATGGAAAACAACTCTAGAATGAGATATTTCAGGAACTATCCAAACACCTTGGTTTTTCACATGAGCATGTTTCCCCATCCTACCCTTGGTCTAGTGGCTAGGTAGAAGCTACAAACAAAGTCCTCAAAATAATGTTTCAATGCATGTTAAACAACCACAAAACCAATTGGCATCACATGGCTTTTTTAGCCATATGGGCATATCGCATAGTAGTCAAATCATCCATAGGGCTCACACATTTCTAATTAGCATGTGGAGTTGAGGTTCTACTCCCTATTGAGTGTGACAACCCTACCTTACACTCATCTTTCGAACTCCTCCCTCACATCTCACCTTTAGAGCAAAGCCTAGTATAGTTGGAATGTTTCGACGGAAGTCAGTGGGAATCTCTCTAGAATAATGAAGCCCACAAAAAGAGGACCAAAACCTCCTTTTATTGCAATGTCACCCTTCATTCATTCACATCGGGAGATCTAGTCCTTTTCTATGATGTTGCCAAAGAAGCTTTAGGACCAGGGAAGTTTGAAACTTTATGGAAATGACCATACATAGTTAAACATTGCCTCCTAAAAGGAGCATATATGTTACTAGAGCCTAATGGGACTTGCCCCAAAGACCACGTCAATGGGCTCTATATCAAAATATTATATCAATAACACTAAAATCAGCCCTAGAATGTAACTATATTGTACCTTTATTTCCCTTTTTTATTATCATCTCATCATGAATGTACACTAAAGCTATACTCTCATCATGTGTCATAGATGGATCATTCATAAACCTATCTTCACGGGTTCATTGATGGTGCTTCTCGATGGTCCTCAAACCTCGTCGTCATAGTCTAGGCCATATACTCTCCTGACCTAAAACCCTTCCACCAAAATGGGCTTTGTATTGGGTTAGCCACAAATAACCAAGCCGAACACGATGTCGTCATAGGCCTCTTGGTTGATGCCTCCAACCTAGGTATTAGTCATCTGCATGTGTTCGTTGACTCTTACGTTGTTGTATCACAATGGAACAAAACCTTCAGGATATGTGACCCTTGTGCTTTTTCAGAATTACATGCATGCACAAATATTAGCTTGTGGTTTTGATCATATCACATTTATAAATATACTAAGAAATCAAAATCATGTAGATGACCGCATAGCTAATCAAATCCTGGGCTGGCATGCATCACATATATATCACTATCGAGACACATAAAAGCATAAAGAATAGATCTATCAATAAATGTTAAAATACATCACATGTATAAAAAGCATACACCTAGAGCTATTGTGAAAATCTATGCTTAAAGAGATTCAATTTGGTAGTTTCAAAGTAGGCTACACAATAACACATTAAACTGTGCTACATTCTCTAGAGACACTCTCCATTGCTAACCCTAAAAAATATTTTTTATTTATTATAATATGCGGAAAAAAAAGATTTAAAAATTGGTATTAATATTTACTAAGAAGGTTTATTTATATTTATTTATTTATGACGTTTCGAAAAAAATCCACATGATCAACAATGTGACACACAAACACTGGCTACATTAATGTTTTTTCTTTTCACAAAGAAAAACCATGTTGTACCCCACACGTATTCCCTGGATTCCCTATGGCACATGTTAACGCCCCTTGCCTGTGCAAAAATACGGTCGCACACTTGCATTTGTCATTGTGGTTTGAGACGGGAGTCATTGAATTTCTCATTCATTTTAATTATTGAAGAACTGTAGCGGTTGTGATTGACGCGCATTGGCTCGAATGGCTCAGCATGTTCTTTCCTTCTCAAACTGATAACACTGTACACGCAAATCTCCAACTGTTACATATGTATTTTGAACCCTAATCACTCAATGCTGGGGAAGAGAATCGGAGGCAGCCGAGCACGCCCTGTCTGTCCTCAGCTCCTCCGTGGAACCAAACGAAACCCAAGCGGGTGAGTGGATCACTCGCACACTTCGCACCAGTGGAAATAACTGGCAGCGATCGAGAATAACTCGCATAACAGGAAGAAAACGGCGGCGACTACCCTCCAATCGCCGACGACTATTACCATCATAAACGGCGGCGATTACCCTCAAATCACCGGCGGCGATTCGCATAAACGGCAGAGATACCTCTTCTATCAGCGTAATGACTGGCAGATCTTGTTGTGATAACCCCTGTATCAACTGATAATTCGCATATCCGCTGATAATTCGTATATCCAGTGATAATTCGCGTATTCGATTATAAGTCACGTATCTCCTCGTGATAACTCGCATAAACATTGTGATAACTCGCATAACTGGAGATAACCCGCATATTCGGCGCCTATTACTCAGATTTTCCGTCAGATCCCTCGCATAAACGGTAAAAGCATGTGGCATGTCTGTTAATGATCCGCATATCCTGCTGTGATAACCCGTGTATCCCTCAATAATGCACATATCTGGTGGTGAAAGGCTACATATCAGCGTAATGCTGAGCATATTCTGCAGTTATAATTCGCGTATTGGATAATTACTCGCGTATACATTGGTTAAAATTAGCATATAGACGATAACTCAAAATATCTTGTGGGAAATTAGCATATAGACGATAACTCGCGTATGCACCGGTGATAACTCAAAATATCTTGTGGGAACCTGCATATCAGGTGATAATTGGCGCATGCACTGGTGATAACTCAAAATATCTTGTGGGAACCTGCATATCAGGTGATAATTCGTGTATGCACTGCTGATAACTCAAAATATCTTGTGGGAACCTCATAGATAATTCGCATAGGTAGTGATGATTGCGTATCCGAAGCAGTTAACTCACATTTTCGGCGGTGGTATTTGCAAATAGGACCGCATAATAGAGAACTCGCAGATGCCACAAGATAACCCACATATCCATGCCCATACCTCAAAATAACCCATATATCCATGCCCCGAGATACCTCAAAAGTAAAAACCGTCATGTACCATAAGATCGGAAGCTCCTATCTCCTTCGGTTTCGCTTGAACGCCATGTACCATCGAGCCGATAAGGAATATCAGATTCTGAAAATGGAGGCGCAGAGAGGAAAGGCGGAAGTGTTTTTGTAAATAGCCACATCCTCCATTCACTTCTGAGGTTGGACTAAACCCATCTGAAGGAGTTTACGTTGGCCTGCAATTTTCTGTCAATTCCATTTTTAATAGTTGGACTCGTCATGTCATTTTGGGTAAACAAATTGTTTTGTAGTTTCTTTTGCGAGGAACGAACCATTTTGTAGTTAGGGTTTAAAATAAATTTGTTTTGATTTAAAATAGAGTCTGACTATCAGAATGAGAGTCATCTAGTTCGGCTCTGATTGATCTTTCGAACCAGAATTTCGATTTATTTAACGTTTTGGGAACCATGTTTGGAAATGGCTCCGCCCTTATTCAGAAGTTTCAACACCTCCAAAATACCTATCAAGACATTTTTCTATGTGCTTGAGGTGTAACATTCACTTGCGTGCACCACAGAATCCTCCCTCCCTCCCTTTTTACTTACACTTGTATATGTCGATTAGATTATTAAAGAAAACCTACATGGTCTTCCTATATATTAATGGATCCTTCCTCTTCAGAAATATAAAGAAAACATATATATATGGTTTTCAACGGACCCTTTCCTATAAATATATATAACTCTATATATAATTTTTCTCAGTTACAGTTATATGGAGTTATATGGAGATATATAGTTATAGTTACCTAAAAAACATTATTTTTACCTTATAATTTAAATACAATGGAATGTCAAATCTTACAATTAAATCAAATTTTATATTTATAAAAATATTAATTAATAAAAAATATAGATAAATTAGTGGGGAAAAAATATAATATATTCAAAACATGTAAAGCAAAATGATATTAATACATGTCAATATCTCTGTGGATTACTGAAGAAAATATCTGTATAATAATAATTGTAGACTTCAACACAAAATCAAAAATATATCTAGAAATGCTATTAATAATTTATGATATTGTTTAATGAATTTAATATTTCAAAAAAAATATTTTTATATTATATAAATTTAACAATTTGAAATTATTAGTTTTCAAATTTATAACTAAATTTTAAATAAATATTTATTTCGAATATAATTATTAAAATAAATATTATTTTTGAAGTATTAAAATGAAATCATGGGTAAATTAAAAAGTAGATGCTAGGTCATATGGAGAGTCCAATATTCTATATACCATTACTAAATTTAAACATGTATATATGATAACAATTGTTTAGTATTTTTTTCCTTAATAACTAACTTGGTTAGACTTTGCACCAACCCACTTATTATATAGAGGAAAAACAATCAACCCATAATCAATGAATAATAAATAAATGAAAATATTTTTCTTTTTAAAAGTCACTGCTAAATACTATCATGGATATCGAAATTATTTGATCGTAAATTACTTGTAATTTTTACTCTAAATTTATTAATTTATTCAAGAAAATTAAAATTATTACTTATAAATTTACTTATAAATTAAAATTTTAAATTACATATATATGAGAAAATTTATTTATAGTAGCATTCCAAGTGAATAATTTTACTATGAGCATAGATTTATTTTAACCATGGATCTATCAAATTTGTAAGTGATCAAATTTCTTGGAATACAAACCTTGGTTATATTGCAAAATTTTAAAACAAAGGTTTGCACCTCTCCCTTTTGGCCCTTGATAGATACACAGTTAAAGTTATATATATATATATATATATATATATATATATATATATATATATATATATATATATATATATATATATATATATATCATGTGTCAAATCCAAATTAAATGAAGAAATAGTTACACGTCTCTCCCATTTTGAGTCACAGCTCGTTAAAGTGTTTTAACATATGCATCATTCACATTGAAATATATATATATATATATATGCCAAGTTAAATAAGGAAATATTTACACATCTCTTTCATTTTTAGTAACACAACATTCAATAATTATTTTTTTTTCCAATTCATTTATATAATATATGTATAATTATGATTGTTTTTTTTGTTGAGTTTAGGCTTTTCTGATCCATATATACATTATGAGAAAATATTTGGGAAATAATCACATCAATGAATATTTGTTCAACGCTTTTCTAACCAATCAAAAGAATTATACATTGTGATGTTATGAATTAAAGAGAACATATTAATTAAATATCAATCTCTTTATTCCTTTTTTTGTTCACATTGAATTTAAATAATTAAATAGATTTCACATCTCCTTTATATTAGAAAGTGGAAAATATTTATTAGGGGAGAAAATTTTTACATTCAAATATATATATATATATATATATATATATATATATATATATTTGATATAAAATTATTTTATTTATTCTTGGACACCAAAAGAATTAATAATAAAGGAATTATACATCTTCATTATCTTGAAAAGTAAAAAGATAATTTTTTTTATTATTATTATTTTATAGCTCTCAAATTGACATAAAATTATGTTAATTATTATAGCCATTAAAATATTTTATGTTTTAATTATGATTATACAATGAATATTTTATTTTTTTCATTATGTAATGAGAGTATTGATATGACTTGCATGCCCAACACTGTGGATTCAAAATCGGGTAAGGAACATTAAAAATATGTGTATTTGGGGTAAAAGCGATAGTGGCATGGGGCACTGGTGGTTCTACAGTTATGTTGTGAAAATATATAAGAAATCCCTGGTTCCTAGGCCATTTGTTTGCAATGTTTAATTTTCCGAGCAAGTCGCTCAGTCTCTAGAATTTAGCCCACGGGTGAAGCTGCAAGTGATCTTGGTTGTAGCTATCTAAGACTGGGTGGAGAGTTGTAGTCCCAAACTCATTTTCCCAAACACTACAAGATAAGTTCTCTTATGTATCTACATTGCCCGTGAATATGTTTTCATTTCTAGATTGAAATGGTATGTGTAAATGAACTGAACTTTAGTTGCATCTCCTATATTGGCATAATATTACAGAGAATAGTTTAGGACTACATTTTATCCTTAAGATTATAAATGGTAAAAGATGCAATGTCTATACATAATAAGTAGGATCGTGTTACACTGATGTGTTGAAATAGTCTTCTTACGAAATACATGAATGTGATTTGGTATTACTTAATAAAAAAACATATATTGTGAAGCCTTGAAGGCATTGAAAGGATCAACAAGGATCTGATCCAAGAAACATGACAGAATTGTATATGAACCTCTGTTGTTAAGGAATAATTGTTACATTGGAGAGGCATGTGTTAAAAAGGCCAATGTATACATATTTAGATGTATAAATAAACATATACATATATTGATTATAAGTGTGTGCTTCAAATTCTAAGGCGTTGTGGTCATGTAGAGGAATCGCTCATCATATAAATATAATGAAAGGAAACCTTACATCATGGGATTCATCAGCCATCCACTTTCAGCAACCCACGTTCTTTCCCAAGGGGACACCAATGTTGGGGACTGTAGGTCCCTTCAAATATCTAAATGCCCGAGAAATCCCTGAGTTGCACCATAGAGCCACTTAAAGGCTTGCGTTGGAGCATGGAACCCCTGGCATGTGGCATAAGAGGTTAAGTCCCTTCATTAGTTCACAAAAAGTCTCTGGCAGAGGGTAGCTAAGAGATTTCCAATGCCAACATGCATGGAATCCCCTATCCCTAAGACGGGAAAACCTGAAGGTCAGGAACTTTTTGGAGTGGCTTTAGTGTAAGTTCCATAGGGTTAGTGTTTGTAGATACTTTAGTAAATCATTGCATCCTTTATTCGAAGTTGTTCCATATCTTAAAATGCATAGAACCATCGTGGCCAAGTCATGGCCGAATGGACTAGTGGGAGGCTAGGGATGTGCAGAAGAGAGTGAGCTCCATTGAGAACCTTTTTAACCAATATTGAATAGGTTTCCTAGGATATAGAAATCCTCCCTAATTGGTTCATGGCAAGCATCAACCATGATAAAGGTTTGGGTGAAGTTGAGTGGAGCCTTAAGATTATAGCTCAAGAATGAGAACATTATCCCTTAACCTGGAGGAACCCTATTGGTGGAAGATTGGTATTGGTGTGGCCATATTTTTCTGACCATGATTGGAAGAGTAAACGATGACATGGCCTCGAAGCCCTCAACCCAAAAGGATTAACCTGGAGATTTATATTGTGTTACAAAAGTATTCACTAGGATGACACCAACTAGGATGAATTTTCTAACACATATACCTGGAAAGTATACCATTGGCTAAAGGTGGTCCCCACTAAACAATGCATCCTAGAAGCGCTTGCTTGATAGTGCCAAGTGCAGGCAGAGTGATGTCAACTTCCTCAAGAGCTCGGTAGTCACGCAATTGGTTAAGAGGAGGCCCTACTGCCATATATTCTCAGTGGTCCCCACCTAGAGGTATGAAGGGGTGAAACTGAAGATGATAGACTAGGCTAGATTGGCTACCAATAACTGAGAACAACTCAATCTACAACTCTATATTTACCCCAATTCTAGAATTTCAAGAATTATTTAAAATATGCAATCAAAATAAGAATGTGGGTTTGTCTTAACAAATTCTATGAGAGGCCTTTCTCGCACTTTCCAAACCATTGTATTTACCTCATCCAATTTACATAGGATTCAACTTATCAATTGGTGCAATAGGAAAGATAAAACGGGAATTTAGAAACCAAACACGGAGCGCTGAAACCGTTGGTTGTAGGTGCACAAAATAATTTCCTAGCACACTAAAAATCTTATTCTAAAAAAAAATTGTTTTCATATTTTAGGAAGGTGAAATTACTCAACCTTGTTTTAATCAACTTCCCAGGGCCTTATATTTATCCTTGACACTCTCAATGACTTAATTTACCTCTCTTCATTGTGATTTACAATGCTAATCCTAACTTTCCATTTAGGAATGAATCTCAATGGGTTTTGACAACATTCAACAAAATAAGTGCTCTATTTTCTTCTGTGACAGTGCTCAATGACTAACATAAATTCATGCGGCCACTGTCCAAGGCGTGGATACACATTCTTCTATAAGATTTCTAATAAGAATCCCAGAAAAACAAATGGGCAATCACACTGTACACCTTTCCAATAAGAAATAGTAAAAGGAATTTTAACAGTGTTTCCAAAACAGAATTTTGTGTTCTATGGTAACAACACTTAGTCAGTATAAATCTCACACAAGCGCTATATCAAAACATAGGGAACATTTTCCCATGGGCATTTGAACCAAAATACAAAAGAACCGTGCACAGCTACATAATGGTTGAGGCCACAATAGTCAAGTTTCCTTTAAATATCATCTTACCATACACTATATTAGCACCAACAACATATCAACAAAAAGTACTGAACTATCCATGGATATATAAGGACCAATAACATGGATATATAAGTCCCAATAATAGTAAACCATCAATACATAGCATTTACAACCACTAACCTTCTCAGCATATTCAGATTCTTAACATAAATCGACTCAATAAGTGTAGACAAATAACTTCATTAAAAATAGATTGATCCTGGTGGATGTTGGTGGTCGCCCACCTATCCCATTTGGACCCCCACAACTATCCCTTTAGGCTTTTCAGTTTCTGTAATTGTAGCACAATTTACTATTTTTAGCAGTTTTTAGGTCTTGAACTTCTGGAGCCGATTTGAGGCCGTAAACGACATTTTTTGGGAAATTTGGGAGCAACATGGGTCCATGGATTGATGTTACTCTTCCTAAAGTTGTAGTGCTTGGATAGATCTTTCTAACAATCTATTGTACGTGTAAAATGGACATTGTATGCCAAAGTTACGACCCTGGGAAATTGGTGTACCAGTTTACCCAAAACGGGGCCCACAATTTGGCATTTCATCTTCTAGGGTAAGGTTTTGGGATGTTAAGGGTTTTCCATTATTTATCAACAATAAATAGACCTTCGAGCCTCATTGTAACACAATTCAGAGGCATTTAGCTTGCACATCTGTTCTCAAAGATAATCTACGATTGCCCTAGCTAGTTTATTTCCATTTCTATTTGTAAGCATATTTCAATATTTTACATTAATTAAATGAAGTATTATTTCTATTGCATCCTCATGTATATGGTTATCTTTATATTTGTTACGTTCCTGTTTAAAATCTAGATCAGTGGCATCAGAGCAGTCTAAATTTTCTTTGTTTTACTTTGCATGTCCCCAACGAGGTTGGGATATAAGGAGTTAGGGCTTGAACTAGTCGAACCTTTGCAAGACCAGCCTCATAAATCTTGACGACCTCCCATGGTTGATGAAAAGAAATATGAGGGGGCAAGATATCCTATCAAAATCTTACTCGAAGAATCCCTCGAGTGGCAAAGGAATGTGATGATGGATAGCTTTGCACAAATCTTTCAGCAGCTACCGAGAGGTGACGCATCAACTTCCAGTAGCTACTCTGGCAACTCCACACCATTTAAGGTACAAGTTAATTTTGAAATCCCCATCTTCGAGGGTAAAATAGATGCAGATGTCGTAGATAAATGGTTAAATCTGCTAGATGGGTATTTTTCTATTCATGAATTTTCGAGTTGGGAAAATATTGTTTTCGCTCTTCTCAAAGCAGGCCCCCATGTCAAGGGCTGGTGGTAAGCCTATTGAGAGTAGAAGAATGAAAGTACAGGATCACTATTTTCATCCACACCCACTTGGTATTCATTCCGGGATGTCATCAAGGAGCAGTACTACCCTCTCAAAAGCTATGAGGACAAATACATCTAATGGAGAAGACTGCGGTAGGGAAGGGACCAAGATGTGCCAAAGTTCACAAACATTTTTCATACCCTTCACACACAGTTGCGTATCAAGGACTTTGAGCCGCATTTGATACTCAAATAACGCGGTTTATTACACAGATACATCCAGGAAGAGATGGAGTTCCTAAACATCTCCTCGCTCGGCACGACGTACTGATATGCTGTCAAAATCGAGAAAAAGTTCATACAAAAGAAGTGAGACTTTGTATCTGCAAATCCAAAGACCAAATGACAAAGCCAAGGCAGGGTGACCCAAGACAACCCGTTGAATCTGCAAGAAAAGAAAAACACCACGAAGTCGAAGAAGGACACAGGAAAGTGGTGTGAGTTCCACAAGAGTCCCACTCATAACACAAGTGAGCGTCAGACCAAAAAATCACTTGTGGCCGAGTTGAAGGCTTCAGAATTAGAGGCAGGTTCTGACCCTGAGTCAGAACCCGACAAGGGGAATGGAAAATGGAAGCATATCATTGATGCAAAGCCTAGCATCACTGTTGCCACCACCAAGATCCAAAAGAATGAGACCGAAGATCCATAGGAGGGGGAACGTCTTTTCCACTCACAAATGTAGGTGAAGGGTTCACAATTACAATTCATTGTTGATAGTGGCAACCAAAAGAACCTCATTTCAGTAGAGCTTGTGAAGCATTTGGGCCCACCAACTACACCACACCTATAGCTGTACAGTATCAGGTGGCTTCATGAAGGACAAGATCTCAAAGTTTTCCAACAGTGTCGCTTTCCCTACAGCATCAAACCCTTCATAGATGAGGTATTGTGTGATGTTACACCTCTGGATGTTGTGATGTACTATTAATCCATCCATACTTATGGAGGTGACATGTTGTGTATGAGTAAAGGCCTCGTGCTATCATTATTTCTTTGTGTAATTCATTATACAGGATAGTTGAGGTAGCCCCACCTACCACCACCTCTTTGATCACTGCTAAGAAAGGCAGTAAGCTCATCTCCCAGACTAGGAAATTCATCTGTCTTGTTCACTACCAAAGTAAGGGGAAGATAGTCAACACATCCATGACCTCTGCGAAGTGTTCCTCCATGTAAAAATAGCAGCAAAGTGATATGGTCATGACAAAACACGGGAACAACTTCTCCTCACCCACGGGGGTACCACACAAGCTTCAGGTGGGCAACAAAGTCTAGTTGCATCTGCAGAAAGAACACCTTATAAGATCCCATCAGAACTCCAACCACACCGACATGGTCCTTACACCATTACCAAGGCCGTGGGAAGTAATTCTTTGGAGCACAACATTCCTCCATTCCTGCACCTGCACCAAGTGTTCAATATGTACTACCCTTGACCATGCTTCCCACCATTACTGGACACATCCGAGATTGCAGAACAACTCACCAAGGACCAAGTTCAACAGATGGAGGAACTCAATACAATGGGGGCCATTGCTTCCTAAGGGGGGAGGAATGATCCAGGTGGATGTTGGTGGCCACCCACCTATCCCATTTTCACCCCCACAACTGTCCCTTTCATCTTTTTAGTTTCCGTAATTGTAGCACAATTTACTATTTTTAGCAGTTTTTCAGGTCCTGAATTTCCAGAGCCATTTTGAGGCCCTAAACTACAATTTTTGGTAAAACTAGGAGAAACATTGGTCCATGGACTGATATTTCTCTTCCAAAAGTTGTATTTCTCAGATAGATCTTTCTAACAAGCTATTGTACATGTCAAACAGAGATCATATGCCAAAGCTACGACCCCAGGAAATTGATGTACCAATTTAGCCTAAAAGGGGCCCACAATTTGGTATTTCATCTTCTAGGGTTAGGTTTTTGGATATTAAGGGTTTTCCATTGTTTCTCAACAATAAATAGGCCTTTGAGCCTCATTGTAACATAGTTTAGGGGCATGTAGTTGCCACATCTCTTCTCAGAGATACGCTACCATTGCCCTAGCTGGTTTATTTCCATTTTTGTCGGTAAGCATATTTCAGTATTTTAGATTAATGAAATGAAGTATTATTTCCACTGTATCTTTGTGTATATGTTTATCTCTATATTTTGAAGTGTTCCTATTTAAATCCAGATCACATATAGACAAATAAGTTAACAAACATAGAGGAATATATACAGACTTCTCACTAGTCAAATTCAATTATGCATTACATTGGCCAAATACATAATGTGGGCATATACATCTCAGTCCTCTCAACCTTTGTCTCTTCTCCTCGTGTTGGAGCTTCTCTTCTTCTCCTCGTCTTATTCCTCCACTACACTCTCTCTTCCTAAACACTCTTCCTTTTTAAAGATAAAGCTAACATGGGACAACCAAGAGTCACAAGATGAAATTTTCCCCTTCTCCAAAAAACAAGGGAAACTGAAACTTCATTTACATTAGGAAATAATTCCTCCAATTATTCTAAGAAAAATCTCACTTCTTAATGTAAATATCTACAATTTCTTACAAAAAAATTAAATTTCTCCTAACATCATCATGTGACCATCCCATCACATTAGCAAGCTTCAATCTACTTTTCAGTGAATTTTGTGCTCCATCTATGCACCTACATCAGACTCCCAAGGTGCAAGAATTTATAACCTCTTGGTAATATGCATTCAGTCTTCTCATAGCAACCTCAACTCGTGAGCTGCAATATGCCTCTGTAGTAACAAGTCTCCACCTTGCTACACAATATCTCACCAAACTTTCTCTTTTATTTTGGCTTTTGGCATGTTCTTGGTTCTATTCTGTGGAAACCTTCAAGAACTCCTTACTCTAGGCTGCTGCAAATATCCTCACCTTCCTCTATTGTCACCTACATAGTGAAACATAAAATCTTACTAGATATTTAATCAACTTGTACCTTCTTTTACTGATTTTGTTGCAAACTTTGACCTTTACTTGTTGTCAAATTGTTCAAAATTTCCTTAGAATCATAGGTTGTCTCTTCATACAACCATCTATACATTTCTACTTTGCTATTTCCAACTTCATTTTTTATCTTTAGGTTGCTCATCAAATATTCATTTGCTTCATCACATGTGTTCATCCAAGTTAAGTTGTTCTTCCATGGCAGCAACTCAACTCTATTTAGCTTTTTCTCGCACTAAGAATTTATCCATGCCTGAGCTTCACCTGCAACAAATTCTATTTTACATTCTTCTGGAGACTTTCTCTATAACCATAGTATTCCTCATCTTTTTGTTGTATTCATCTCACCATATCTAGTTGTAATTTGATTTTAGCTACTTCTCTATCAAGTTTTTCCTGACTTGACATACTATGGATTCTCTATGAACCTTTACTATGACCCTCAGTACTCACAAATTTCCTTCTTCTACGAGCTTCTCCTATCTCAGTATGAACTGTACACAAGCCACTGCAAAAAACTAAATCCATCAACTTGTTTGTAAATACCATATTAGTTGCATCCATGCCTCGTCTTCTCCTGGTATTTTTGTTGACTCCTTCCTCTAGAATATTCATCTGAGCATTCTCTTCACTTTTGGATTATGCATGTAATCTAATCACCTTCTTTCTCTGAGAACCTTTTTTTTCTTCCTCACTTTATACTACAAGGTTCCTTGTTGTCATCCTCAATTTCAAACATTAATCACTGCTACTTGTAATGAGTAATTAATCCAAAATTTACTGGAGAAAAAACCTTTACTTCCTTATTCAATCTTTACTTGAACACACAATTATTGTTGCAAAATTATTCTTATTGTTTTCATCCCTTAGCCTATTGCAGACCTTCTTATTCTTTAAATCGACACCATTCTTCCTCTTGATCACTCATTATCAAACCATAACTCTAGTCATATTTACTTTATTGTAGAAATTGTTTCACATTATTAAGTCTTTCTCTTAACTCAACCAACTCCTTCTCAAATCCTTCATCACTCATTCCTTTGGGTCCAAATGCTTTGGAAATTTTGTTCTTATTCTCATGGCTTTCTTCTAAACCCCTGTTATGACTAAAAATAGTCATCTTCATCTCCTCCTCTTGTGAACTCCCCTTTTCTACTAGTGAGTTGCAACAAGACATTCTTGTCTCTATAATAAGCTTGCTACTTGTCACCCATGCCAAGTCATCCTCCTATTATCTTCTCCTCTCTAGGTTCTCTATAGTAGACCCTCTACTTGAGCGCTCTTTCTCCTCCACTTTCAAAGTTGTTGGTTGTCGCATCTTCAACTACTCACTCTTCTTAGTTTTCAACAAATTTATTTTGTTGTTGGGTTCTTTCACCATTTCTTCATCTAAGAGCATTTTGTACTCATTCTTCTTTGACATAGCTTACTTTTTAGGGTAGATGTTACCAATGCAGTCCCACAAACACGATTATTTTGATTACCAAGATAGTATAAACATGACATTGAATTTTATTATAATATCTATAACAAGATCTCATGTCCCGCAATCTTTCATGGATCTACTTGTTCAACCAATTCATTTCCAACCAATACACATGTTTTTCCTCAAGAGCATATCAACTCTTCACTTCCCTTCAATCATCTCACTTACATTTGTAAGGTTATTTTTCTCTTCACGCTCTTTTCCTTGTCAATTTGTCTTCAAATACGGAAATTCCATTTATTCATGGATCAACCCTTCTTGACATGTGAGCATATACTATCTCTTCATTTCACTACATTTGTACTGTAACTCTAAAATCTAATCTTTGTTATTCAGACTACATCACCAAAGAGAAATATGTCTCTTTTCAGGCTCTAATACCACTTAGCAATGATAGACTTGGTTACTACGACTTCCAATAACCCAGGAAAACTCAATCTACAACTTTTTATTTACCCCATTCTAGAATTTCAGGAACTATTCAAAATGTGCACTCAAACTAAGAATGTGGATTTGTCTTGATAAATTATATGAGAGGGCTTTCTCCCACCTTCCAATCCTTTTCCTTTGCTTCATCCAACTTACATAGGATTCAACTTATCAATTGGTGTAATAGGAAGGACAAAATGGAAATTTAGAAACCAAGCACCTATTTCTAGAAGTATTGGTTGTAGGTGTTGTGAAATATTTTTTTTGTGCAATTAAAATATTGTAGGCGCTATGCAATGATTTTGCAGTGCCCTACGAAAAGCTATGTTTTGCAATTTCGAGAATTTGAAATGACTCGTCCTTGTTCTAATCGACTTCCCATGGCCTTAACTTTCTCCTTGACATTATAAACAACTTACTTTACCTTTCTTCATCGATATTTACAAAGCTAACTTGAACTTACCATTCAAGAACAAATCTCAATGGGTTTTGGCAAAATTCAATAAAATAGGGCATTCTACTTTCTTCTGTGATAGTGCTAAATCACTAACAGAAATTAACCCGACCACACATTCTTCTACTAGATTTACGAAACTCCGTAATTACCACAAATTCCACCAGTGTTGATCCACGAATTAAAAAATATTAATGGGTAATCAAACCATACACTTTACCAATTGAAAATAGTCAGAGGGGTTTTTAACAGTGTTTCCAAAACACAATGTTATGTTCTATGGTAACAACAATTAGTCTCTATAAATCTCACACAAAAACTATGTCAAAACATAGGGAAAACTTTGTCATGGGTATTTCAACAAAAATACAAAAGAACCGTACACAACTACATAATGGTTGAGGCCACAATATTCAAGTTTTCTTTCAATATGATCTCAGCATATGATATACTAGCACAAAAAACATATCAATAGTAGGTACTCAGCTATCTATTAAAATATAAGGCCTGATAACATTACATCATAAATACATAGCGTCTACAACCACTATGCCTTTCAACACATTCAAATTATTAAAATCAATTGACTTGACATGTGAAAATAAAAAACTTCATTAAAAATATATAGAAAGAGAATTTAACAAACACGGAGGCATACAAAAAAATTTCTCATTAATCAAATTCAACTATGAATTAAAATGGCCAGATATACAATGTGGGAATATGAAACCCAACCCTCTCAACATTTGTCTCTTATCCTTGTGTTAGAGCTTCTATTATTCTCCTCCTCTTCTACCTCCACTTCACTCTCTCTTCCTAAATGCTCATCCTCTTTAAAAATAACGCTAACATGGGATGACAAAGAGTCAAAAAATGAACTGTTTCCCCTTCTCCAAAAAATAAGGGAAATTGAAAATGCATTTACATTAGGAAATAATTGCTCCAATTTATTATAAAATAAAAACTCACTTCCTAATGTAAATATCTACAATTTCTTAGAAAAACATTTAAATTTATGCTAGCATGATCATGTGACCATCCCATCACATTGGCGAGCTTCTGTCCAGTCTTCATTGAATTTTGTGCTTCATCTACACACCTACATCAGACTCCCAAGGTACAAAAATTTATGAACTCATGGTCATATGCATATGGTATTCTCATAACAACTTCAACTTGTGAGTTGCAACATGCCTCTGTGGTAACAAGTCTATGCCTTTCTACACGATACCTCACCTAACTTTCTCTTATGTTTGAGCTTTTGGCATCATCTTGGTTCTATTCTCTGGAACCTTACTCTAGGATGTTACAAATCTCCTCACCTTTCTCTACTGTCAATTGCATAGTGAAACTTAAAATATTACCAAACCTTTAATCACTTGTACCTTCTTCTATTGGTTCTGTCATGAACTATGCCCTTTACTTGTTATCAAACTATTGAAAATTTTTCTAGAATCATAGGTTGTCTCTTCGTAAAACCAACTATACTTGTTTTCTTTCCTTTTGTCAGTTTCATTTGTTCTCTTCAGGCTGCTCATCAAATATTCATATGCTTTATCATATGTGTTCATCACCCTTAATTTTTTCTTCAATGGCTAAAACTGTACTCCCTTGAGCGTTTCCTCACACTCAGCATTTATCCATGTCTTAGCTTCGCCTACAACAAATTTTATTTTTGTTTCTTCATCATCTCTAGCCCCAATTTTATTTCAGCTAATTCTCTATCAATTTTGTCATGACTTAATATACTATGTATTCTCTCTGAAACTTTACTATGACTCTTGTTTGTCACAAATTTCCTTCTTATATGAGCTTCTCCTAGTTCACTGTGAATTATAAACAATCCACTACAAAAGGTCAACTCCATCAACCTGTTTGTAAATACCATACTAAGATCATCCATGCTTAGTATTCTCTTGCTATTTCTGCAGATTCCTTCCTCTAGAATCTTCATCTAAGCACTCTCTGCTCTTCTAGCTTCTTCATGCAATTTACTCACCTTCTTTCTCTGAGAAATTTGTTGTTCTTCCTTGTCATTATCCTCAACTACAAACATTCATCACAACTACTTTTATTTCGTTAAATTTTTTCATATTAAAAAACAATAATAATAGTAACAACTCCAGCATCTACTATAATAAAATAGATGGGGTTAAAAAAAACATTATAATAATTTAGTGGGAAAAACAAAACGATAAAATAAAATTAATAATGGGGAAACTATTAATCTAGTTCGCAATAAATTTGAATGAGAATATTACTTCACCTAGTAAATAAATGCTAAATGTGTATGAATATATTGTGAAAGAAAGTTGAAGCTAAAACTAGGCTCTATCTCACTTTGTCTATATCTCTCTCATGGTGTCTCTCAATCATTCTCTCCGTGACTCTTACTATGTGTCTCTCTCACTCTCTCTATATTCTATCATTCTCTTTCTATATTGTAGCACTGCAAAAAGTATTGTAATGGAGAGTCTACTATTGTTTTCACAATCCTTCTTCTCTTTGCTTTTCTCTCAACCTCTTTCTTTTTGCTTTTGAGTTTTTTTTTCTTTAATATAACCAACAAGCCCATCATTTTTTGTTTCGGTACTTTCTTGATTTTCGGGCATTTCTTTTCCTCTACTTCCTCCTCCTTTCCCCGCTTTCTCCATCTCTCTTTCCCTCCATATCTTCCTCTATCTCTTGATTTCTTTCTCTCACTTACTCTCCCTCTCTTAGTGTATCTTTAAGAATGCATAGAACCCATACAACCACTACATATGAGCACTGCACAAACTATTATAATGGAGAGTCTACTATTGTTTTCACAATCCTTCTTCTCTTTGCTTTTCTCTCATCCTCTTTCTTTTTGCTTTTGAGTTTTTTTTTCTTTAATATAACCAACAAGCCCATCATTTCTTGTTTCGGTACTTTCTTGATTTTCGGGCATTTCTTTTCCTGGTTTGTTTTATTTATCTATATTTTTTGGACGCTTTTGGTTTGCTTGATTTTTTATTTTTCTCTCTTGATTTTTTTAGACGGTTGTTTTTTTCTTTCAATTTATTTATTTATGATATAAATATAATCAATATATTTATTTATTTTTAATGTAGATATAACATATCAAAATTTTATTTATTGATTAAACGTTTTAGTATATTTTTAATGTTTTTTAAAATTAATTTTAATTTTAATTTATCAAATATCAAGAAAATAAATAAAATGTATTTTTCAAATATATAAAAGAAATTACAACTTATCATAAAAGTATCATTATTTTTTAATTAGTATACTAATGATTATTATTATATAATTTAGGTGATTCTATATTATTAATTTTATTTTTTATTTTTTTTATTGAAATTTGGAATTTTTATACATAATAAATGTCCCCTTACTAGAATTGGCCATTTTAATCATTCTTTTGATTAATCATTTTGATATTATGGTTTAAGTTGAAAGATACCAACATTTTCTTGTCCTCCCCCACTACAACTAATAGAAATGTAACTGCTAACTTTACTGTATATATAAATAAGTGTTCAAAATTTGCTTAAAATAGTTTTTTATGAAATGATGATTACAAATTTAAGTGGCTTGAAGCCAAATATTTTTAGAGGTGTATCACCTACAAAAATAATTCATGTACAGAAATAATTCATGTAAAAATTGTTTTAATAAATCTGGAAAGACTTATTTTGTAACTTTTATTTATTTTTGAGGAATCAAAAAGACGTGTTGGAATATGTTTTATTTAATAAAATAATAATAATAATAAAGAATGAAAATTTATCCTAGAACATTAACCTTCACAAAATTGTTAATAGGTTAATATGAGAGATTAACCAATAAGTGTCAGGGGAAACAATTGAAGTTAGCTATGCCTAATGAGGTAGAAAAACAAAAAAGAAGAAAAGAGAAATACATTTCTGTCTTGCATTTTTTTTTGGTTTCTAGAAGAAATGAAACAAGATATTAAAATACCCTTACCACTAGGAGATAATGACCGACGAGATTCTTCATAGGGTTGTTGGGGTAGACAACTCCAATAATATTCCTACATTTACTTGACAGTTGGAGGGAGATCTCATGCAAACATATTTATAGGGTTGTTGGGGTGGAAAACTCCAATAATATTTCTAGTTTTACTTGACCGTCGGAGGCAGATCTCACGCAAACATATTTGTACAAGTCAGTTCAACACTGGGAGGATCGTTGAATCCTATGAACTATTTCTGAAAGGAAATAGATAAGTATTTAGTCTTTCAAGTACTTGTGTAAGATATTTGAATTGTGTATATATGGTGTGAATGAAATATTAATTAACTGATAATTAAAGAAACTTATTTGGAATACAAGAGATAGAAATAGGGTCAAAATTAGGAAGCCAGTGTCTACAGATGAAGGTAAAATCGTAGATTGTTTTTTAATACATAAACACTTCGTGTTTGGTAAAATTCAATTAAAATTCAACTTGAATGGTAGAATAGTTGTCTCTGACAAGTGTTTCTTTATTCTATGTAAAAACTTCTAAAATAATAAGGTCAAAATTTTGGGTTTTATGCCCAAGTTGGACTCATGAATTGCTGAGAGCAAAATATGACCTTCAAGGTTTCTGACCTGGATTGGATCGTTATATTTATTTTTCATCCATCTCAATGGTTTCAAAGTGGAAAAAGAAGAGAAATCCTAATGATTATGTAGTTGTCTTCAAAGATATATAATGATTATTGAAAGGTGCATATAATTTATTTTTTTTTTCTTAGACTAAATACTTGTGGGACTAAATGTAAGTGAGAAAATTATAGTCTACACATCAATACATTTTAGGAAAATGCTCAAACATCTGGTTGTATCTCAAAGTTTTATGATATTAAACACCCATGACTTAATGAATAGTAAGTAGTGTGAAGTGACATAATGTACAAGACTACTGATTCGTTAGCAAAGGGAAGTGGAAAATCAAGATAGAAGAATTCATTTAGTCAAGACTTTCACGGAATGTTAAAAAATGTCCAATCCATTCAAAATATAATAAGAAATATTAATAACCAAGAAACTGAAAAAAAATGTTTGATATTTTTTAAATGTTAGTTTCATTTATTTTATTATTTATCCCACAATTAATTACAATCAACTCTTTCCCAATTCACCCTATATGGGACATTAGGAGGGGAGATGTCACACCCATCTTTGAGAGAGGTAATGGAGTAGAACTTGACTATTCTTGGGAACAAACACGTATAAAATTCATGTATAGGAGGAGGTGAGACTAGTGGAAATACCACTATACGAATGAGGATTTGCATCCAATTAAGGTTAACTGGATAATGATGAAGCAAATATTATACAAGACATCATAGGGGTTATGTGAGATTATGGTTGTCTTCTTCCAAGTTAGTTCAATTCTCATGGTCGCCCACACAATTCATAATATGAGCCTCCCTATTGCACTCCATCTTTCCAGCATGTGCTAGAGGAACAAGGGAATTTTATGGGTTTCTTTGGAAGCAACAATTTAAAGGACTGAGGGCTCAAAGGAGAGCATGAATAATGGGCACCCATCTTGGTATTTAAATCAATACACTTAAGAAGAACAAGAGGAAAGAGAAGTGAAAGTAGTTCACTAGAAGAAAAATAAGGAAAATCCCATCCCCGACTTACTCAAATACAGAGGAAGAGGAAGGTTCCCAAGAAAAAAGCTCGTGGAAGCACTACACACAAAATGCTAAGACAAGAGGCCGCAACATTGAGGCATTCTGGAAAGCGCAACGATTTGAGGGTAGACACAAGACATCCATAGCTCAAAACTTGGAAACAATGCAGGAGAATCTTTGAGCCTGTAGAGCTGCCACTAGATTGTCCTAGACATAGGGTTATGATGGAGAAAAATCACTAGATATTTACTTACCCTAGGGCCTAGGTATTTTTTAACACATAGAGGTATTGATATCTTTCCATATGGACTTCATCTGGAAAAAGAAAACAACCCTCTCCTAAGCACTATCTTGAAAGAGCTAAATCAGATAAATGAAAAATATTACTGTCTGCAATATGCCATCCAAGGTTTCGAGAAAGAAGTTGAGGACAATGACGAACTAGGAGACAAGGTGGACACCAAAGATAATACGGCATGAAAGAATTCCTAGCACCCCAACTCCCCTGCATATGATGAATATTAGTTCAAAGAATCTTTGGTTCACCTCTAATTTTGAGGCTATTGTCTATATGTTTCTCTATGAAATTATAATATCAAGACATATAGTGTCCATAGTCCAAGTTATCTCCATTAATTTCAATAAGTTTACGCTTTTCTATTTTGTAGAGATATATTGAGACATTCAATTTTTTAATATGTTTCTGTTCAATTAATAGAACGTTATCTAGGAATTGGCTAGAAGGTTTATTAGATGAATTTTCAGTCTGCGTGTAAATATGTCACTATCCATATGAAAAGATAACTAGGGTTTGGTTGGTCCAATGCGCTTGAATGAAGTTTTGATTCAGAACATCAAACATAGATCTTTTAAGATCATATTGAACAGTCATGGGGCAACAATCAAGATATCGAAGATACAATTTACGTTAGGTCCCCTAACCTCGCCTTGGGCTCACTGATCAATGAATCATGGTATTTTGGCAAAACCGTAATCCATTTTGGGCCACACGCTCAAAATGTGCTTTCCACCATCATGTGCATCTACTATGTAGACAACCCATCCAGCTATTGAGGTTGAATTTTCTTGAACTATTGTTTCTCCTCACTTCAGCTGTTGCATACTTGATTGATGATTTTATACTAATAAAATATTAAAAACTTCTTTGCAAAGAACACAAATGAGTAGGTGCACTAATTATAGCATAACCTTTAAAATAATGCTTTGCAAAGCACGCAAGCGAGTAGATTCATTAAACATAATTTTTAATATACGGAACATAACTATGACAGGATGCTTTTAGATTTTCATCTTTTATTTTTCTTTGGAGTTACATAACCTTTTTTTAAGACGTATATTGTAAATAGACAAAATTTCCCTTGGATAATATAAATGATGGATTATAATTCATTAAAAAAAATAAAATTCCCAATAGTCAAATAAATAAACTAATAGAAGGAATCAAGAAACTTGAATACTCCATGTATATTTAGCAACATAATTTTTACAAATCTATTCAAAATTTTATGAGCAAGTACTATGTTACAAAATTTATGCAAAATTTAAAACTCTATTTTCCTAACAATTCTTATATTATTAAATTTATGTAAAACTTAAAACTTTATTTTCCAAACAAATAATATGTTAAAAATGTTATCTAAATTTCATATTCTATTTTCTAAATAAACATTATATTAGTCATGTCTTAGTAATTCTAATTCATTTTTTAGGCTTGAGAAACCATGCCCATTATCAGCCCTAGACCACACCAACCCTAAGTTTATTTGATTTTAGCATAACCTCCTTGAGGTTTGATCCTAGGTATCCTAGCTAACTAGGGGCATCATCACCCAGTTGTGCTAGCCACCTCAACTACTTGGGCTAGTGAGACATGACTAATGTTAATTTCTTTTATATATAAAATAAACCATATTTAAATATGAAAAAATGTGAAAGAATATTTAAAATTAAAATTAATATATTAAAATTCCTACATCTAATATCAATATAAACCAATTTTATATGTAAAAATAAAATTAATATATTAAAAATGTCTAATAAGACTACTGTTAAATATTTTTATAGTTGTGTAGCGATGAGTGCCACCGAGATATATTAGTATTTAACTTGTATTTTTAAATAATTAGATATATAATAAGTTGCAAAATATTCTTTAATTCACAAACATATTTAAAAAGTAAATATTACTATTTATACGACACTTTTTAAATTTTAAATTAATATTGACACCTTAGATGAAGTTGTATTTTTATAAATTTATATATATTACAAACAACTACCATAAATGTTTATAATGAGATTTAATTTAATTTTAATTCTAATTAATCATTTTTCATATTTATATTAATATTATTTGAATTTGAAAAAATAAAGTATTAACTAATTGTTTTCTTTATTTTTAGTAGTTTCTATTTTGAAGTTCAGTTTCTCTAAGAGCTTGGCATGTGAACACATTTCATTGAGATCTTTCCCATTTGATCCTAGACAATTTCATGGATTTGTTGGGGAATCTCTCAACTTCTCTGAGATATACATGATGGTCATCTAAGAAAATCCCAACAATAGCCTCCAAATTGACGAGCATTAGAGAATTAACTGCGGTGCAGGAAGCACTCTAGAACCTTTGTTTCTCCGGTGCAGAGCTTACAGGTAGATTATGTTGTTGTAACGTGCAATTATGTTGTTGTAACGTGCAACTCTATTTAACAGATAAAAATTATAAAAAGCCATTGCAAGGCAGAAAAAGGTCTGTTGTATGATCAAAGAAAAGAGGTTGTCCCAACATAGTATGGATCATCTTTTTTTGGTAAGGAAAAGGCAAACACGCACCATAGAACATTCATCATAAATATCAATTCAAATTCTCTTATAACTTTCATTCAAAAGAAAAGTGTTTCGGCACATTGATATTACTATTGATATTTTGAGAGTTACACTTGAGATGTAACGAAGCTCTACGTGCATGGAAATATGTGAATGGCATCAAATCTAAGTAAGTGAATTATGAGTAAATAATTGGATCAAGTATTGTATAATTATATGAGAATAAATTTTCTAAGCTGATATTTTTTAATTTAAATGAAAGACATTGATGAAGATTTTTATTTGTTTATAAAAATTTAGTAGTAAAGTAAGTTGATTATTTTTTATTTTTTTTAAGTTAATTATAATACAATAGTGTAAGATTTATTATTATTTCATTAATAATTATAAATTAATCATATCTATAAAAATTAGAAGAAAAAATGTGATAAATTTTTAAATATGAATTATTTTATAGTTTTATATAGATATGGAAAGTATAAAATTTCATTCAAATATTTTATTTGAAAAAAATTTACTATGAATTTGTAATCTATATTATATAGTTATTTATGTTCAATTAATAGGATCTAAATATATACTTTATTTTGAGAAATGATGATGGTGCTTCTAATTTTTTTTATTTAGGTACTATGTTACACTTTGGTTCTTATTGCTTAAACATTTTATGGTTTTTTACATCAGTGTGTCCTTTTTGAAGCATGTCAATGCCCCACTCCTTGTCGGAAAAGACATTATATTCCAATGACGTTGAATGATGTGGTATTTGTTTTGTCAAACAACCATTGAATGGAAAGAGTGGTGCAAGGAAGGATTGGATACCACCATAGATGCACTTGGTGAGAGGAATATAGCCTTAAAACTACATAGTGGTTGCTTGGCCAAAGTGAAGGAGAACCTAAAGTATGATGGCACATCTCTAAATGTGGGAAACCACATCTAATAAAAGGACCACATATTTGTTGTAAAATTCATCGTGATTTGGCCCTCTTGAAAATACCTCACGTGATAGGTGAATACTACATGAAAAATGAAAGGACAAAGTGATCTCAAACCAGGCTCGAAGGGTTTCTTCACCTATGTGGAAGACAATGAGCATATTTTTAGAGGACGCTATTTTTTCCAATTCAACTAGTCTACGTATGAGACACTGAAAAATATGATTTAGTCCTAATAAAGAAACATTCATTAAAGTCTTTGTTTGTAAAAAAATGTATTACCTTTGGAATTCTAGGAACAAGAATCTATTGAAGGTGTTTAAAACACCCTAAGTTCCTTTGTTAAAGTTTCATAACTCACTATAATCGATGATTACACCTCATATGTTCATATTTGTGTGTATGTGAATTTGAATGGAGTGCTTTGTGAGTCTATCAACATATGCTACCAAGATATAGAATGGATCCAAACCATGGACTATGAGGACATTCCATTTTAGTGCAAATCTTGGACTATGAGTAGAGCCCTTATTTTTCACCAAAATAAACCCCACACAACTCCAAAAGGAAAAAAAACTTGAGAAGAAGGAAGAGGAACTTCACGAGTCTAAGGAAGAATCACATAAAATAGAAAGGGATACCTAAATGATGTAGATTGACATTGTAGCTCTCTTACTAGATCATGGAGAATATAACTTGGAAAATATATAATTTCAATAATTCTAGTAGCTGAAAAAAGAAATATCTCGGAAGAAATATCAAATTTGTTAAGTCATCGTAAAAATCTAATGAAGTTAAAGGACTAGGTATTATGACCTCTCTCAAATATCAAAGTAAGATAAATGAATGCATGGGAGAGCAATGGAATATGACAATATATAAAATAGAAACTAAATAAAGTCAAAAGACTCTTAGTAATATGGTAATAGGCCATTAACCTAAAAGATAAGTACCTCCCTTCTCATCCTAAGTTACCAATGATTGTTCTCTATTTTAATATACGAGGTCTCAACACACCTAGAAAACATCACATGTTAAAGATAATAATCAATCAAGAAAAACCCACTATGGTGTTGAACTACAAGAAACAAAGTGTGACAAGAAAAAAATCATTCTCTCTTGTGAGGATATGTTAGAATACATGTAAAGTAATAGTGATACCATCTAGAGGACTCCTCAATGGATTGAGAATTCTCTAGGATCCCAACTTAATCAAAATAGAAAACATCATGTGCTACAAAGGGAGAGCACGATATGTTGGAAAGGAAAATAGGGTCCTCTATAATGGATGACAGTAAACCATGGTACCTATGAATAGTGGATCAAAGTTTTTATGTTAGCTAAAAGAATTATATAATCAATGATCAACAAAATCTAGTTCTCTCCTATCAAATAGTGTAAATAGTTTAAAGTTGCTATGTGAGTGACTATCCTTATTGATATGGTACCTATGAATAGTGGATCAAAGTTTTATGTTAGCTAAAAGAATTATTTAATCAATTTTCAACAAAACCCAGCGCTCTCCAATCAAATAGTGTAAATAGTGTAAAGTTGCTATGTCAGTGACTATCTTAACTAGTGTAAAGTTACTATATCAGTGACTATCCTTATTGATATATTTATTTAGTAGCTCTGGTTTAAACTATTTCATCCAATGGTAAATTTTGAATTTGTCATTTTGGAAAAAAACTTTGAATAAACCTATTTCATCCAATGGTAAATTTTGAATTTGTTATTTTGGAAAAAAAAATTAATAAACCTCTTGTCTCACAAACCAGTCCAAATGCCTAAAAGAATTAAATGGGAAAAATTTTAATTACTTCAATGGAAATTCTTACACTACCCTAACCTAACCTAGCCTACCCTACCTAGCCTACGCTACCCTACACAGCCAACCCTAACCTACCCTACCCTATCTAGCCTAGCCTACCTAGCCTAGCATGCCCTAACCTAGCCTAGCTTACCTAGGCTACCTTTTCTAACCTACCCTATCTAGCCTACCATACCCTACCTTGCCATACCTAGCCTAGCATAACCTCGTCTTCCCTAGCCTACCTAGCCTACCCTAGCATAACCTAGCCTACCTAGCCTACCCCAACATACCTTATCCTGTTCCTATCCTAGCCTAACTAACCCAAGCCTATCCCATCCTATCCTAGCCTATCCTACCTTAGCCTAAACTACCCTAGCCTAATCTATCCTAGCCTAAACTACCCTAGCCTACCCTAACCTAGTATACCCTAGCCCGCCCTGGCCTACCCTATTGTAGCCTACGTTGGCCTATCTTACCCTAGCCTAGCCTACCCTATCCTAGCCTAGCCTACTCTACCTTAACCTAGCCTAGCCTACTCTACCTTAACCTAGCCTAGACTAACCTAGCCTAACCTATCCTAGCTTAGCATATGCTAACCTAACCTAACCTAGCCTCGCCTAACTTACCCTACCCAAGCTTATCCTAACTAGCGTACCCCAGCCTTTCTTACCGTAACATAGCCTAGCCTACCCTAGGCTACCTTGACCTACCCTACACTACCCTACCCTACGTAGCTTACACTGGCCTAGCCCAACCTACCCTACCCTAACTTACCGTAGCCTACCTAGCCTAACTTAGCCTACCCTAACCTATGGTGGCCTACACTAGCTTACCTAGCCCAGCCTAGCTTAGCCTAACCTAGCCTACCATACCCTATCCTACCCTACCCTACTCTACCCTAGCATAGCACACCCTACCCTACCCTACCCAGCCTAGCCTATCCCACCTAGCCTACCCTAGCCTAGCCTGACTACCATACCCTACACTAGCGAAGCCCACCTAGCCTACCCTAGCCTAGCCTACTCTAGCCTAGCCTGCTCTAACCTAGCCTACTCTAGCCTAGCCTAACCTGGCCTGCCCTACCTTAGCCTAGCCTACCCTAGCCTAACCTACCTTAGCCTAAACTACCCTAGCCTACGCTAGCCTACATTAGCCTATCTTGCCCTAGCCTACCCTACCCTGCCTAGCCTAACCTATTCCTCAACCTACCCTAACCTATCCTAGTGTATGCTAACCTATCCTAACCTAGCCTCGCCTATCCTACCCTGCCCAAGCTTATCTTAACTAGCGTAACCTAGGCTTTCGTACCCTACCATAGCCTACCATACCTACCGTACCCTGCGTAGCCCACACTAGCGTAGCCCAACCTAGCCTACCCTAGCCTAACGTAGCCTACCTAGCCCACCCTAACCTACCTTAACCTACGCTAGCCTACCCTAGTTTTCCTAACCGAACCTAGCATAGCCTAGCCTAGCTTACCCAATGCTACCCTTCCCTACCCTACACTACCCTAACATAACCTAACCTACTCTACCCTACCCAACCTAGCCTAGCCTAGCCTAACCTAACCTAGCCTACCCTAGCTTAGCTTGACCTACCATACCTTAGCCTAGTCAAGCCCACCTAGCCTACCCTATGCTAGTCTTCCCTAGCCTACACTACCCTAGCATAACCTACCTTACTCTAGCCTACCTAGCCTAGCCTGACCTACCATGCCCTAGCCTAACCTACCATGCCCTAGCCTAACCAAGCCCACCTAGCCTAGCCAAGCCTAACTAGCCTACTCTAGCCTACCCTACCCTAACTTACATAGCCTAACCTAGCCTAGCCTACCTAACCTAGCCAACCCTAGCCTACCTAGCCTAGCCTACCCTAGCCTACCCTAGCCCAAGCTACCTAGCCTAGGTAGCCTACCTCACCCTACCCTATCCTAGCTAAGTCTACCCTAGCCTACTTAGCCTACTCTAGCCTAGCCTACCCTATATATATATATATATGTTCAATTAAGTAACTAAATAATAAATTTATAAAAATAAATAAACACTTCAAAAGATAAAATCACTAATATAAAATTCATATATTACATCATTAAAATATATAAAAGCTAAGAAGAATCATATAAAATATATGAAAGCTTAAGAAATTATAAAAAGACAATTTACTTTTTTGAAAGCATACAATTTTTTTTTTTTTTTCTAGAAAAGATGTTTTTTTACTAAAAGCAAATTAATATAAAAATAACTTTCTATATTAATTAAGAAAAAAAATGCTATTTATTATTTTAGTAAATAAAACTATATAAATAAATACTTATAATAAGAAAAATAATAAATATAAATTTTATAAGATACTCAAAATATTTTCATCATGGAAATACAATCATTCACTTTTGACTAGACTAAATTACTGAAAAAGACATAAGATGAAATAAATTAAAACACTATATATATATATATATATATATATATATATATATGAAAGCAATGGGATTATTGGTGCCAATAAAAACCTATTGCAACAACAACAAAAAGAAAATTAATACATATGGCACAATTAAAATCTGCCATCATTAAATTTTTGAAATCACAGTATAATAAATTAAAAAAATAATAATAATGAAAATCAAGAATATATAAATTTTATTTTTTATTTAAAAAAAAAACTCTAAAACTCTAAAATCTCCATAAATCATAAAAAAAATAAGCTGTTTATTAAACTCACATCATGATAGTGATTCATTCGAAATGGCTGTTAATTCATTCCAAATTCAATAGTGATTCATTCGAAATTCAAGGGAGTGCTGAGCTCGGCTTCTTGACGGCAATTTCGCTTATTTGATATTCCGTCTATTCTCTGACATCATATTCGAAACTTATCTTCTTGATTCTCGGTTCGAATTCAATGGCGTGAACCTAGCCGACATGCCTACTGGGCCTAGTAGACAAAGTATCAAATAAACCCAGAAATTTGCCGTCAAGAAGAGCGTTGCCGGCGCAAGGCAAGGTCAGCAAATCATGATAGCGATTCATTCGAAATTACAATCATATGAAAATACAGGTGGGTTCAGATTTAAAGGAAATCCATAAATTGTGGAAGCCAGATGGATTCATTGAAATAAAAATAAAGAAATAATAGGCCTAGGTTAATTCCTAAAAAGAGGCCGATGGGTTAACCTAACAATAAAATTAACACAACATTAATTTACACCATAGACGAAAACACAGAATATTAATTTACATAATAGACGAAAAGACATAATATTAATTAATCCAAACCAGCGGATACATGGAGCCGTGGCAAAACTATTAGATCCATACATACCTGTAGCTTGATTTCAATTCTCAACCATTGAACTTCTCCACCGGACGATCTGGTTGCCGGTTGCCTCCGATCATGAATAAACTAAAATCGCTGAATTATTTCTTCGAGAAATAAAGGCAAAAAGAGAAATGATTGATAACCATTGATCTGGTTGCCTCCGATCAGTTCTCAACCATTGAACTTCTCCACCCGACGATCTGGTTGCCGGTTGCCTCCGATCATGAATAAACTAAAATCGCTGAAGAAATCGAGGCAAAGGGAGAAATGATCAATAGCCATTGATCTGGTTGCCTCCGATCTGCTCCACGGGAAGTACAGGGTTCTGTGTCCGATCTGCTCCACGGGAAGTACAGGGTTCTGTGTGTAGTCAACAAAGAAGCAGGCTACCTACAGTAACAGACAACCAGACAAGCATGCCATATTCTTCGGCGTCCTTTCAACGGATATTGGTTAACTTCTTGGATGCTTTTCTGCCAACGGATAGTATCCACGCTTTTTGGTTAACTTCTTGGATGCTTTTCTGCCAACGCATAGTATCCACGCTTTTTTTACCAGACAGTAAAATGTTTCAATGCTTTTCTAAATATGGCAATTTGTTAGTTATGGATTTTTACGTTTTTCTAAATTTGTTTTTGACTTTAATGATTTTTTGCTTTCCAAAATTTGTTTGAATTTAATAATCTTTTAATCCTTGGTTAAGAAACAGATGATTTATGGCTAATTTATTCCTATTTGTTTTTAAATTTAATTATATATATATATATATATATATATATATATATATATATTAAATTTAATTGGATACCAAGTTACAGATTAATAATTTTATTTTTAGGCTTTTAATTATTTTTATTGATTTTTTTTTTGAGAACAAATATGATACAATATCTCATTGATTATTTTTAAATTTAATTACATTTTTTTATTTTTTTTTTTTTTATTTTTCAATATTTAGTACAATACTATAATTTACAAATTTTACTAGATATTATTATTTATTTATTTATTAAAACCCAATACATATACAATTATATATATGTTTATATTTTGCTCAAAATCATATAGTATTAAGTACATCTACATGTAACATGGAAAATTTAGTTTAAAATATATAGTGAGCTCCTACTATACTAATGTTTGAGTGTATCTTTTTGTTTTATGTTTTTAACTTATAATATTTTAAAAATGTGAAATATATTTAACATCATGAAAATACAAATGTATATATATACTAATCATCTCAATTTTCATGTTTATATTTTTCTCAAAACCATATCATATTAAGTTTGTCTACATGTAACATGGAAGATTTGGTTTATGGTATATGGTGGACTCCTAATATAGTAGTGTATGCGTGTACTTTTCTGTTTTTCTTTTCACTTATAATGTTTAAAAATTGGGAAATATTAACATCATGAAAATGCAAATGTTTGCTATATTTATACAAGGTTTGGATGCATTTATATTTTTTATTCTTTTATGGGATGAATTTATAATAAAATCTCATAACTAGTTACTTATAAATGTGTTATGGTATTTTTTTAAATATATACTTCATTGCTTATATAATTTTATGATAGCCACTATTGTACTAGGATTGTCACCTATGACAAAGATTTATAGATTTTATTTGAAATATATCATGGTATTGTAAATATTTTCTTTAAAGAGTGTGAAATTTATAATTAAAAAAGTGTAATAATCCATTACTAAGATGTGACTTGTTTATATATATATATATATATATATATATATATATATATATATATATATTGTGCCCATGCTAATGTAACTAAGGATTATATTGATGATTGTTTCATGAGTGACGGTACTAAACAATTTTTTATACGATCACTATTACTAGGGTAGAACATGTGGGTTAGTTTTGAATTTCTCTTACTAAAAAACTTCCATTTGAGCTAAATTGATGCATTTGATAGATTGATGTTGATTTACTTGCCATCCATTGAAATTGAAACTACTCTTTTGAGTTGCAGTGGTTAACATTCAAGGGAGGGAATTTTTATGATGTGTCAATCTATGCCTCATCTCAAGAAATGCATCAAGATAGATTTCGAAATATTTGTGTCTATGTAACCACATTGTAACATGTTAGCCTTCAATCTCCATTATCTGGATGTGGGCAGTCGAGAGCTAAAAATGCCAAAGAGAAGATAAAAACGCATAAAGAACCATTTTATTAAAATAAGGAAAATTGTTCTAGCTACATTGTGTGGACCAATCTACCCTTTTACAAAGTGAGGCCCAAATTTATAGCCTTTTTAGTTACAATACATGGGTAATTACCATGACTAGATACCATGGGTAATTACCATGAGCAGATACCATGGGTAACTACAATGGGGTGATGCGACTTTCCATTTATATTATTCCTCCCTCACTAAGAAGCAATGGTCTCGATTGCGTAAATTTCCCTCAGAAAATTTTAAATTTCCCTCAGAAAATTTTGTTGGACATGATCCAATGAATAGGACAGTTTTATATGGTTGACCCATAACTTCAAGTTTGCAGATGACCCATAATCATGATGAATGAAGATCTGAGGATAGAGATACCTTGTAATGATTATGAGCCAATTATGATACTTACAATGTGTGGCCTAGGAAATGGACTTCGATGGAAATGGTTTCATGTGGTCGATCCATAACGCAAATTTATGGATGACCCATAAGAATGATGGACGAAGATTTGAGGATAGAGATACTTGGTAATGCATGTGGTCCAACTTTCATGTTGACAATATGCAGCCTAGCAAATGGAATTCAGTGACATGGTTTTTGTGGGGTTCACCCCTAACCATAATGATCTAGTTCACTTTCTAGTCTTCATTGTAGAAATCTGGATGTGCAAAGGCTTCCTCCAAGTTTTCAAGTTTCATAGTTGTGATTCCCATTGTTGTGATTTGATAGTCCCACCATCACACTAGCTTGGCATTAGAAGGGATATGTAGCCAAAATAACACTTCAAGATAGTCAACAACGATATCCCAATAACCATCGACATCCCTAACTACTTAATGCATAGATAAAAGGGTAGAATACATATCTCCAACATGCCATACATAGCTTGCAAATAGATAATGTATCAATAAGTATGATGCCTAAAGTATTCCAAATGTTGTAGGTGCAACTAAGTGTCGCAACCACTTACTCTCTCATGATAAACTTGTGATACATAAACTGTGAATTCTGTCAAACAACTATTGGGCACTCCATGACGAAAACAAGTCCTTGTCAACAATAGCTACACAAATTTGAAAGAAATACTAAGCACCTTTCAGAAAAAAAGCTACATAATTCCCTGATCAAATTGATTGCATACCTTGATCTATGAGACTACACAATCCTATGTTATAGTCAACTGCACAAATTCTTGATAGAGTAAAATGCACAACCCTTTGTGACAAGAAACTATGCCATCGGCAAATGGCAGCAAACTGTACACTTCTTTGCCATAATGAACTATGCACTCCAATGAGATATCCAAGTGTGCTGCAATCTCTTGAGCCATTAGACCCACAGAAAAAAAGTGAAACCCACATCACCATGGCTATCTAGGATATGGCAAGGCTAGGCAAAAACACTATCAATCTAGGAAATCCTCCATGTCAATGATGGATCATGACCAAATAAACCACATGCATATGCCATGCATGCCAAAACTAGTAAGGAAATCATACATGCAACTCAGTATATGCAAGCAAAACCTGTTGTAGTTGCTAGTCTCAATGTCCTCCAAGAGTTGTCCAAGAAAAACTCTAAGTGTCCAAGAGTACGAGAGAGAGAGAGAGAGAGAAAGTGAGAGCTCCAAAAATGAACTGATCAAAGTCCATGAGTTGATCCTCATAAGACCTTTATTATTGACGCCTCTATTTTCATCAAATTTTTATTATTTTCCTCCCCACATGCAACCAATTACATGTAACCTCTCTTTTCTCCTATTTTCCACTATTTCCATAAATAAAATGCAATTAATGCCACTTTTCCATCCCAAAGGCATTGCCTTTGCCACTTTCCATAGCCATTAATAAACTGAATCAACACCACTAGGATGTTTTGCCACAAACATTCAACTTGAATTACTTGTCCCATGACCAAGGTCTTATATTACCTTTATTAATATTACATGGATTTTTTACTAGGGCTGTTATAATATTATTTTGG